>OY856411.1:123726766-124239266 GCA_963693085.1 Alisma plantago-aquatica
ATCCGCCTTCTTCGACGTTTCCAATTTGTGAGGAGGGCTCCATTAGCAGCGATCCAGATGAAGATCTTCACCTTCGCCGCCACTTGGGCTCTCCAGATAACTGGCCACTGTCCTGGTCTTTTAACCTCAGAGTCCGCCCTCAAAGCTGTATAGGCCGACTTGGCCGTATAGATGCCCCCATTGTTGAGCTTCCATACACATATATCTTCAGCCTCAGTATCAACAGGCGGTTGAATGTTATGAATCTCCTTGACTACGTCTGTAGGAAGCCATAGATCTAGAAATGCACGGTCCCACTGACCTTCTAGGTTCAGTAAACTGCTTACCTGCAGATCACGCAGGTCTTCAGGAATAGCTCTACGAGCATGGTTCTCCAAGCGAATCCCACTCGGGAGCCAGCAGTCTTGCCACACATTAATGTGATTCCCACTCATAGGGCTCACGAACGTATTAGAGCATAAAGGATTTCATTTGCAGCACAGTTCTCGCCAGGCGAGACAGATTAGAATTTCTCCCTGGGTTGCTCTTCATCAGTTTGTCACGAATGGCCGTGCACCATAGAGTGCTTATGCCGCACTAGATATCCCAATTATGACGAAGCAGAAGTGCCTGGTTCCAGTCCCGCATGGCTTTGAGACCCAGACCACCATGGATCTTCTTGCTAGTTAGCCGTTCCCAAGACACAAGATGCGTCCCTCTCTTTTTCCGCCCTCCACTCCAAATGAAACGTCAGATTTATCCATCTATTCTGTCGCACAGTTGTAGTGGGAGCTTTGAAGTTTGCATAATGTAAGTAGGAATGGTGGCGAGGGTACTCTTAGCAAGGCATATGTGTCCCTCTAAAGATAAGGTCTTAGCATCCCAGGAGCTAACTCTGTTAGTAACTTTATCCAGCACTTCACTATAAGTCTTCTTGTTCATCCGCGTGTGGAGGATCGGGACCCATAGATATCTCCCTAGGTCCTGAGTGTGTTGC
This sequence comes from Alisma plantago-aquatica, assembly GCA_963693085.1. Lineage (NCBI taxonomy): Eukaryota > Viridiplantae > Streptophyta > Magnoliopsida > Alismatales > Alismataceae > Alisma > Alisma plantago-aquatica. The sequence goes on from OY856411.1 coordinate 123,727,743, forward strand.
AGCCCGCTGCGATTACAGATTTGGGTAGCTTCCTGCTGGGTTACACTCTTGGAGTAGAAAATCCATGTCTTCTCAATCGAGATGGCCTGACCCGAAGCCAACTCAAATTCCTTGAAGCAATGCAGGATTGTATCAATGTTGGTTATATTGGCTTTGGCAAACAGAAGTATGTCGTCGGCGAAACAAAGGTGAGCAATACGCGGACCCTTTATGCCCAATTTTATAGGTTGCCATCTTTTTGAATTGACACACTCTTCAATCATCTGACTTAAACGTTCAATGCAAAGCACAAATATATAAGGGCTCAAAGGATCGCCTTGTCTTAGACCCCTTCTCAGTCTGAAGCTGGTCGAATTCCTGCCAATCCAAGCAATGGTAGAGCTACCACTGGTGATCGAGCTCATGATGTATTGAATCATACAGGCTGGAAGGTTCACCTTTTTCATAGTATCCTTAATGAAATTCCATGCCAGTCTGTCATATGCTTTCGTGAGATCGATTTTAATGGCCATAGTCTTCTTGGAGTTCTTCCGTTTCATAGAATGTATAATTTCCTGAGCTGCAGAGATGTTGTCAGAAATCTTCCTGCCCGGGACAAAGGCGCTTTGCGCTGGGTTAATCCAAGCCGGTAGCCATTTCTTCAATCTTTTAACAACAACCTTAGAACAGAGCTTAAGGATGGTGTTATTAAGAGAAATGGGGCGAAATTGGCTTGCGATTTCAGGTTTGGGAACTTTGGGAATAAGGACCACAGTAGCATTACAAATTTGTTCATTCAGAATACCAATACTTAGAGCCTCCTGGACAGTCGTGCATATAGAATCTTGAAGCAACGGCCAGTTGGATAACAAGAAGTGTGTAGTAGTGCCGTCTGGACCAGCGGCTTTGTAGGGGTCCATGGACTTTAGGATTGCATAAATCTCATCCTTCTGATCTTGTTTAGCCAGCCGGTTGTGTTCCTCGCCAATAACAGGAGAAAAACGCGTGGGAATTTTATCAATTTGTTGCTGGCTGGTGTTGCTGTTAGAAGTAAACAAATCTATGAAGTAATCTGTGACCAGTTTGAAGATATCGTCCTCATTTGTGATCCAATCCCCCGAAGGATTTTTGAGAATTTGACATTTATTGGACCTCCTCCTCTGATTCACATAGGCTTGGTAGAAGCGGGTATTGGATTCACCCTCCCGAATCCAGTTGATGTGGCTTTTCTGTTTCCAATCCTCCTCTTCCTGTTTAAGAATGACTTTTAGTTCATCCTCCATCTGGGTGCATAGATTGTCAGTAATAACATCATAATGAGCAGCTAAACTCGTTTGAAGATTGTTTATATTACGTAGGAGCCGCTCTTTAGTTTCTCTCTTCTTTTTGCTTCTCGCGGAATCCCACGCACTGATGTGCTGCCTGGCGTGCTCAAGAGCCTCATGGAAAGGAAGGTTTCTACTCCAATGTCATTCAAGGTAGTGATTGAAGGAGGGGTCCTAAGCCCATGAAGCTCTGGTAACAAACCTTTTCTTGCTGTACGAGAACGACTGAGTTTGAATCAAGAGAGGGCAGTGATCTGATTCAACCTTGGGTAGATGGGTCACCGCATCCTCTGGGAAGACGGAGAGGAAGTAAGAATTAGCCAAGCCTCGGTCGAGCCTGCTTTGTTTCACTCCATGCCTGTAGGTGAAATTTTGTCCAGAGAAGCCGAGATCAGTAAGTCCTGCTTCAAGTAGGGTAGCAGAAAAGAGTTGGGCCTCTCAATGGTTATAGGTCTGATAGCCAACAGTCTCAGACGGAGAGATGGTTGTGTTGAAGTTGTCGGTGACTATCCACGGTTCAGAAAGACTATATCCCATGTCATTTAAGTGCTTCCACAGAAGATTGCGGACCTGAAAGTGGGGGTTAGCATATATGAAAGTAGCAATATAAGACTTGTTCACCCGACAGGTTATGAATTGACAGTGTGTCTTGAGGATCTGCACGTCACAAGCAGCGGCATCCCAGCAGATCCAAATCCCACCCGAGAAGCCCCGAGCTTCAGAACGATGGGAGTTCGGAAATCCAAGCTTCTTAATGGTCTGAGTAGCTTTGTCCGCACTGATGCGAGGTTCTAACACAGCAGTAACAGCCGGCTTGTGTTTGTAGACAAGTTCTTTGAGAATTCTACATGGGTCATCATTTCCTATGCCTCTCACATTCCAACACAACAACTTCGACATCCTACAAGGATTATAACTGAGAATTCTTCTAAACAGGAAACTAAGACTAGTTTTCATTGGTCTCCCTATTATCTTCACCATTGTTTTCTACTCCTTCTAGCACGTCCTCCATGATTTCTGCATCCACGCTTCCTCTGAGCCTGGGGCTTCTGCGGATGCCTTCCACAGCCGATTTAGCAACCCCCATTCTCTTCATCTTCTTTCCGCTGCCCTTGAACATCTTTCTGGTCAAAGATTTTCTGGGAGTAGCAGAAGTGGCCGCTGCAGTGTCACTGTCACATTTCTTAATTCTGCTACAGGTTGTATGCGTAGTAACAGCCCTGGTCATAGGTGCCTCCTCCTCAGGGATAATTTCAATCACCTCATCAATCGCCGGGTTCACTACTGTGTCTTCCGGAATTTTATTGGTATGCTCGCCATGTGCAAGGCCTTCTTTAGGTTGTTGGGTCTGGTTTGTGATGTCCCTTAGGACTTTTCTTTTTTGTTCAGCTGTTTCAATTTTCTCCGGTGTCTTCTTCTTTCTCCAGATTTTAGGGTTCTTGTGTGCCACATGCTTTTCTGCCGGCTGCTTTCCTTCCTGGCTGGTGTTCGTGACTGCTTCAGTCGAATCATCTTCTATTATCAAATCATCAAATTGATTCCTCGTTAGGGTAACAGAGTTCATAGGTGTTTTAGTAGTCTGCTATTTCCCCTGATATCCCCGCCTATGCTTCTGTGTTCTCCACTGACTGTCAGAATTTGTAACAGGTACGTCCGGGGCTGGGGTAGGATTATTGCGGTTGGCTTCCTGTTGCGTGATCCCTGCGGAGCATTGCACAGAGGTGTGGCCTTCTTCGCCGCAGGTTGCACACTGAAACGGGAATCCCTCGTACTCAACTTCAAAGTCCAAACCATTGATAACAATATTGGCCGCCAATTCTGATGTGGTGTCGAGCTCGACGGCAAGGCGAGCGAACTTACTTCTTGTGCGTTTGATGGTGTGTTCGTCGACCTTCACCAGCCTGCCGAGGGTCGTGCCTATGCAGTTGAATATTGTTTGGACGTAGAGATGTAGCGGGAGATTCAGGATCCTGACCCAACAAACGATCTTTCGTGGTAAATCAGCAGAAGGAATAAAGGATGGATGCCAATCCCAGACAATTAGGTTACATCCAAATATTTTCTAAGGGTCGCATGTCATCGCCATGTCGTAATCCCGGCGGCATGAAAGTTGGATGACAAAGTGATTCATGTCCAGTTCGTATATGTTGTACTTGCCAACTAGGCTCCACATAGCTTGGAGCTGATCTTTTAGGGTCATATACCCTAGCTGGGTTCCCATGGCCTTCACGACTACCACATATTGCCAAGGTCGAACAAGAAATTCTTCATACATGGGGTCAATCATTATTTTGGGCTGTCCATCGGACATGTACAGATTAACCGCCTCTGAATCAAGGTGCTCTTCGAAGAGCTTGTTTAGGAACAGATCCGTAGATCCGTGCGTCGCCATTCCAGTCGAGTTTCTAGGTCTGTTCTGTCCCCATACGTTTGTAGGTTGAGGTATCGGGGGACCCTGCATCTCCTGGTTGCTTCCTGCGAGAGGTGGGAAGTACCCCAGAGGATGTGTTCCTCCTGTGGCGTCTGGGGTAAACGCTCCGTCACTTCCCTTTGGATCCACCCCGGTTTGATACCCCTCCTAGGATGGTCCTCGCATGCCTCCATAACGAAACTATATTCCCATATTTGGTATGCAGATTTTGTCCGCGCTCATGGCGTCCACTCCTTGGTGTGTGTCGGCGCCGCCGCTCCTCTCCCCTCCTGGACTCCTGGTTTGTCTTGTGTTGCTCCGTTCATGTTGTGGAACGCGGCCTGTATTACGCCCGTCTTTCGATGAATTCCTAGTCTCCGTAGGGACTGTAACCTCATCTTCTCCTGGATCTCCCGCCGCCGCCGCCCCGCACTCCGCTTCCATACCCTAAAATTGGAGTAGATCAATTTTCAATGAATATATTTTTAATCATGTTAAAAACATTTATTTTTTCATTTAAACTAATACTACTGAATATGATGGGAATCTAAGAGTTGATGACCATGATGATGAATAATTAGGGTTTCTATATCAATTATCATACAAATTTGTAAATAGGGTTTTGGAAACCAAAGATCATAACTTGATATGTTATTCATGCATATAATTGAACCTAAGTGTTCATAATGCAAGTATATACTAGATCTGATAATTAGGGTTTGTGACCTTATTTCTTATACAAACCCAAGACAACTCTAAACCCTAGATTAGGGCCCGAGTAGGGTTTAATCTGAATAATATGATGGTGACACTTTAGGATATATGTGCATACAGATTAAATGTTGATTGATTGGATTCATCCTTGCTTGCTTGATTGGATGATATTCTTAGAGTACTTGAAGTACTATTGCATTGCATGGTTCTATACGAGGTGTGTGGTTACGATTATGAATACATGCTCTTATCGACTTCTAATGTCTTTTCAAAGTTTCAATAATGGATTGAAACTGATTGGTTTTTTATTTACTTCCTGCAAACTATAAGGCCCTATATGTATCATATTATATGAATATAACTTCCTCAAGCCCATGATGCTATATCTTGAGGGTTGGATGTATGAAAAGAAGTCATTATAGAGACTACCCCCAGTGACTGGGTATGTCATTTAATTTACCCCCAACTAGTGGGTATGCCATTGAGATTTCCCCTAGCGAGTGGGTATGTTTTAAAGATTACCCCCAGTGAGTGAGTATGACATTTAATTTACCCCCCCAATGAGTGGGTATGTCATTGAGGTTACCCCCAGCGAGTGGGTATACCATATAAATTGAGCAAATGTGGGTTGACCAGCTATAACAAAAAATGCATGTTTGATTATGTAATGATAATTGTTTATATGGTTTATATGTTGTTACACCTACATGCACATATTCTTTTTGCACCAAATACTCAACATAGAAATATGTTGATTGCATTTTGGTTTGTCGGTGTTTTAGATAACTTCTAAATATGAAGTATTTCAAGACATGGTGGACCAGATGAAATCAATGGAAAATACTAAAGCTAAGTTAGTAGGATGAGTTAGATGCAATACTTCTTATCATGTGTAATAGTTTTAGGTTGAAAATTCATGTCACTCCTTAGAAGAATCTCACTATATATTTTGTAAACAATATTTGTGAAATAATGGAAATTATTTGCTAATATTTGTTATCTGCTAAACCTATGTCTTGAGAATTTAGGTAATGGTTCTCGACTTTAAGGTCCTTCCTTAATTAGGGGACACCAAGAAGTGAGGCCATTGCATTAACCTGGTCGTGCCATTGGTCTTTGAAATCATGATACCATCCACCAACATCATCATTGGTTGATGACCCCATAGTGTCATTGACAAGAGGTAGCAGGTTCTTCGTCGGTGGGTGGTAGTAAGAAGTCCATCAATACCAATCATCAGTAGATGATCATTGAACTTCATTAGTAGGCACCACATTGACTTCCATTGTAAGGTTGTGTCTCCTCCACGGCATAAGACATGGCGCTCTCCATTGTTAAAATTCTATCAGTAGGAGACACACAGATCTCATTGGTAGACATCTGGTCAGTCTTCACTAGACGTTAACTGCTCCAATACCAATGAAAACCCTATCAACCGATTCCATAACTAATCATCATGCCTAGGTTGGGTGGTAATCGATCATTAATGAAAAATTAGCAGTGTATAGCACTGATACATCCATCAATTAATGCTCCACAACCAACCTCAAATGATGAAAAGGCAAGGAGGTTTCTAAGACAACCAAGACCCATCAATCTAAGCCTAAACAAGAGTAAGAACATATAAGAAAAGAATGATATGCACATATTAAAGAAAAGATTGCAAAGCATGGATAATTTTCAGATAGACCCTAGACATTAAACAATTAACTACATACTTACACTAAACTTCTAATTAATGTTCATGCTCGGTCTATTACAAGCATCACTTAGGGTTCCTTCTGTCAGCACCCCTAACTCGGGGGAGGGGTACATGGGTCATTGTGCCTCTGACCTTCTCCCCTTGGGCTTGCTTCCACCTCTCCTAAAGACTAGATGGTGTTGGAGGTGGTCTGAAACAACTCTAAGTCTTTCCTTGGCCCTACTATTGTCTGACAATGTTGTGACTTTGATTTTCAGCGGCTAGCTTCTCCACATGTGTGGGATGTTGGTACTCGTCATGACTTCTATGGGATAAGTGAAGGCTGAGAAATGGTTGTTAGGGTCTTATGGAACTTTGTCTACCCTAATGTGGAGTCATCTATTGACCCAAATAGTTGTGCCTCATGGATCGAGAGGTTGTTCCCTCCTTTTTTCTTCTTCCTAATGATTATTACTTTTGCCTTAATTATTCTATTTGTTTTGTCATTGAGAGTTGGGCTAGTGCCCTTCATGTTCTCATTGTCAATCCACATTCTTTCCCTCCTTTTTGAGAAGGCACTCCCCCTCCCTTATTGGAGGTTGGTGGGGGTTGGGGTCTCCTCAGTCTTCCTACTAGTTTTGTGGTTCCCCCCCCCACATCTCATTTTGGATATAGATGGGGAGAGTGTTATGAACAAGATGTGGGGAACATTGACGGATATCTTGGTTGCTGGATTTTCAATTTATGTACGGGCATAAATGGACTTCTTCAATACAGACGATGCTCAAGATTGATGATGGAATCTGTTAAAAAGTTGCTTTTTAGCTGATAATTAAGAATTGAGGCAGAAGTGTTCTATCATGTTCCAACTGTATCCCTATTATTGTGATGTTTCTTTGTTCCTAAGCTGGTTGAACTAGTTGTCTTTGTAGATAATGTATGGCTTTCTGATATCTAGTATTGTCTGTTTATTATATATAAAAAAAAAGCTCCTATTCAAGGTAACCAAATATTTAATTAAGATACAAAACATGTTTTAAGGGTTTGAATTAGGTTAGGATTTTTATACATTATACCATTATGGATTATTTTATGCGACATAGATGACATTTGTCCCTTTTATTGGGTGATATCATTGCCACTTGATAAGTGATATGATGAAATGCATGGTTGTGCTCATGTGAGTCAATATATATTCTTGAGCTCATAGGATTTCAATAGTGTGCTCTATTATAAGACACATAAATTGAATGTTAAGAGGGTGACTACTCCTTGCCTTGAGTTCAATCAAGATGTCCATGACAATGGGAATATATGGTCATGGTAACACTGGCCACTTGTAGGTTTAAGTTGTTCTCCAACTTACTCCAGTTACTTGGCTAGCAATTACCCATTGCTAGATATAGCTTAGTTCTTGTGAGATATTTGACATCACTACCAACGTAATTTAGAACCTAAATGGTCACACACATAGAAGGATGTTTAAGGGAAAATGAAGCTTGCAATCAAAAAAATATTCAAAATGATTTTTAATCAAGAAAAGTTTGAACACTAATCCAACACTAGAACAAATTAATAAATTGCCCCAATGCTTCATAAATAAATAGATTGATTGATTGTCAAATGGTTGACTCATTAAACATTTGGGAAAGTAATCAACTAAATGAATCAACTGGGTATTTGGATTAGGAAAGACCAAAATAGAAAAGTCGATGGATTGGGGTACCAATTGATTGGATGATTTGGATTGGAATGTTCCAAAACATTTGATATGGTCAATTGCATTTCAAGATGTTCTACTGAAGAACAGTCCATTGTCTATCTTGAGTTTAATTGAGGATTGCAACTGGAAAATGATTTGGTTTTTTAGGAATAACAAACCCATCACTTCCATAGGGATGCAATAAGAGAGAGAAAGCGACCCATGGAAAACACCCCATGGTAGGAGGATTAAATGAGAGAGAGAGAGACTTTAGCATATTGACAAACTAGTTCTGCTTCTACTTGGAGGCCTAGGCAGTGCTCCAAGAGTTCCCTTCATTTGCATGAGTGAATTAGAGGTTGAGGAATGTGTGTGGAGGCCTGGAGGATGGGTTCTCTATTTGTTGTTGCTTTAAGGACAACCATGTTATTACACTAGTCAGCTTCAAATTTGAATCAAGAAGTATGAGACCAAAATTGAGTTTGAATTATCTTTTTGTTGGGAAAAAAGAGCGCGCTAATGTATATTCCCTTCTTTGTATTTGATTAAATGATGTTTTATGGCTATGAAAAATTTGTGGGTTAGGTTTTTTGGATTATTTAATTCCTATATGTCCCCTTTTAGACAACTTAACAATTAACAACCATTATGTAATCAGTCATTATTCAGTTAACATGGTATTTTAAAAATAAAGGAGACTAGAACTACACAATATAAAAAATAACATTCTTGGTCCATAAGATCACAACTAAAACCAATTAAGATATAATTTTGGATATGATCTAGTTGATCAACCATGAAACTCTCCATCCAACTCAATACATCTAGGCCTTCTATGTCTTCTCAATCAAGCAAGTTGTGATGTCCCCGAATTTTCTAAAACTTAATATGATGTCTGACGTCCAAATTGAAACCCTCACCTCAGCTAGAATTCCAATTTAAACACCCCACACTAGGCTAAGAAGAAGAAAATCAAGGGAGTCAGAAGGAAACACAGTAGCACATGTACATGAACAATAATAAAACCGTACAACACATGTTCATCATTCAACATATAATTACAACATGAATTGTTACAACATTTGATATTACATATTGAACAACAAACTTTAAACAAAAACATGTACTACCACTAAACTACAGGATCTTAAGACAACAGGTCCACCTGTACATCAGCTCACTACACAACTCCCAACTATCCTGGATCTTCAAGAGCATAACCACAACCTAAACAAAAGATTACATGTGGTACACATCAACACAATATTCAAGAATATTGTACTGAGTACGCCTACATATCTTTTATATACCTCTCATCATATCTTAGCAATAAGATAAAACTAATACTTGGCAGTTATGAAGAAATATAAGAAAATCATATACTTGCACAAAGATGTTTATTAACAAAAGAGAACACATATGTTAAGCACATTTCCATCATACATCTCGTGCGTCTGCCACCAAGTGGCTTTGACGTCTTTAGGCCTTATGATCTACCACAAAGTGGTTAGTGATCATTATGCATGCGCTCTACCACCAAGTGGTTTATGAGCTATCTTATGATGGAACATCTATATTATGTTTGCAGGTGTTCATAGCCATAAGTATGGAAATTCAAGCGACATATCATACAAGACAATCATTTCAATCAATACCATATGCCAAGTCTTTACCACCATATAACACAAGCATAATGTATAATAAGCCAAGAAAGAGGTAATGGCATACCTTGATCAAGAGATAAACTTAATCATCATATCCTCATATCATCTACATCCTGGTCAACCCTGATTAAGACAAGACCACATATCACCATTAGGTTCTCATCTTAACCCTAGTTAGGTCCATTTTAGGGTTTACTTATGTCATTAGGATATTCTCATCATTACTTGCATTCTTGTCTTATAATGATCATATTGATGTCATTTTCCAAATTATGATTCATTATCTGAACATTATCTTCCATAGCATTTTTGTGCACATTAATTAACCCTAGGTTACGCCATTAACCAAGATTAGGGTTTTAAACCATGTATTAAAGGTCAACTTCATATAACATGAATTCTATGTATCATCATGATCTCATCATTAAATCTGAGGTTCCAAATACAGATATGAGCTTACTTTGTAAATTTCATCAATTATTGATCATGTATGCATTAATTGCATTACCTTTAGGCCTAGTTTGGCTAGAAGATTCTTAAATGCGGCATTTCTCTGTTGTGGTTATTGCATCCTATTAATATGCATTGACTTTATAAATACCAGTAACCGTCCGGTTCAATAATAAAATTTGTGATTCAGAATCACGTCAATATTGTCAGAATTTGGAAATGTTGTGCCGCTTCGGCTCCTTGTTTCCCGCACCATTTATTTGGTACCTACCTGCTACAACGAGTACGTAATTGACGGTTGATCTGAACTACCTCATCTACGTTATTCACGTATTAAATCCCAGAACTTGAAAAATCAGTACCCGAACATAGTGTTAGTGTTAGTAGCCCTAATTAGCCATATTAATCAAATATTTTCTTTTTTGCATTAAAATGACCATATATAACATCATATGCTGTATAAACATGATTATAGACTTACTGACATTTTCTCATAATTCTTGGACATCGTTTGATATTTATTATCTATCATATGAGCATTTTACCACTTACATGATATCACTATTATTCGTGCATCAAAATCCTAATATTATAATTATACTGTGTTGTACTCATTTTTCTGAACATTTTGATACCTTATTTGCATTTTTTTGATAGACGGTCTATTTTATATGATTTATCTAAGAACTGGATGATTTGAGGTAATTTATCTTTTTGTGGCCAATCCGGCGTCGCCATGTGGCTCTGGGGCTGGCGTGCACCCTTTGCTTGCTGCTGTCGGTTTAGGGTCTGGACCCGATTCACATCCTCTTTCTCACATGAGCATTATGTCTCGCGTTCCTCTCAATCTAGCATCCGTGATCTTAGTGTTGTGTGGCTCTGTTTCGTGCAGGCGCCGCCACACAGGAGACCGCCGATGAGCAATTAATAGAGCTGAGGTGCTCAACATCAGCTCCTAAGAGCACCACAAACCCCGAAGGCTTGAAACAGACCTCCACGGCTGCTCATATCTTCCTCTGCGCATCTAGTTTATATGCTCAACAAACTCGTCATATGTAGCCGCCACTGCGATGGCTCTACTCCAACATGGTGTCCCGGTCGGCGTCCTGATCCTCAGCTACTAAAAAGACACCCAAAAGGCTCGAGGTACCTTCCTGTGCCATATCGGCTCCTCAAGGTGATCCCTTGGCCGCTGGGGTTGGGACTCGGTATATCTCCTTTATGCCATCCGACGTAGGGGCCAAAGAGGGGGAAACATGTTTCCCACACCATTTCTCGTAGGTGGAAGTCTTAGGAGGAAAGCATGACCTCAACTAACTCAATCCAAGTTTAAAATCCATCTTTTGTGAGCTCCAAGCCTACCTACCAAGGTCCACCAGCTTCCTCCTGAGGTGGGGTTCGTCTACTAGGAAAAACCCCACGAAAGTCCATGATGAGACCAAAGGTAGCATCTGTTTTGGGTTTTGTTGAACTCCAGATAGAGTTTACTGCCTTCACTTCCTCTGGACTCCTTCTATTCCTTTGTACCATCTTCCACCTCTGTTCTGTACTCCTAGCCGCAACCTACTCAGTGCAGTTGAGAGCCAGTAGCAACGGAGGGCTTGTTCTCTGTGCTCACTTGGTTAAAGAGAGTACATGAGGGGTCGGAGCACTAGTCAGGAAGAGCTGAGATCAACTGCTCTCTCAAACTTCCCTCTCTCCCCATGATCTCGGAGAGTAGTAGAAGTGGGTCACGGCCTCATCCTCCTCCCCACGTTCTTTGTTATTACTCGGAGGTAGGAGAAGGTTTATCTGACGTCCAATCATGGATCCATGGGTCTGAGTACATCCTCACAAGGTTGATCTGTGGCTCCCTCAAGTGGACAGTCTCTACCACTAGATTGGCCAAGATTGGCTAGGATCTGGCCACACAACCCGCCCAAGGGTCCAGGGGCATGACACCTTATTTGATCAATAACTTAGATCTATAATGCATTAATAATGCACATTATTTCACAAAATTCAAACCTTAATAACTTCCTCTAGGATACTCTAAATGCCACCTAATTTTAACCATAGTTTCCTTACCTATTGATATACCTTCTACTCAACGTTTGTGACAAAACTCATCTATTAGGTCATTCAATTCAATTCCTCAAGAAGGCATTAAAAGAGATGTCTTAATCATTATATCAAAATCAAACAACACTCAACTTTACTAAAACACTTGTAACACTTAAGATAACTCAACATGAGATAAAATCACTTATTTCATCGGACAATAAAGGATTCCAAAAGTCCACTCCATCACATCCTACACACCTTAAAACAAATTTTGTGCTTGAAATTAATCCAGAAATCTAGTCTTTCACATCATATACATCTTAAAAGAAATTTCGTCCTCGAAATTAATCATCCTCTTACTTCAAGGAGAAACCAAAAGGTCTACTTTCACTTGTAGGGTACTAACATAGGTTAACATTTCTAAAAACAAAGCCCCATATTCATATCCAAACCACTATTTGGAGGTTTCAAGCATCTATGGTGAATCCCTTAACATATAACATTGAACAAGGGTTTAGAAACATTAGTTATGTCATGACATATCTCATATTTTGAGGTTGCATTCTTATTTTTACCCGAACATCAAGGTTTCATCAACATTTTATATTTTTCTATATTTTCAAACATATTTATTAAGCACTAACATTATCACTATTTGGCATATATCATTAAGATGGTGTCATTTCATTGTTCGTATAAATTGCAACATTTACTAGTGATTTCATCACAAGATTAGTCAATAGTAACACATTGTCATCATTATTCTTATATATGGTTAACCATCTATGCATCGATCTCTATTAAACCATTTCTAGATTTCCTTCATGTCATGTCCATATGTCAAATCTCAAGATTAGATCACATATTACGATCAGATTTACATATATTATATCATGGTTGTGCTACACAAACTTATGTAAGTGGCTTATCAAACATATATCAAAACTTCATCTAGTCCAACTGAGGTTATCCTGACCCATGTCATGTGGGTAGTGTCATGCTCAGTCTCTCTAAGCTAACTCAACTCTATGAGTATCTCATATGTACAAACTATATCTTCCCTCTCGGTCTAGGGTTCTCAGGTATACCTCATTGACACTAGAGATAGCCTTACAAGCTCTAGCTACATACGCAAAAACCAAAACATGCTATGCCATTATCTTCATAGGTTCTCTATACATAAGACATGCTTACCCAAAACTCTCTTATATACACCTCCACTAGATTCCTATTTGGGAAACCACCAACCTGAGTATGAGGCTTCTCAACATACTAACATCATTTACCTCCTCCATGGTTTTGGGACTCTCTCCCCCTCACCCAGATGGTAGGTTCTAATATTCATATTCACATATGCATATATAACCAACCTCTCTCTGACTCTAGGGTTTGGTTCTCCCAAGGACATCTACGGTTCAACAAGACTATAGGAATCATGCATAAAGTGAATCAACTCAATCACTCAAGAGTATTCTAGTTTAGGACATATCATAACACATATTCTCAAAATTCTCATATCTTGGAGTTTAGGCACTCTGACCTTCTCCCTCTGGGGTCTCACTCTCTCTGGAGTTAACCCTGAAACTGGTCCTAACACTAGAGGTCCTCCTTCGTAAAAGATATTGAGGCTCGTGCTGACTCACAACCTAGTCTTAACTTAAGACATCTTATCTCATAAAAGCCTAGTTACTTGCATCATCAAAACTTGTCTCAAATCCTAAAAAACAAACATGAACCATCATAACCATCTTATGTCATCTATATAAGACTTACATCAAAGCTTATTTCATCTATTCCATCTATCATTTATTCCAACAAGGCTCTAGACATCTAATCTAGAACCACTCTCTCTTCTAGACTGATGTCATTCACTTTCACTTAGGTTACATGACCACCTCCTACTCGTACTTGTGTGGGGACACATTTTTGTAATACATATATATAATAAAATATTATACAGTTTTTCTCCGATAAAACAAGCATTAGAGAAAACTACCAAGGTTCGATCCAATTGGAATCAAAAACCAAATCTAGAAAATGAGTGTACCACACATAGTAGAGAGTCTAGTGTCATGAAAACTAATGAAAAGGGTAATAACATGGTGTAGACTAGCATATCTACTCTAGACAACGAGCGCCATATGTTTAGGGTTTCTCTTCCCTTGATGCACGTCATTTCCAAATAGTGCAATGTCCCATACCGCTGCACTACAAGGAAAGAACGACATCTAAGGACTTCCTACTCAATAAGCACCAGTCTAGACCTAGTTCTCAGACATCTACGTGCTAACCTAGAGACTAGGTCAGATCTAGTCTCTATAAGACGATTAATCTAATCCTAAAGATTATTAAGTTCAAGGTTCTTTAGTTTTGAGTTGCATAATGAGCAAATGTCAGGCTTTTCTATTGTTCATGCTCGTGATACCACCTGTGACATCCTCGAATTTTCTAAAACTTAATCTAATGTGTGACGTCCAAATTGAAACCCTCACCTCAGCGAGAATTCCAATTTAAACACCCCATACTAGGCTAAGAAGAAGAAAATCAAGGGAGTCAGAAGGAAACACACTAGCACATGTACATGAACAATAATAAAACCATACAACACATGTTCATCATTCAACATATAATTACAACATGAATTGTTATAACATTTGATATTACATATTGAACAACAAACTTAAAAAAAAACATGTACTACCACTAAACTACAGGATCTTAAGACAACAGGTCCACATGTACATCAGCTCGCTACACAACTCTCAACTATCCTGGATCTTCAAGAGCATAACCACAACCTAAACAAAAGATTACATGTGGTACACGTCAGCACAATATTCAAGAATATTGTACTAAGTACACCTACGTGTCTTTTATATACCTCTCATCATATCTTGGCAATAAGATAAAACTAATACTTGGCAGTTATAAAGAAATATAAGAAAATCATATACTTGCACAAAGATGTTCATTAACAAAAGAGAACACATATTATAAGCACATTTCCATCATACATCTCGTGCGTCTGCCACCAAGTGGCTTTGACATCTTTAGGCCTTATGATCTACCACCAAGTGGTTTGTGATCATTATACAAACATCCTATGATCTACCACCAAGTGGTTTGTGATCATTATGCATGCGCTCTACCACCAAGTGGTTTATGATCTATCTTATGATGGAACATCTATATTGTGTTTGCAGGTGTTCATAGCCATAATTATGGAAATTCAAGCGACATATCATACAAGACAATCATTTCAATCAATACCATATGCCAAGTCTTTACTACCATATAACACAAGCATAATGTATAATAAGCCAAGCAAGAGGTAATGGCATACCTTGATTAAGAGATAAACTTAATCATCATATCCTCATATCATCTACATCATGGTCAACCCTGATTAAGACAAGACCACATATCACCATCAGGTTCTCATCTTAACCCTAGTTAGGTCCATTTTAGGGTTTACTTATGTCATTGGGATATTCTCATCATTACTTGCATTCTTGTCTTATAATTATCATACTGATGTCATTATCCAGATTATGATTCATTATCTGAACATTATCTTCCATAGCATTTTTGTGCACATTAATTAACCCTAGGTTACGCCATTAACCTAGATTAGGGTTTTAAACCATGTATTAAAGGTCAACTTCATATAACATGAATTCTATGCATCATCATGATCTCATCATTAAATCTGAGGTTCCAAATACAAATATGAGCTTACTCTGTAAATTCCATCAATTATTGATCATGTATGCATTAATTGCATTACCTTTAGTGTTATTAGTCCTAATTAGCCATATTAATAAAATACATGCTTTTGTGCATCAACATGACCATATCTAACATCATATGCATTATAAACATGATTATAGAATTACTGTCATTTTCTCATAATTCTTGGACATCATTTGATATTTATTATCTATCATATGAGCATTTTACCACTTACATGATATCATTATTATTCGTGCATCAAAAGCCTGATATTATCATTTTACTGTGTTGTACTCATTTTTCTGAACATTTTGATACCTTATTTGCATTTTTATGATAGACGGTCTATTTTATATGATATATCTAAGAACTGGATGATCTGAGGTAATTTACCTTTTTGTGGCCAATCCGGCGTCGCCATGTGGCTCTGGGGCTGGCATGCACCCTTTGCTTGCTGCTGCCGGTTCAGGGTCTGGACCCCATTCACATTCTCTTTCTCATGCGAGCACTATGTCTCGTGTTCCTCCCAATCTAACGCCCGTGATCTTAGTGTTGTGTGGCTCTATTTCGTGCAGGCGCCACCACACAGGAGACTGTCGATGAGCAATCAACAGATCTGAGGTGCTCAGCATCAGCTCCTAAGAGCACCACAAACCTCGAAGGCTTCAAACAGACCTCCACAGATGCTCATATCTTCCTCTGCGCCTCTAGTTTATATGCTCAATGAACTCGTCGGCTGTAGCCGCCGCTGCGGTGGCTCTGCTCCGGCAAGGTGTCCCAGTCATCGTCCTGATCCTCAGCTACTAAAAAGACACCCAAAAGGCTCAAGGTACCTTCTTGTGCCATATTGGCTCCTCAAGGTGATCCCTTGGCCGCTGGAGTTGGGACTTGATATATCTCCTTTATGCCATCCGCCGTAGGGGCCAAAGAGGGCAAAACATGTTTCCCACACCATTTCTCACATGTGGAAGGCTCAGGAGGAAAGCATGACCTCAAATAACTCAATCCAAGTTTAAAATCCATCTTTTTTGAGCTCCAAGCCTACCTACCAAGGTCCGCCAGCTTCCTCCTGAGGTGGGGTTCGTCTACTAGGAAAAACTCCATGAAAGTCCATGATGAGACCAAAGGTAGCATCTGCGTTGGGTTTCGTTGAACTCCACATAGAGTTTCCTACCTTCACTTCCTCTAGACTCCTTATATTCCTTCGTACCATCTTCCACCTGCATTTTGTACTCCTTGCCGCAACCTACTCAGTGCAGTTCAGAGCCAGTAGTAACAGAGGGCTTGTTCTCTGTGCTCATTTGATTAAAGAGAGTATATGAGGGGTCAGAGTACTAGTCAGGAGGAGTTGAGATCAACTACTCTCTCAAACTTCCCTCTCTCCCCACGATCTCGGAGAGTAGTAGAAGTGGGTCGCGGCCTCATCCTCCTCCCCACATTCTGTGTTATTACTCGGAGGTAGGAGAAGGGTTATCTGACGTCCGATCATGGATCCAAGGGTCTGAGTACATCCTCACAAGGCTGATCTACGGCTCCCTCAAGTGGACGGTCTCTACCACTAGATTGGCCAAGACTGGATAGGATCTGGCCACACAACCCGCCCAAGGGTCCAGGGGCGTGACACCTTATTTGATCAATAACTTAGATCTATAATTCATTAATAATGCACATTATTTCACAAAATTCAAACCTTAATAAATTCCTCTAGGATACTCCAAATGCCACCAAATTTTAACCATATCTTCCTTACCTCTCGAACTACCTTCTACAAAAATTTTGTGTCAAAACTCATCTATTAGGTCATTCAATTCAATTCCTCAAGAAGGCATTAAAAGAGATGTCTTAATCATTATATCAACATCAAACAACACTCAACTTTACTAAAACACTTGTAACACTTAAGATAACTCAACATGAGATAAAATCACTTATGTCATCGGACATTAAGGGGTCATTTGTGTACGAACTTTAAGAATCCTGCTAGATTTAGTGTAAGAAACTACAGTTTGCTGGAGCTAGCGGAACTTTGTGGCCCGTCAAAATCATGTAATGAGGAGCAGAATCGGACAAAATGGGGGTCATTCCCAGACTTTATAAAGTCCATCAGAATTGAATGATTTTATAAAGCATGCGGCTTCCTTCACATTTCAGCATGGGTACCAGTTCTCCAATATAAAAAAATGTATTTAAAATACAGACGCGGTCCCATTTTATATGGAAATCCAGATACTTAAGAATGCTTCATCCAAATGTAGTGTAAAGGATTCCAAAAGTCCACTCCATCACATCCTACACACCTTAAAACAAGTTTTGTCCTCGAAATTAATCCAGAAATCCAGTCTTTCACACAAGCCATCACCCTACCAGCCTCCATTAAAATCAAGTTTGAAGAAAATATCTATAAAATCAAACTCACCACAGGAAACCTCATTGTGGTTTCCACCACTTTCTTTGATATTAGAAATCACCTCCCATCCTCGTTCAGCCCAACTAACTCCAAAAAAACCTTTGCAACTACATGAAAACCAAATGAAAGGAATATGGTCTGCAAGAGGAAGAATAGTATAACCATTTCATAGACTGAAACAAACCAGTCTACCCAAAAGGAGAAACCTAGAACATCCTCACCAATAGTGGGTAACAACAACCATGATCTCCATGACTCCTTCAAACCCTTCCCCTTCAACAACAACACTGAAAACATCACCAACATAGAATTTGATACTGTTCAAAAACTCAAAAATGCTATCATTGAAGAAATTCGATCTTCTTAAAGTCCAAATCAGAAGAGCGAGGGGAAGGCATGTGTCATGGTCTCAGCTATCAACTCTCTTTAAGCAACACCAGAGGGCTTCAACAAGAAGAACTACATTGCCACTGAAGAACTAGGTACAACCTCTACTCGAAAAAGTACCACTATGCATGATACTTTTCAGTTATCTTCCAAATCAGCTACTATATCTGAATGTGACAACCATATTGACAATATAGAAGATATTGCATCATGGTCAGACATACAATCCTTATCACATTTTGTAGATAATCTAGGTATTACATCTGATAATGAGGTAGTATCTCATATATCATTAGATGACATAGAAAATTTCATACACTAGAGAAACCACTGACAGATTCATAACACCTACACCACTTTATAAAACCTTCATATCAATTGATCAACAAGAACTGATACCAACAGTCTTGACTATACTCACATTGATGAAAATCACATCTTGGAATGTTTGTCATTCATTAAACCTTCACAGGAGAAAACAAATCATAAGACACATTTTTTTAATATAAAGTCCATGCATTATAATAAAGAGATGCTTACAAACTGACCGACTGCAAGCATTATTACAGAAAGTGTTCTAAAACATGAGCAACAAATATAGATGTTGTCCTGCTACCCCGCTTCCAAAGCTAGATGAAAACAAACTGAGGATAGAGTAGAAAATAAATATGTTTATGGGGGAGGCACCCCTTAACATAGGCCTCATCAAATTGGAGAGAGATGTAACCAAGATGGCAAGGTTCTATCTAGATGGTGGTCAAGAGCATCAAAATCTTGTGTCATCTGCAATGATGTCCTCCAAGGAGTAGCATCCTCCACCTTGGTGATTTCCAAACATGTTATCTTGGTCATCTTCAGTTGATATCACCTGGGTTGATGTTGATGTATACCCTACAATGCAAATGTAAGAATATGGAATGTTCAATGACATTTAGCATGTGTTGGGTAGGTTTTGAGATGCTATTAAATTTCCTATTATTTCTTTCTATCCAAATATTCTAGAAAATATGTATGACCAAGTCTTCAGGGGAAAGTCTAGTATGTTGTGGTAAGGGCTTAATCCTATTAACATAAGAAAGTTGGAGGAGGTTACTAGTGATAGAGTGTGGTGGGAAAAAATTGTACAGAAAATATAGCGTGGTGGGGCAGCTGGTGAAGAGATGTTGTGTGGTTTCTTCATCTTCCCCACATAGGTAACATCTGGTTAGCCCCAAAAATCCTCTCCTGGTTAGATGTTGGTCTATAGGGATTGTACTGAATGAGAGTAGCCAGTAGAAGATTTTGAGCTTTTGCAACCATTTAGTTTTCCAAATGTAAGCCATATCTGATATATGACCCCAATAAGTAAGATGGATATAAGCTTCTTTCGAGGAGAATTGTTGTCCCTAAATCCAAGAAACCTTATTGTTGGTGTTGAATTCAAGTTCATGAATAATATCTCTCAGGGTGTTGTCTCTAATATGATATTAAAGATGGTTTTTAAGAGAGTTTTTCCAATTACTAGTGAGGATTTGGAGTGCTTTAGCAATATTGAGGTGTTTCAGTGATGATGGGATAGGAAAGTGTATGTTCATATTTGAATTGTGTTATGATGGTACCATGGGTCCACTCAAAAAAATATATTATGGTATGCGTATAGGGGGAGGAGATGAGATGTTTAATGGTTATTGATGTATTTGCAGAGTGGGGAAGACTTTCTATTGCTGGTGTGGTGCCAAGGTGGTTTGTTTTTATAGTATTTCTAAAAGATGAATTTTTTCATATTTTGTTGGTTTTGGACGAGAAGATGTTTATGATCTTTGTGATGAGGCAAATGACATGTATTTTTATGTTGATGATGCCCCACCCTCCAAATTTGATCGGTGTTGTGATGGTGCTCCAATTGACGAGATGGATCTCTCTATGTAGATTTTCTTCTTTGTAGTTGTTCTATAGGAAGTTTCTCCTCATGTTATCTATGATCTTAAGTGTCTTTCTCGGTAGGGGAATACAACTAAGGTAGTGTGTGGTTATGGGTGTGATGACATTATTTAATAGGGTGAGGTGACCCTCCATGTTGAGGAAGTGATTAGCTCATGAGGAGAGTTTATGTTGAATCTTTTCTATGATGGGGTTCCAAATAGTGTGTGTGATGGGGTGGGGTGTAATAGGTAGGCCAAGGTAGTTGATGGGGAAGTTTTCAATATTACATTTGAGAGGATTTTTATATATATGGACAAGGTCTGGTGGGATGTTCACTCCAAAGATGGAGGATTTTGAAAGGTTGATCTTAAGACTTGATATGTATGAAAAACGTTTGATGATAGAGATAGTATTGATGATAGTAGAGTCTTCTGGTTTGACAAGAATCATTGTAGCATACACAAATTGAATGATGTTCTCGTGGCGTTATGGGGGAGAGGCTATAAGATCGTGTGTTGTACCAAGCTTTATCATATTTGTGAGAATAGATGTAACATGATGAAGAGGTAAGGGGAGAGTGGGTCACCTTGTCTGAGCCAATTTGTGTTGTGGAAGTAGTCGAAGGGAGATCCATTGATGATGGTGGAGAAGAAATTTGTGGAGATGCAAGCATGGATCCAATTCTTCTAGATATTTGGAAATCTATAACATGTCATAGATATGAGGAGGCAGTACTAGTTTGTGTATTCAAAGGCTTTTTCAAAGTCTAATTTGATGGATAGAATAGGGGTTTTGTTCTTGTGGCAAAGGTGAAGAGTTTCATTGACCATGATAAAGGCATCGTGTATACTTTGATTTTTAAGGAAAGCATTTTGATTTTGTGAGATGATGTTCTCTAGTTGTGATTTGATGTGATTGGAAAGGACATTAGCAATGATTTTATATGAGGTGTTGATGAGACTAATGGGTCTGAACTGAGTAATTTGATCAGGATGGGTAACCTTCTTGATGAGAGCTATATTGGTTTGGTTAATGTTTTTATGAGACTATGAACGTTGGTGTTTTGGTGGATGGCTCTGAGGCAGTGCATAAAATCACCCTTGATGTGATTCTAGTTGACTAGGTATAGTTATGTGTTTAATACATCAGGGTCGGGGGATTTGTTTTTCCCTAGCGAGTGAATAGCCTCATCTAGTTTCTTTGGGGTAAAGTTACTGATAATGTGTTATGGTATTGGGATTTTGTGACCACAAATATATTTCCAATTTATGGAATTGAGGAACATAGTCTTATGTCCAGTGTTGAAGATATGATTGAAGTGTTGGACAATGTGTCTAGTGATCATATGCCTATTGTATGTTATACTATCATTTATGCATATTCTAGAAATGATGTTTTTGCATGCATTGTTGCTGCAAGTTTTGTGGAAGAATTTGGCATTTTTATCACCCTCATTTTCCCATTTGATTTTAGTGTGTTGTTTCCAGATGGTGTCCATGTAGTACTTGACATGTTCAAGTTTATCTTTTGTTGTGAGGATGAGGAATGGGTCTGCATATGGGTCATTATCAATGAAAAGGTGTTGTTGTTCCAGATCGGCTAGTTTGTGTGAGAGGTTTCCAATTTTTTCTTTATGACATCTTTTTAGGTTTCTCCTAATATTTTTTGTGTTGTTATGGATGTGATATCCAACATCCTTAGTGTGGTAATCTACCGCCACCCAAGTTCTCATGCAGAGATCTAGATAGGTAGGGTCAGTGATCCTGAAGTTTTCAAAATAGAAGGGTTTGTGCCCCCATCTATCATGCTTTGTATAAATGATGATAGAGAAGTGATCAAAGATCGATCTATGTGCAAATGAGACAAAGGAGTGTGGGTAGTGGTCTTCCCACCGTGTGGAGTAGATGAAGTGATCAAGTCCAGCCTAGGCTTGGTTTTGATTCCAAGTATAGTGGGTGTTTGCTGGTGGAATATCTATCAAATGGTGGTGTGTGATGAATTGAAGGAAAGCACAGTCCATAGGATACATAGTTCCTACATATGAAGTGGGGTTGAGCCTATCTGATGGTTGTGTGGTAAGGTTGAGATCCCCACCAATGAGCTAAGGTTTATCATGAAAATTTTCCATAATGTGCAAGATCTCAGCCATGTAATCAGATTTTCTTGAGCTAAGCTTTTCATAGATGCCAGTGAAGATCCAACTAAAATTTTCTATGGTTTTTGTAATATGAAGATTGATAGAGTATCTTATGGAACTGAGTGTGGGATGTTGAAAAGGCTGCTATTAAGGCCTATGAGTAGACCTCCTTTGAAGCCTTATGGTGGGATTTGGTGCCATGTGTTGATGTGTTTGCCTCATATTGTTTTGAGAGAAAATGATGACAGGGGGGTTTAGTTTCCTGGATAGTGATGATGTTAATGCTATTTTTTTAGATGTGTCTATTGATTTCTTTTCTTCTATTGAGACTAGAAGCCCCACAAACATTCTAAGAAGTGATCTTCATTAGGTATAACAATGGAAGCAATCAAAAGGTATCAAAGGCAATTAGCATATATGCAGATTATCAAGGCACGTATATGAATCGTGGATGAGTCTATGGTTTCTCTAGCTCATATAGTTTTCTATGTTATCAAGGGCCTTATGAGCCCATTTGTCATCTTTGAATGTGATGCCTAATTTGTCAGCAAAGTTTGTGAAGGATTGTATGTCACCCCATGATGCTATTCTATGTTATCTATATAGTTATCATTTATATCAGATGATGTAGAATCAAAAGTAAAAGGCTTGGAGCTAATATTATGATATAGTGTGAGAGTTGAAGATGTACCTAGCTCTTCTGTAGCAAAGTAGTTTCTTCTGGTCTGTTGTTCTGGTGTGGTATACATGGTGTTGATGGATTGGATTGTTGTTGAAGTCTTACCCTTGTTTTTTTTGTCTTTGGACTCTGCAAAGATCATATTTCATCAATAATGGTTGTCTTCATCTTCTGAATGGTTTTAGAATTAATACTTATAGTAGAGTCTATGCCATTGTTGTGGGAGGGGAAAGGTTTGAAAGAGTTTTGCAGTGTGTTGTTTGTTCTATCAACTGATGGTGATGAGGTTATGGGTCTCTTGTTGTTTGTAGATTGATTGGTTTCTTCTGCAAGCATGGTGGTGGTACTTTTTCTTTCCCAAAGCATGTTTCTACCAGTAGATTTTCTAATGTTCACAAAAGGTTTTTTGGTGTTATCAAGGTTGTACCAAGAGGGGGTGGACATTGATATCAAGGAATGTGGTTTTAATATCAGTTGGGTTATCCACCTTGAGCTTAATCTTATAGATTTTTCACCCAATCGGATCTTTAAGGAAGCTAGGAGGGTAATAGCTTGTTTGATGGAAAAATGCAAAATGCCTTTATATATTGTGTGGGGTGGAGAGTATCTTGACTGAAAAACTGTAGCATAGCTCCAATAGAGTGGGCGATAGCTTTGAAAACTTCTATCTCCAAGAGATGTGGTGGTAGATCAACGATCGCTACCCAGCCTGAGCCACCATATCCTGCTAGGGAGGATCCATGTTCAGGTGTCCAGTGAGTTATGTTGGCTTGGATGAAACTGGTACCGCAAGGAATGGTCATAACTTTACCAAAGAGATGATCGAGTTTGGTTCCTTCTGGGACAGAGTAGAGGAGATGAGCATGTGAGAGGATATTGGGCTTAAGTACCGTATGACCGGGGAGCATGAGTGTGATGGCACGGGTAACATTGAGAATGTTAATTATGTTGTTGTCGATGTTATTTGTGATAGTGACAAGGATACTTCTGCTAGTAAAGACTTTCAAGAGTCGCATGGAGTTAGCCAGAAGATCAAAGGGAAATTCCTTCTCCAGGTGTAAAGTGGGTGCCATGGTGAAGGGAGAGGGTGATGTAACACAAAGTAAAACTGGGTTCAAGGGTTTAGAGGGATCACAAATGTGGTGTTTTCTCTGGGGAGGTGCAGAAGGTGTAGGTTTGAAACGAATGGTAGGTTTTATAGGATGTTGATGGTGGAAATGGATGTGTGCATGTGAAGAGAGAGGAGGTGGTTCTATCTTCTCTGATGGGTGGAGATAAGCAAAAGAGTTATTTGTGGTAATCTCTTTGACATTGGGTTGTGGTATGTGATTAGATTTGTCAAATCTCATATTACACTATGATCTGTTGAAAAATGTAGCAGTTGCATGAGGTTTTGCCTTTATCCTGCTAAAGGTGTTGTGATCATCTAGGGAATGGTTGTTGTGATAGTGGAATCTATAAGAGAGGTGGCTAATTTTTTTTAGATGTAACAGTGAGGTGGTGTGATGCATTGGGACCTTGAGTGTTTCCTGCTAAGGCATCTGGTGTATAGTAGATCACAGAAGTGGGGTTTAGGAGGAGTGCACTGCTATTCATGTGAATTGGTGTTGTGTTTGAAGGTGGCGATGGCAAGATCAGTGGTGGAAACTTGATTGATGGGTGGGAAGTTTAGGTTATATGAAACTGGAGATGTTATATTCTTGTTTAGGTGACATTTTAGATATTTTAATGAATCCAAGGAAGAAGGGGATGAGATAGTTGTAGTTGTAACTAGGTTGTACCTGTCTGCGATGATGGATAGTTGGTGCACTGATGTGGTTGTGTCTTCTTCCTCTAAATTTGTTGGTGTTTTCTGGGCAGAGGTGATCTCGATAGGATTTATTCTGGTACCTTCTTTAGGTTGATGCTTCTCTAGAACAAACAGCTGGTCAGCAGAGTCTGTACTAGTGGAGACATTTTCATCTGGAAAGAAGAAAAGTGGGTATATCTCTACTGGGGTTTCATTATTAAAATATGCAACCCATGCCATAAGGGTTCTATCTACGATGGGCCTGATGAAGACGGCCCATTCTAGCTTCAACTTTAGTGATGTTATCATATCTGACCATCCATATTCTATGAAGATATTGGATTTTTTGTCATTGTCAATGACTACATCAAAACACTTGTTCTCTATTTGGATATTTTTGATATCTAGTGGAAGATCGTATTCATGGTATATCTAGGCTCGTGGTAACGGGATGATGGTATGGTTTACATGATCATCTAGTGGATAGTTCATGAATGGGAGGTGTGTGGTCATATATGAAATGGTAATGTTAGGATCATGTATGGTGGATGAAGTGTTGTTCTTCCTATTCTTATAAGCGCTACTAAGATTGACGGGGGTTCTGATCTTGTAGTGGAGATGTTTGTTTTAGCTCTTAGCCACTGTGAGGTGTCCTCCTATTCTCATTTAGGGGAACAAGTTGTCGACCGTATCAGTGGAGATGAAGAAAACCCCTCCGACACCACCCTATTTGTTTTTCAGTCTACTTGCACCATATGCACTGCTAATTTGGTTGGGAAGTAAATTTGTTTCAGGTGTTGTTAGATATGCTTTCAATGTTGGTAAAACCATCTGTAATGGTAACCTTGAGGTTCCTATAAACTAGCAATAGCTGGTGAGTCTGAAGCTCGATCTAGCTACATGTGGTCAATATATGATGATGTACTGGTTGATATGCTATAAGACAGAGTGGTAGAGGTGTAGGATCGGCTATCGATGAGCTTTGATGGTGATCTTTCGTCTGATGCACGACTACCCAAGAAAATAGTGAGAGGATGGGTGATGCTAGATGGCATTGCTAGATGGCATTGCTAGATGGTGTTGCTAGAGAGAATTTGGAGCTTTTTATCACTAAAACTTTCATTCACACTTCAACACATAGCTTTGAGCCTAACATCCAGAAGACACACTTATAACAACAATATCAACATTGTCACAATTCAGGAAACTAAAACATCTATTACCCCATTCGCCTTAAAAATGATAGGGGGTAAACACATCAACTCCTAGTACCAAATCTCACAGGTAGGATTCAAAGGATGTATAGCTATAGGAATAAATAAAAATCTATTCACCATCACATAGACTGAAATCTGGAACTAATCCATCACTCTACATATCACAAACATGATTGGTGCACTTGAATGGCGCTTCACATGTGTTTATGGTGAACCCATCTCTAATAAAACCATTTTCATGGAATAAATAGAACACATGCTTAGGAGGTATGTTGGTAAACCATGGCTCCTGGGTGGGGACTTTAACCTCATCACCCAACCTACAGATATATTTAACCTCACCCACCAAACTAGCAATATGCATACATCTGACAAAAATTTTAGCAAGCTCCTTATCCAACACAACATGATTGATATTCTACCCTCTAACACTAATTATACATGGAATCAAAATCACTTACGGGCCAGGATTGATCGCTTCATTTGCACGCCATCATGGGAAGATCTATACCCCCACTCCATCATCCCCATTGTACATAGACCTATATTTGACCACTTCCCCATCATTATCGATACTAAACCTATCAGATGGGGCCATAAACCATTTTGTTTTGAAAACTTTTGGCTTCTCAACCCAAACTTCTTGGAACTATGCAAACAATATTGGTCTACCTCTAATACTTCCACTTCTAAACTAGGGTACCATATACATAATAACACCAAAAGAATTATAGCCTCTCTCAAGTCCTGGAATAAATAGAAGTGTGGTAACATCTTACACAAACTGGCAGACCTTGAACAACAACACCTTTTTGTAGACAGCGACCCTACAGTTGATCTTGCCGAGCCAAGCAGTGTTGATACCATCGACTGGGAAGTCGATGGTAGCGAGTTACCTTCAGGTTGAAAGCGACCAGTCGGTCGATACTATCGACGTTCTACAGCTTCAGTGTCGGAAAGGTGATAAAACTGACGCCCAAGGTTGTCGATACCATCGACCCGTGTCGATGGTATCGAGTCTGCATCGGGCGGGATGACAAAAAAGAAGGAAGGCTTGCCGATATCGCGAGGGGTTGATACCATTGACCTGCATCGATGGTATCGACGCCGTCAGATTAGTGTTTGTTTCAGATCAGGCTGAATCAAATGGTGGTGATATTTTGGCGACCTAACTTGGTGTTTATACCTAGTGACGGTGGCCAGGAGCCATCTATCACGTCATTAGTCGCTGCACACATCCCGAGGAGAGTGGGAGAGAAGAACGGAGCTGAGAAGCACGCCCTGACCGTTCCGAGAGCCAAAGAAGACATTTTCCATTGTCGAAAGGTTGTAGATCATGCACTCTACTCCGATGAACGCTTGGATCTTCTCCGTTCAGGGGTTTACATCACCTTATCCACGTTTTTCTCCATGTTTTCCCTTGCTTCCACCATGTCTTGCTCTGAGATGAACATGTGGGGCTAATCCCCTTTGTCTTTAGGACCGAGAGTAGCCTGGGTAATCATTGTATGACGTTGTTATCATAGTAATTCATAATTTGTCTCTTAAATCCGTGGTATGATTTCATTTTCTCCATTATATCATTATGCTTGATCACCCTAATGATAATCTAATGCCTTTAATTGCTTTGAAAGAAGAATTAATGGTTGAAAAGAGATGAAATTCACATTAACTCTGAAATCCCTTGAACAAGGTGATGTACGGTTAATGGTGGAAACCCAGAGGTTGATTCTAATGCACCTAATTTAGGGTATATGTTACTACGACGGTGGAACCGACCTAGATTTAGGTAGTGAATTGTATCACAACAGTGAACAATTCTGACTACAGACCACTACCTGAATTGAGAGATAAATTTGTTTAGCTATATAGAAACTCATATAATGAGAACCCGCGGTGAAACCACAATCCTAAAGATTCCCATCTAAATTGATTAAACTCAACATTTAATCGATTGCTTTGCTTTCTTTTATTTTTATTTTCTTTTTAATCAACTCTTAAAACCTTTTTAACCGGTCTAGCTGATTGCGAACAGTTAGTAGTATTTTACCGATAGTTCAGTGTCCCTGAGTTCGACTAGGGCCTCACAAAGGCCTATATTACATTGACGCGTGCACTTGCATTATACGCACTGTAAAATTACATCAAGTTTTTGGTGTCGTTACCGGGGACACGGCAATTGTTGGCACTACGAGTGCTGCAAGCGGCCACTCTAGGCCACATTTTTCTTTTTCTTTTTTATTATCATTTTTGAAATTCATAGTTTATCCGTCATATCTAGCAATCGTCTAGCACGGTACTGAACCTGAATTATTTTTTTGCAGGTACTAGTGCATGGTGAGGACGTGTAGCACAGACTACACACTTTCATCACCAGAGGTTCCACTGTTGGGATCAGACGATGAGGAGAACAACATTCAAGACCAACCTGAAGATATAGATTCGGATTCTGAACCAGAAGTTATGGCTGAAGAACAGACAATATGGGAGAAGATAAAAGCTTCTTCCTCGTCAGCATCGAAGGGACCAATAAAAAAACTGGCAGTCAACATCCCCACCTACAAGATTGACCCGACACTAATAAACTTGGTCAAGTCTCAAGCATTTCACAGGATGAAGAATGAGGACCCAATTGCACACATTAGCTCATTTGTGGAAAATTGTGATATGATCAAGATAGACAGGTTTCCACAAGAGACACTATATTTGAAGTTGTTTCCCAGCTCTCTTGCAGGTAATGCACGTGAATGGCTGCATAACCTGGATGAAGAAATCGTTGAAATGTGGGATCAAATGATCAAGGTCTTCTTCGAGAGATTCTTTCCACCGGAGAAAACCAACGACCTGGTACGGAAGATCCACAATTTCATCCAGAAAGTTGGGGAGACGTATTCTGAGACTTGGGAACATTTTCAAATAATGCTGAGGAGGTGCCCACATCATGGGCTTGACAAGGAGAAACAAGTCAAGATTTTCTATTTTTCTCTTTCTGAGCATGATAGAAGCAACCTGGATTCAGCAGGTTCATGGTTTTTCTTAAACAACACAAGCACAAGGTGTTGGGAGATTTTAAAGAACATGGCCAAAAAGCAATCATGGGGCGACAGAGACACAGTAGAGCAAGTTCGAGCTGCAGGTGAGTCAAAGGCCATCAAGGAGCTAAATGAGAAGATGGACCTCTTAGCTAAGAAATTGCTAGCAAAAGAAGATGCAGAATCTGATGATGAAGCACAGGTGAAATTTATGCGCCAGCAACAGGGGTACAGAAACAATGACTATTCTTGGAGGAAAGACAAGAAATTTTCTTGGAAGGACCCAAACAATTTCTTGCAGGACCATGATGCAAAACCACAACCGTCGGCAGAGGACAAGAGCAATGAGTTACTCAACCAAGTAATCAAGCATAATCAAGAACTCATGAGCATGTTTGGCCAACAGATTAAGCAACAAGGAGAATTTATGAATCAATTTGGGCAGACCTTATAAATTCATGGGGCTCAGATGAGAACTATAGAGACATCATTAGCGCAGATGGTAGCTGAGATAGCAAATCTGAAAAAGCCAACACAGCAAGGTTTTCCCGGAAATACAAACATTCCAGGAGGAAACCAACAAGCTAAGGCAATTCTACTACGGAGTGGTAAGAAGATTTTAAACCCCAGGGCCGATGAATCGAGCACACCCCAGCCAGAAAACACAGGTGAGGCCACCGAAGAAGCTACAATCACAGTACCGATAGAGGATGCGGTAGAGGAAGCTACACCAGAAATCATTGTTGAGGAATAAACTCCAAAGAGGATACCATATGTGCCGCCACATCAAAGGGCACAGGTCGTCCCAGTCCCATATCCAAATAGTTTGAAAGCCAAGAAAGTGGACGCTCAGTTCAAGAAGTTCCTAGATAGCTTTAGGAAGCTTTCTGTCAACATTCTGCTACTAGAGGCAATAGAGAAGATACCATCCTATGGCAAGTTTCTGAAAGATATAATCACAAAGAAGAGGAAGATTCCTGATACCGAGGTCGTGGTTCTTAAGGAGCACGTGAGTGCCTTCATTATGGGCACATTGCCACCTAAAAGACAGGATCTGGGCTGCTTCAATATTTCATGTTACATTGGTAAGGTGAAATTCGGCGAAGCATTATGTGATTCTGGGGCAAGTATAAATTTGATGCATCTCTCTACTTTCAAGAAGTTGGGACTGAAAGAATCAAGACACAGCAATATGATGATTCAGTTGGCAGACAATTCTGTGGTTAAGCCGTACGGTATTTGCGAGGATGTTTTGGTTAAAGTCGACCAGTTTGTATTTCCAACAGATTATGTGGTCATGGAAGTGCAAGATGAACACGGAAATGAGCTACTCCTTGGAAGACCCTTCCAAGCTACTGCTGACATGATACTTGAGATGGGACGAGGCCGTTTGACTTTGGAAATCACGGATGACCGATTTGAAATGGTTATGCCCCCAAGCACAACACAATCAAAAGCAAAGGAGCAGTGTCGAATGGTGAAACACTTTGATCAGAACATTTCTCTATGTCTAGGGAAGCCGTTTCTAGATATGGATCATGTAATGACCAAGGTAGAGAAGGGGACACTGGCTGTAGAAATTATGGACCAGACCAAAGTTGTTTCGCTTTGCAGGGTTGTGGGTTTTCCAAATGATGAAGAGGAGGAAATCCCTCTTTCTACTGAAGATGATGCCATAGCAAGTTCTGTCCTTGATGCATATCCAGAACTGCCTCTTGAAGCTTTCCTTGTCAATATAACGCATGACTGGATGAGAATAAAGTCATTACAAGAATGTGTCAAGATGCTTCAGGTGTTGCCGTGTTATTATGCTAAGTATTATGAAAATCTTGGGCCACTCCCACCACCGCTTCAGTCATCTTTGATCAGTCCACCAGAGTTAGAATTGAAGTTGTTGCCGCCTCATTTAAAGTATGCATTCTTAGCCGATGGTGAGAGACTACCGATGATTATTTCGGCATATCTGAGTGTCGATGAAGAGGAGCAATTGATGATCGTGTTGAAGAACCACTATGGCGCATTCGGGTGGTCAGTTGCGGATATCAAGGGGATTTCCTCTACATTGTGCCAGCACAAGATCCGGCTCGAGGAAGGAGCCAAACCTGTAATACAGCCACAGTGTAGACTCAATCCAAGCATGATGGAGGTAGTAAAGAAGGAGGTGATCAAGCTCCTTTCTGCAGGCATCATTTACGCTATCTCCGATTCGACTTGGGTCAGCCCCACACAGGTAGTCCCTAAAAAGGGGGGAATTACTATCACTCACAATTTGTTAAATGAGATGGTCACAACCCATTTGGTAACTGGGTGGCATGTGTGCATTGATTACCGTAGATTGAACTCTGCTATGTTAAAATATCATTTTCCTCTTCCGTTCATTGATCAAATTTTAGAGCGACTAGCAGGTCGATCCCACTTTTGTTTTCTAGATGGTTGCTCTGGCTACAATCAGATTTCCATTGATCCTAAGGACCAAGAGAAGTCCACCTTCACTTGTCCTTATGGAACATTTGCATATCGTTGTATGCCCTTTGGTTTATGCAACGCACCAGCAACCTTTCAGCGTTGCATGCTTGCCATTTTCTCTGATATGGTTGAGCGCTGTTTAGAGGTCTTCATGGATGATTTTTCCATCTATGGTGCGTCTTTTGATGAATATATATAATTTGGATAAAGTTTTACAATGATGTGAGGACACGCATTTAGTTCTCAACTGGGAAAAATTTCATATGATGGTTAGTGAAGGGATTGTGCTTGGACATAAAGTGTCTAGCAAGGGGTTGGAGGTGGATCCGATTAAGATTGAGGTTATTTCCAAATTACCCCCACCGAATTCGGTTAAAGGGGTAAGGAGTTTTCTCGGTCACGTAGGATTTTATCGCCGTTTTATCAAAGATTTCTCAAAAATTGCTAAGCCATTATCTGAACTGCTTGAGAAAGATGTGGTGTTTGATTTTAATGAAAGGTGTTTGCATGCTTTTGTTGTGCTCAAAGAAAAGTTAATTTCTGCACCGGTTGTGCAAATGCCGGATTGGACAAAGCCTTTTGAATTAATGTGTGATGCTTCAGATTTTGCGGTGGGGGCTGTTCTTGGGCAACGTTTTGAAAACAAACCCGCTGTGATTTTCTATGCATCCAAGACTTTAAATGAAGCACAACTTAATTACACTACAACTGAAAAGGAACTTCTCTCCGTCATTTTTGCATTTGAAAATTTTCGGCAATATCTTGTAGGGTCAAAAGTTGTGGTATGGACGGACCACACCGCCATAAAATATTTGATGGAAAAGAAAGATGCCAAACCTAGATTGATTAGGTGGATCTTATTATTACAAGAATTTGACATTGAAATTAAAGACAAGGCGGGAATAGAGAATGTGGTTGTGTACCACCTGTCTAGGTTAGAACGGGTAGATGAGAAGGACATTAATATACCCATTACCGAGACATTCCCTGATGAGCAAATCCTTTCTGTAAAATCCAAGGATCCATGGTTTTCATATATTGTTATTTATCTTGCCTGTAAAATAATCCCAGATGATTGGACATATCAAGAGAAAAAGAAAATTTTCCATTCTTTGAGATATTATTTCTGGGATGACCCCATTTTGTTGATGCAATGCAGGGACAGCGTTTTGCGCAGGTGCATACCGGAGATAGAATATGTTGTGTACTTCGTCATTGTCATACTCTACCAACTGGTGGCCATCATGCAAGTTCCAAAACAGCGGCCAAGGTGTTTGCGAGTGGCCTTTATTGGCCTACACTTTTTCGGGGCGCCTACGATTATGTGTGAAGCTGTGATTCCTGTCAAAGGGCATGTAATATCTCAAAGCGGCAGGAGATGCCCCTCAACGTGTTTCAATAAGTTGAGGTGTTTGATCTGTGGGGTATTGATTTTATGGGACCCTTTGTGTCCTCGAACTCTAATTTGTACATTTTATTGGCTATTGATTATGTATCGAAGTGGGTAGAGGCAATACTCACAAGGACTAATAATGTGGTTGTAGTGTGCAGGTTTGTAAAAGAATACATTTTTTGCAGATTTGGTGTACCAAGGATGATTATCAACGATGGAGGTACCCATTTCAAAAATCAAAAGTTTGTTGCGTTGTTGAGGAAGTACGGGGTAAAGCAAAATATTGGTACCCCGTACCACCCGCAGACACAAGGGCAGGTCGAAGTGTCCAATAGAGAAATCAAGAAAATCTTGGAACGCACAGTGGCTTCGACAAGAAAGAACTGGAGTACTTTTCTACCGGATACTTTGTGGGAATATAGGACGGCATTTAAGACACCTATAGGCACTACGCCTTTTAAGATGGCTTATGGGCGAGCCTGCCATTTTCCCGTAGAGTTGGAGCACAAGGCGTATTGGGCGCTACGGAAGCTGAACTTGACTTATGATGAGGCAGGGAAGAAGCGCATGCTAGAGCTCAATGAGCTAGATGAACTGAGGATGAACGCCTATGAAAGCTCGAGGATTTACAAGGAGAGAATAAAGCTTATTCACGATTTACACGTTCAACTATGTGCCTTCAAGAAGGGAGATCATGTGCTATTGTTCAATTCGAGTTTGAAGTTGCATCCCGGGAAATTGAAATCCCAGTGGAGTGGACCTTTCATTACAGAGGAGGTACGGCCACATGGTGCCATCCTAGTGCGTGATGGAGAAACGACATTTCTGGTCAATGGACAGAGGTTGAAGCTGTACTTTGGTGAGGACTACACGAGGAAAGTGCATGAGGTCAAACTCATAGCACTTAATGATGCAAGATAAGCTTGCTTTTGTCTAGCCTAAGACGTTAAATAAGGGCGCTTATTGGGAGGCAACCCAACCATAGGTAGTCTCGTCCATTTTCTTTCGCATTTACAAGTTATTTTGGTTTAATTTTGTTTTTAGTGTAAAAATGATACCTTGATCATTTGTTCAGTGTGCAGGTCTGAGGCAGAGTCGATACCATCAACCATTGTGTCGATGGTAGCGACATGGGTACAAGTAGGCGACTGTAGAAAATTTTCTGAGTCGATACCATCGACGGCCTTTTTGATGGTATCGACCTACCATCAGTGACGCTGAAGAAACAGACAGATCGGGGTCAATAGTATCGACTAGGATGTCGATACTCATGAGATCCCTGAAGATTTATAGACGATTTTGTCTCAGTGAAGTCGATACCATCGATGGATCTGTCGATGGTATCGACCCAGCTACAGTCAGAAAGTGGCACCCGGGCCTCGCGAGGGCAAATTGATCCATGTAGAGTCGATACCATCGACACCCATCGATGGTATCGACGCGACACATCAACGATCCACAAGAAGAAATCAATGGCGGTCACTAAATCAAGGAAGTCAATCTGTGGGATGGGTCGATACCATCGACACATGTCGATAGTATCGACACATCATCGATCCGGGCCCCCACATCAGGCTATTGATAGCCATCGATACTAGCGAAGCCCGGATTGTGCTACAGGTGTCGATACCATCGACACCCCATCGATGGTATCGACGGGTCTATAGCAGCGACAGCCTCAGTTATAAAAGAAAGGGTTGATTGTCAAATCTCTTCACACCTTCAGAGCTTCTTCCCTCTACTTGTGCATTGAGCATCGTTGTGCAACCGGAGGCCTTCATCATGCACCCAAGAATCAGGATCATCTTCTCCGACCTTCACTGAGCTCTCTCTCCTATTCCCTTTCTCTATGAGACGATGGTGCATACGGCGGGAGCTTCTTCTTCAAGGGTGGTCCCGATGGAGATCCCGACCTTCGTTCCTCCACGACCCGAATCTGTTCCTCGTCCGAGGATTGTTCATCCTTCCGTGTAAGTACGGAAGGTATACGAAGAGTTGATGAAGAGGAAGATCGAGCCAACTCGCTACGTCGATCGGGACATGGTTCGTTACCTTGGATTCGAGCCCAATCTTGCTTATGTCCTGCAAGGGCAAGCAAAGCATACGGGCAGGAGGCCCGACGAGATGGAGTTCCACGCCGATGGCCAACCATTTTTCGGCGAGTGGCCAACATACAAAGATCTTGTGGCGGAGTTCATGGCGTCATTGGACATATGCGTCGTGCCAAATGACCTCATTGCCATTGATCAAGAATGGATCAAGGGCCGTGTTTCTTTTCGGGTCTACAACAACAATTACACTCTCACCCTCCAGCAATTCAATTCCATTTACAACTAGAATCATGGAAGAGACCAGTACAGGAGGCCATATACCCAAACAGATTACGATGACATCTTCGCCAAGATGGTGACCGCGCCTCCAGGAAAATCCGTCAGCTACCACAACACTGTCGTTTCCGACTTCGAGCATCCTTTTGTGCGGATTCTACACCGCATGCTTTGCACGACGCTCTTTTCTCATGGCGATCTTTCTCTTAGTAAATTCCAGGAGACGGATTTGTTCTTTTTGTATAAACTGTTGAGGCGTGAGGAGTGCAACTGGGGCAAGTTTTTTCTTGACGCGTGTGTTGGCTGTGAAGAGGAGTACACAAAAAGCTCCTATCCACTTTGGAGGGCTCATCACACTGTTTTCTCTCTACCTTGGGTTGGATTTTTCCCAACTCACTCCACTTTCCAACCGGTACAAGGTCAACCTGCATCATCTACACCGCTCCAACCTCCTTATGCTCCATGATGGCTTGGCTTATGCACATTGCCATGTTAATCACAAATATCAAGAATGTGCGCTTCCAGACCTCGTCTTCAACATCGAGGGAGCTCAGCATTTCAGGTGGCCTATCATCGCCATCGATGACTCTGATGAAGATGGCGGTAATGATGATAACAATGATGATGGCGACGAGCATGAAGAGGAAGAGGAGGATTTCATTCCTCTTCGAGCACGAGTGGCTCCCTGGAAGCGTCCCCGCTTCCACCCGGGTGAATCATCCTCTTCACAGCCTCTACCACCGCAGCCCTCTCAACAAGGTGAGGATGCCTATTCGATGCAGGGGATGTACTCAATGCTGCAGGAGATTCAGCAGACCCAGCAGTAGCATACTACTTCTTTCACCGGTATTCAGGATACCACAAACTGGCTTTTCGTGAACCAGCGGCCATCTACGAGAATGAGCGTCTCCTCCTCTCCAACCAACAGAATATCCATGACAGGTTGCATAGGATGGAGATGCAACAACAACCCTTCTACGACAACTACTGGAGCCATAACTATTTCGGGGGGTACCCTCAACCTCCGTCGATGCCCCAATATGATCCGAGTTTCCATGGCCAGTACCCATCATGGGACCCCACAGCCCCGCAGTACCCACCTCCACCTGACCAATGATCGGTATCACTGTTCCACCTTTTAAGGTTGTTTTTTACTATGAGGCCATAGTCGAATTCAAGCTTAGGGGGGGAGTTGGAACAGCTTCTATCCTTTATTTTTCTTAGTTTTTATCAATTATTGCTTTGTCTTTTATTTTAGAAATTTTCTTAGTTCTTAGTTTTTTTAGGATCCACACTCTATCTAGTGTAATTGTGGATGTCTAATGTCATGTGTCATCTCTTTGTTTGTACATGGGAATTTGGGGTCATGTTGAAAAAAATTTAGTGATTTTGCAAGCTTATTTTGTTCAACCCTGAGCACATGATTTATGAAAATAATTGGGTTTGTCAACTTTAAAATAGGAAACCACAACTGTACATTCCTATGATTCACAAGAAGTGGACGGAATTGGTTGTTTGAGCCTAAACTGACCAAATGATATTGAGATCTTAATTTGAAATAAGAGAGAGAAACCTCATAATTATTACACAGGTCAGTAAGGAGGGACATATAATATTTTCCAATGGTTCAGTCAATTAATCTTGTGATCTATCCACCCCATTGTTTTCATACTCCACCATAAGAACTGGAAGCACATTACGGTTTTCATCTTTTGATTGCATAGCATTTAGGTAGGATTGCATTTTAGTAGATTGTGCATAAAAAAATGGAAAGTGAATAAATTTGTAGATTAATCATGCATGCACACATTCTTGAGTGCATGGCATCACAGTTGCATAACTGATCTCATGTAGTTGCATTTTAACATATTTTTGAGCATATAGGACAGTATGTGCCTTATTTCTTCTGAAAAATAAGAGAAGCGGGTAACTCGTATACTCTCTGAAATACAGTTGTAAGGTCTCAGGGATTACAGTTAGGTGAAAGTAAGCCCGAAAAAAAAATTCTGAAAAAAATATTGTACATTTTGCAAATTGAGAGAAAAAGGGCTTTTGAAAAAGAAAAAAGAAGAAGCTGATTTTAGAGGGAGAAAAAGATCTTATATCACCTGTGTGATAGGAAGAATAAGCACATAATGTAGTTTTTAGACATTTTATCTCACATAAGATGGAATTGTAGGAACATGCATCATTCCACCAAAAATGTAGGCATTAGGGCATTTTCATTTGCATTTGCATCATTTAGGTCATTTCGGATATTTGTGCATATTAAAACTGTATTGTTCTTCCAGTTCTTCCACAGCCACCTATTCCATCCATCCGTTGCTCAAATTGGTAGGCCACCGTGATCATCTCCTCACTCATTAATACCAGGCGAGCTGCTTCCATTTAGATGGTAGTTAGGACGAGCAACGTAGATAGTTGATCACAAGATGCACCGAGTCTGGACCGGAGGATTTTATTATGTTAACTACCTTATGTGATAGTGTTCATCAATTTTGAGGTAGATATCTCTTATGGATGATCATTGTCGCCTTGTGGGTAATTATCATTTTGTGGTTAGTAAGGGCCGGAATGTGAATGTCTGGCGGGGATCATATGGCAAGGTATGTTGTGGTAATCTGTTCTTTAGTTGACCCTCACAATTCTATTATAAAGTTTTGTTGCTCGAGGATGAGCAAGGTTTAAGCTTAGGGGAGTTTGATGCGAGGATTTTGAGTCACGTTTATAGACTTGTTTTATTTGTGTTTTATGTGTTTATTGGTCACTTTGGTGGTGAATATACATAATTCACTTACTCTAGTCTATAATCTCTTTCAGTATCAAATCTCTCATATTTTATCTTTTTTATTATAAACGATTATAATAATTGGTTTTATCTCAGCTGACTTGGCTTTGTCTTGCAATTTTAGGAAAAATGTATATATACAGCTGTCGATACCATCGACCTCCGTCGATAGTATCGACACAGTCACGGGCAGACAGTCGCAAGGAGCCAAGCAGTGTCGATACCATCGACTGGGAAGTCAATGGTAGCGAGTTACCTTCAGGTTGCCAGCGACCAGTCGGTCGATACTATCGACACAAAGGTCGATACTATCGACGTTCTACAGCTTCAGTGTCGGAAAGGTGATAAACCTGACACCCAAGGGTGTCAATACCATCGACCCGTGTCGATGGTATCGAGTCTGCATTAGGCGGGATGACAGAAAAGAAGGAAGGCTTGCCGATATCGCGAGGGGTTGATACCATCGACCCGCGTCGATGGTATCGATGCCGTCAGATTAGTGTTTGTTTCAGATCAGGCCGAATCGAATGGTGGTGATATTTCGGCGACCATTGCATTCTCAGGAGCCATCTATCACATCATTAGCTGCTGCACACATCTCGAGGAGAGTGGGAGAGAAGAATGGAGCCCAGAAGCACGCCCCGACTGTTTTGAGAGATGAAGAAGACGTTTTCCATCGCCGAAAAGTTGTAGATCACGCACTCTACGCCGAGGAACGCTTGGATCTTCTCCGTTCAAGGGTTTACATCACCTTATCCACGTTTTTCTCCATGTTTTCCCTTGCTTCCACCATGTCTTGTTCTGAGATGAACATGCGGGGCTAATCCCCTTTGTCTTTAGGACCAAGAGTAGCCCGGGTAATCATTGTATGATGTTTTTATCATAGTAATTCATAATTTGTCTCTTAAATCCGTGGTATGATTTTTTTTTCTCCATTATATCATTATGCTTGATCACCCTAATGATAATATAATGCCTTTAATTGCTTTGAAAGAAGAATTAATGGTTGAAAAGAGACGAAATTCACATTAACTCAGAAATCCCTGGAACAAGGTGATGTACGGTTAATGGTGGAAACCCAGAGGTCGATTATAATGCACGTAATTTAGGATATAGGTTACTACGATGGTGGAACTGACCTATATTTAGGTAGTGAATTGTATCACGACAGTGAACAATTCTAACTACAGGCCACTACCCAGATTGAGAGATAAATTTGTTTAGCTATATAGAAACTCATATAACGAGAACCCACGGTGAAACCGCAATCCTAAAGATTCCCATCTAAATTGATTAAACTCAACATTTAATCGATTGCTTTGCTTTCTTTTATTTTTATTTTTTTTAATCAACTCTTAAAACCTTTTTAACTGGTCTAGCTGATTGCGAACAGTTAGCAGTAGTTTACTGATAGTTCAGTGTCCCTGAGTTCGACTCAGGCCTCACAAAGGCCTATATTACATTGATGCGTGCACTTGCGTTATACGCACGGTAAAATTGTGTCACTTTGGCCGACCAAGGGAGAGCCCAGGAGCAGGAGAAGGATGACCATAACCTGTTGGTAAGTTTTGATCATCTTCTACCTCAGATTCATGGTGAAAACCCGAAATCAATGCTTGATTATTGGTTTTCTTCACTCGATTTCCAATCCTAGCCAACTTGTTCATCCAATAGCTCAAGAACGGACCTTGGGCAGTTTCTGGAACTCCATCCACCATTAGAGCCGTGGAGCTTGGAGCTTGGAATAAGATTTTGAG
Organism: Alisma plantago-aquatica; assembly: GCA_963693085.1. Lineage (NCBI taxonomy): Eukaryota > Viridiplantae > Streptophyta > Magnoliopsida > Alismatales > Alismataceae > Alisma > Alisma plantago-aquatica. Next base: position 123,767,724 of record OY856411.1, read on the forward strand.
GTGGGTTTTATAACTCAAACCCTTAAACATTAGTATTGCATTCCATTCTTCAATAATCGTTGGTTATTTTCTTCTATTTGGTATTCTTTTGGTTCATTGCTGAAGTTTCCATGAAGAACGGCAGTAGTGCTTGGTTGAATGAAGGAAGATGATGATGACATCATCATAGATGCTTATCCAAAGAAAATTCTAGGTCAAACAGTTTCCATGGTTGCTCAAACGATTTCCCAAACCGTTTGGGAGCAAACAGTTTCAAACCGTTTGAGGGGAAACGGTTTCACCAAACCGCATGAGGGCAAACGGTCTCAGACCGTTTGGAGGTGTTGACCAGGGTTGACCATTTGGAAATTTTTTTCTAATAATTTTGGTTAATGATCCACCAATTATAATTGATTAGTTCCAATTGGTTCATGAGTTGAAGGTCAATCAATCACCAAAACCCTAATCGGGTTAAGTGCTGATTTCTAATTTGATTAAATTGGAAACTTGGGTTGATTGACCCAAATGGTTTCAAAACCGTTTGGGGATCATCCAAATGGTCTCAAGACTGTTTGGAGGTCACCCAAGACCGTTTGGAGGTCTAGGGTTGAGTATGGTTAGGTGTTTGAAGATCTAAAGATACCAAGTTGATTTGCAATCAAATGTTGTTTTGGTGATCAATCCAGTGATCCAAACCCTAATTGGATGACATGGATTTGGGTGATGAGATGGTAAAATGGTCTCAAGACCATTTGGAGGTCATCCAAACGACCTCAAGACCATTTGGGGTCAGGTCATGTACACTTTGGATGGTGGTCCAATAGTTTCAAAGTAATTAGTTTCACAATGATCAACATTGAAGGATCATCGATTCCAAACCCTAATCCAATTGATTCAAACCCTAATTGATGATCAATTGAGGGTCAAATCAGTTGAAGGATGACCTATTTAACCCAATTGAAGTATGGTGTTAGGACCAATTGATGAGTGATAACATGATTTCAATCAATGAAGGAATGAATCTTGGAAACCCTAATTCAATTTGAGTGGTGGAGACCTTATTTGGTCCATGCGGTTTTGAGGAGGTTTGGACCAAACGGTCTCAAGACCGTTTGGGACCAAATGATCCCAAACCGGTTGAGTTCATGCGTTTTCAAAATTGTACTTTAGCAAACGATCTCAAGGGTCACCTTTAGTAAACGGTTTCAAGTGTGCACCTTTAGCAAACGATTTCAAAGACTACCTTTGGCAAATGGTTTCAACCTCAACTTTACTAAACGGTTTTGAGTAGTCAACCAAGACCGTTTGAGGTCTAAGAGTCCCATATCATTTGGAAGGTAATCAACCAAATTGTATGAACACTTAAAATGAATAAAGGTCAATGGTGTAAGTGAACAACTACATGGTGTAAACCAAGGGTGATTATAATAATAGTAACCTTAATGAGACTGGGTGATTAGTACCCTTTGAATAATTAAGTTTTAATGATCATGGTGGTAATGATATAACTCATGGTGTCAATTCTTCTTCAAGTTGAGTTGACTTAGCTTAATCAAGGCTGAAGTAAACATCATCCTATAGAGGATGAGAGAGAAAAGACTTCCTACATGAATGATAATCATGTAGTGGACTTTCAATAAGAATAAATGTCTAATTAGGGTATGATCCTTAATAGTGAGATCATGAAACCCTAATAATGAAGGTTAATGAATTATAACCCTAATTGAGGGCATTGATAGGTGAAATCCTAATACATGATGATGGTATGATCATAATTCATGGAAATGTTATGAGAAACCCTAATTCAGGGTATTTTAATGAATAACCCTATTTGGGATGAATAGTAAACCCTAATTGTGGGTTATTGAATATAACCCTAATCTAGGGTGATGTGATGTGAATAGTAAACCCTAATGATGGGTTGTTGAATATAAACCCTAATCTAGGGTGATGCAATGTGAATAGTAAACCCTAATTCCAAATAAGGTGAAGGTATATGTGAAACCCTAATTCTGGGTTATACTTTATAGCATGAAGCTCTAAGGTAGGATAATGAAATGATGAGTCATTAATCCTAATTGATCCAAGGGAATGATTAACCCTAATTGAATTAAAAAGGGAAACCCTAACCCCAGCAAGGGCATAGTGGTATATTCCTTGAATAATGATGTTATAATTGTTTTGTATTATGATGATATGAAATTGATGTATATGTTATCATCTGTACTAATCATGCATGTTTTATGAGATATTGAACATAGCCAGGTATGAGCTATGATGCTTTGTTTATTGAAAGTACTTTATGAGCTTTGTAAGCAATGATATGCTATGTTGCCTAGTGAAGGTAACAAAAGAGATTGATAGGCTTTGAGAGCCATGTGAAATACCGGCATTGCAATTATCATGTTTACACTGTCAGATGACTTGATGGCATTAAGTTACCTATTAAATTGGTAACAAGTGTTTTGATGATCTAAGGGTTTGAACACCCATATTCTTGAATCATGATGATGAGATGATAAGGGATTGAGTTCCCAATGATAATAATGTTGTGAAATGAACTTGATAGAAATAGTACTCATACTTTATAGCAATTGTTATAAAGATTTATGTTTGAAAACATGCCTGATGCTAAAAGAGTGTTGTAATGTACTTAAATAATCAAGTGAAATGATATCATGTAGATCCCTGACCATAGATCCATCATCGTCAGTAGTTTGGTGATGGTGAAACAGGTTTTCCTAAGGGAATTCCTAGAGAGCATACTTTTGAGTATGTGGGGGTTATGGGCGTGAATATCCTTACGCCCTAATGGAGGAATTGATGTGAGATAAACATTAAATCTATCAATCCTTCATTATATGTATATGCTGGGATGATGTATCACTAATCTCCTGATGATGATGTTAATGCCGAATCGATGTGAGATAAACAAGAAATCTCTCGATTGCGAAGAGAGTACAGTATGCCACTGTAACTCTAATAACGATGTTTCCAGTATACCCTGGAAAGCTATTTGGCAGAGACACGAGATGTCATGTAAGTTGTTCCTCACACTGACTGAGGAGGATGAGGTCATAGAAATCTGGCTCTTCTATTGACCTATGTATGGTACCGATTTTGATTTTGCAATGGTCGATTGTAGCATGAGTGGTATACCTCATCTCCTCAGGGCATAAGTATGATTGTAAAATGTAATCATCCATGTAGCATATTTGCTTAGGGTTGAATTACAAGAATCAATGATTGATGATACATTGTCTATTGTATCCTAGTTGGATAAATGATATACATGTTCTTCATATTCCTTATTGAATAAATGACTTGCTGCTTTATCAAGTTATAATTGAAATGAACTGTATAGAGAATACTGCTCTACTTAGTTTATTCAATGAATTACCTGCTGTTGGATATTTATAATTCTATTGCTCAGTGTTATTCTATTATCTGCAATAACAATGCTTCTGGCGGAGAGTTATATCTCTCGCTAGGACAATTTTCAATTGTCTCACCCCCGTGGGATTCAACTTTTTAGGTAGACGTCGAGGAAGAAGAAACCCTTCAGTGGGTGAGCAGCAACAGTAGCCACAGCAGCAGCAATAATAACAACAAGGACAGCAGTGATCTTCAGGTGGAGACACTGTCTGTTAGGTCCTGTGTATAGAGAGTCCTATGTGTCATCTATATACTCTCAGGTCCTAGGAGTCTATAGATGGTTTGATATAGATATGAGATTTTTGTCTTGATGCCTCGAGATTTGTGTATACTGCTCATGTACAGTTTAACAGGGCAGTCAATGTTTATGACTCTCGAGATGAGATGATACAGAGATGTACTGATGAATCAGAATGTAAATAACTTACTTTGATTCTTTATGAAAGAGTTATACAGTTTGCGTATCTCAGTGCAAAAGTTTTAATTTTTAGTGATTTTTAGTAATTTCACTACAAACGATCGCTTCTGCATTAGTTAATCTTGTAATCTTAATCGATGTTTGGCAACAGACGTCACAATGGTGAAGTAGAAAGGAATCACACCATGGTAGGAATGTGAAACCAAAGCTCATGGAACATTCTTGACACAATTTCAAGCACCCAACACAAATCTAAGAACTCAATGGTACTTGTAAATTTATTTAGATTTTAGGAAGAAGGGAATCCTTTATGTTAGTGTGTCATATAATGTGTTCACTCAATTAGAGTTGATGCATTGGGAAGCTTTATAGACCAATGAGCATGTGATATCACACTTGAGTAACCAAGTCAGCAAGAGTATCCAGTTAGTTTGGACCAACTAAGTTAATCATCAAGGCCATACATGAATAACCATGTGGAAGAATATGGAATTAGTTATTCTCAAGATTCCCAACTCTTACTTTATTAATTATATTGTGGGTCATCATCTGTCACATAGAAACTTTCTCATGAGTGGCATACCTCATGAAAATTCAGAGCTAATAAAAAGTAGGTCAATAAACTATTATTTAGATATTAATATGTGTTCTGTATTTCAGATTTACTTATTATTATATACAAATGGTGTTTTATGTTGACAATTATATCTGTCTACACTTGAAAATATATATGTTGCATAGTTATACTCCTTACCTTAATGGAAGAGCCTAAATTGTGTATTTCTTTCTATTATTGTCATACTCTTCTTAATTTACATCACATACTTATTTCTTTTTGTAATCAAATTATATATTTATATATTGGGTTTGAGTGGTGTTGCATGCACAGATTCAGTATTTCACACTCTACTGGTAAAACAAGTAGGCCATCCCTTATTTTTGAAAGAGCACTCAAAATATCAATTGCAATAGCATCCATTTTAGAGAAGTATGTATTTTACTATTACATTTGTTCCAAGTAGTATAATGGTCACTTATATCACTAGGTTTCTTAGTATGAATAAGAGTGACATATTATGTCATGATATGATGCACTCTTACTCTTTCTATTTAAGAAACAAATAAACAATGTAATATTTAGCCTTTCTTATGAGTGATACGCCACTTAGGTTTGTGATAACAAAGCAAATTTTCTATTATTTTACTTAATATTTCATTTAGTGAAAAAGCAAAATAAACAAAATTATAATATTGTTTTCTAAAAGTGATTTGGGTTGGTAAGTGTGTTTCATTATGACATTGAAATCCCAAAATAAGGGGTTTGATGTCATGGATAAGTAGCTAATCACTATCTTTAGGAGGTCAAAAGGGTGTATGTGTAGGGATGCCAATGGTGTAGATAAAAACCACATCTGTAGTAATTTCTAAACTGCATCACTGTATTAGGTGGTAATGATTATTATATAGTTTTACATTTTAAAAACCACATTGATATCATGCATACGTGGTCATACTTAAAATGAAATCAGATTATTTAATTATTTTTTGTGTGCTCATTTGTATATGTATGTATGTATTTAGACATGTGTTTACTATTGATATAAAATACTTTTATATTATTTACCTTTTAAAACTTTGTTTATTGAAGATACACAAAGCTATCGATTGTTAAATTATTATATTACTCAAGCATAGTTTTATATTTTTATGTGTTATTGTATGGTTAACCACTCTTTCTACTATGTGATGCATAAATCATAATAATGTTCTTGTGATGTTATGTATTGCACTTGACTGTAAGTTTTGCTTATTTGGGATATAATTTCCATTTTAAAAAGTCATAGTGGATGCATAGGTTAGGTATGTGGAATATAATCACAAAGTGTACATATTTTTCCAATAAATACAATAGTTGTGTCCATTTTGATCACTGTATATAGGTGGTATCATAATTCAAGGTGCGAGCTACTAGGGTTTGGGGTATTGTCATGGGGTTTAGAAAACCTTGGGTTGTAGTGGTACATTTTTGGAATCTATCACACACGCTTTTGGTATATTTTGAGAATATAGAATTATGTATGGGGAAATCGAGACTAGAGTGGTAATTTGTAGCAATCTACTAGGGTTAGTACTAGAAAATTATGCAACTTTGTCACGGCGTCCTTTCCTAGTAGACTTTCCTCTTTCATTAGGAAAGTCCACTTACATGGTTTTCTTTCTTAAGAGCATGTCTAGTCAAGATCAGTTTCATTTTTTTAATTTATCTAAATTTTAAAAAAATGATCAGGAGAGAGGAAGGACTTTGTAAATTTATTAGACAAGATAATTTACAAGTTTTAAAGTCTTCTTGATAATTATTTTACTTTTTTCCTCATGGCACATGGAAATACGTTCTCTTAAATGTCTAAAAATGAAAATATAATAATCCAATCAAATCCAAATTGATAAAAAAATTTGAATGGGTCATGGGTATCCCAATCAAAGTCTCATTTTCTCCCAAACACAAGCTACATTTATTTCTACCCAAGGATTGAAATTGAGTGGATTAAATGAGTAGATGGATATAAAAGATTGAAATTAGGATTAAAATATGGAAATTTCAGGAGATAGTCAAATGTAGGCCTACATGCCAACTATGTCTCCTTTTTTGGTGATAGACCTCAAAGGGGATGCCAAAAGTCTTTTTATTTATGTAATTCTAGTGATGGTGTTAGAATATGAGAATCATAGGATAATTTTCCATTATATATTTTTTTCTTATAGTTAACTTTCTATAAATTTATCATGCATGCATGACAAACTTTAACTTTAAATGTCAAAATCTATGAAAAGTTAATATCTAATGCTCATTTTCTCAAAAAGCTAGGCAATATTTTCTATGGATTGGTGTGTTGGAGTGCCTTACACATTTCCAATGGGTATGGCCTTCAATAAGATCTTGTAGGAGAGGAGACCTCAATGGAAGCAATTTATCATTTCTTATTTCATTACATATATAGTGATGAGTCGTTTTTTCCATTATTTCTCCCCAAAATGCAACCCTTTTCAAGCCATCTTTTTACTACATTACACTCACCTCAAAACACTCATATACAATAATATATAAAAGATGCTCAATTTGTAATTACATTATTAAAGGAACCTTGACTAGATGCATTTTCTTGTTGTACTATTTAGGATGGTATATATGACTCCCTAAAATATTTCTTAGGAGGGGCATATAAATAAGAATTTTGTAGCTTGGATGTGAGAAAAATATTAGTTTCGTGATCCTCTTAGATTGATAAACATAACAAATCATAACTAAATGTTAATATCCTATGCAATCACTAACAAAGTCAGTAGCAGTAGTGAGTAGTAAAGTCACATATTTATTTATGAAGTTGGTCTCATAAATCTTGTGATCTATCATCTGTTGTGGAGTAGTTATTGGAAGTACTACTTAGTCCTTGAGGTGTCTATTATTCATTAAAGAGAAATAATGATAAAATACATATACCTTCTAGATAGTCCCCTCAACAACAACTTGACCCAAGTTAAGACTTTTTTATTATGTTGTACTGGAGAGAGTAGCCCCAATATAAATAGAATATATTTTCAAAAGAATTGGTTTTCAAGTATAGTAGCTCATGTTAGACCTAAGGAGAAGGAAAAAGGCACAAATCCCTCTCTTCCAAGTAGAGGGGGTGATTGGAATTTTGACATGAGGCATCTTTCAAAAACATATCTTATTTAGTTTTGACTAACATCTATCGCACTGAAGGCTATCCGAAACCAAAATGAGCACTTATAAATGTCACACCCGATTGGACCCATGTTTAAGGCAAACTACTAGTATATTATTAGTAAGATGAGGATAAATCTAAGTTCATGGATGATAGTGACAATTATTAGTAGGTTACTCATACCATGAGTGTATTTATGCATGATACCATACAATTCTAGTGAAAAGCATGAGGTGACTTGAGAATTTATGTTCTTCCATATATAAACTAGTATATAAGTTTGCATGGGGTAAAAAGAATGTACATGGACGAATCTTCTTTCCTAGGATACCATATGACTTCATAAGAGAATGATCATTCTAGGATTTAGAAGGGCATTGGATATGCATAAATCCTACTTTTTAGGACCATTTGGATGATTCATGATAAAGAATACATCACATGTGGATGAAGTACCCTTAAAGGTAACCATAACAAGGACACAGTTGAACTACCATATTGCTTACAAGAAGAAAAACACATGGGAGTCAAAAGGTTGTGAACTATGAGAGATAGATATGAAAAAAAGTGTAATACAACACACATCAGTTGATAGAGTTATGTTTGGTGGAGACGACACTCCATATTACAGGACCTGACATTACAAAAAAATGAGAGTAGCAACGAAGACAAGCCAAAGACAAAGTAGGCCTCAAAACTTTTCTTAAGCTAAAATTTTAGGGGGTGTCCGAGGTAGGTGGATGATGGGCTTCCTCCTAGGAGCAACCAAGAGGAAAAATTGATTACTTATCAGGGACGGTCAGGTGAAGCTCAACTGGAGGCAGGGGAAAGCGATGACTAAAAGGACTCATGAAGGAGGAACTTTCAAACACATTTAGAGGATGTACGTTGTAACTCATGGAGATGTAGTTCAATGATAAATCTCATAACCCTCTCTAATAAAATGTGATCCTTAGATGACTACCTATTATTCAAAGAATATAAAATGCATAGATCTAGAGAACATGTTGTGGGGATGTTCAGACTCAACAACATAGGATGAGCAACAATAGTAGGGGTTGGAGGATTGAGATACTCAAAAAAACATTAGGAGTTGACTTGGATAGCATCTCACATTACAATCTAAATCTAAGATGTGTGGGGAATGTATCTACCAGTGTGACAACGCCAAAAAGATGAACTATAGGGACATCATATGAGACCAACTTTGTAGCAAAAGGTGTAAAGTCTGGCTCCAGATATCTAACAGAGCCTAAAAAAATGGGAATGGTCCAGGATAAGGAAGTTGTGCTCCTTATCAATGTAACGATCCAACCTATCTTTGTCCTCCTCTATTGACTTGGTGGTTCATTAAGAGTAAGGTGCACCAAACTCATAGGATTGTAAGATTACAAATATATTGATAGGTATTTTAGAAACTTGCTCCATCATACATTGAGAGATAAACATAATTTAGGTAAAACTAGGTTATTGTAAGGTAGTTACCGTCATGAATGCCAAAAGTTTCCATTAGATCGATCCAATGGTCAAGATAGACAAATATACCATATATATCCATCTCAATGAAAATAATGTACAAATACCCCCAAATGAGAAATTCATCCACTGGATAGCTTGATGTGTGACCATGTTAGACCATCTTTGGGGGGGAGAGGAAGGGGGAAGATCAACAATCTGACAATGAAAAAATTGGTAGTAAAAAGTGAGAGGTTGGGAATGTCATAGGTTGTATGAATCCATGGTATAGGCTGGGTAATGAGATGTCTTGATAGCTTGATTTCTTAAAAAAATGTGGGTACCCATATAGCAAGGGTTAGTGTAAGAAATTAGAGTTTACTTCTAATGATAGGGTCGTCTTAGGAGTGTGGGGGAGGTCCGATGTTTTAATCTTGCATTTTGTGTGGATATGTCAATATTTTGATGTATGTGAATGACAAGAGGAGTAAAGGCATGGAATAAAGTCTACTTCTTAATGCTCATAAAAAATTCTAAGAGTTGACAAACATTGTATCCTATAGATATGAGAAGTGAACATACGAAAAGAAACTAGACTAGTTTATTTAGTTTTAGAAATGGCAGGGTTCTTATTTGCAGATAAATGAAACTAGAACACTTGTTCACCGTACAAAATTTTTGACAGATCCCAAATTATTTCCCTTGACCTTGAAGTCGTCAGTGATGATTCTAATCTAGATTGGGTGATTATAGGGACATGGAAGGGGCTAGATTGTATACAGCCTTCAACTAGAATGTTCACCATTGCATTCTCAGTCATGTTAGAAGAAATTAAGAAAAAGTAGAGATAACACTAAACCCCATTATGTGCAGGAGTAGCTTAAGGCGGGTTACATGTATTCAAAAGTATGACAAGTAAGGCACGTATGCGCAAAGCATATATGAGGGTTTAAAAGTTGTGCCCAAAGCTAGGAATCCAATCAAAAAACAAGTAATTCACGGTTTTGATCTTGGAAGTGTGGATTAGCCTCGATATGGAAATTGAGTCTGAGCTAATAAATTTAGAGAATATGTTTCAAGGGTGCCAATTAGTGTATATCGTGAGTTGCTTACATCTTAAGTCAAGTTCAAATCACCAAAAAAATCATCTTATATGATAGGTTATAAAATACAAATGTGTAAATTTATGTAATACCTATTAAATTATTATGTGAACAAGTACATAAAACCATACTATATGAGTTCATTTTCAAGATTAAAGTTACAACATTCAGTAAGCATGTATACCACTTTGTCAAAAATACAAGTTGGGTATCGTTCCAATTGTGCACTTTGACTATATAGATGACGGCATCCTTGTAGCTCAATATTGTCTTTCGTTCTGCCTCTCTCCCCCATGTAAAGTGGATTACCTTTTCAGTTTCACCAAACCCCCAAGTCGCTCCGCCTCCCAACAACTCTCTATGGGGGCTTCCCTCCCCCCATATTCAATCCTTGCTCCACCCCATCGACAATGCAATTACAACGATCGCCATGGCTCCAGCCCTCGGCACTATAGTGACAGCACACCCCTGGTGCCGTTTGCATGCTCATCTTGACAGCTCTTTGATACACCAAATCTTTATGCTCTCTGATCACATCATACTATCATATCATCCCATAAGATTATCATCAGCAAATTCATCACAACCTTGAGAATCATACACGAACAACTGGCGCATAACTTGTCTTGACGGCTATAGCATCCCACGATCGCCATTATGAGGATGGGGGGCATTTTCTCGATCCTATGTGCCAAAAGGAAGAAGAAAGGTCTCCAGATCCTCCACCTCACATCACTGACTGCACATCATTGCTCCGGTTGACAAACATCTCCCCTCGCTCTGTCCGACCGCTACACACCCATGGCTTGCCCCTCATGAAAAGCTTTCTACGAATTTCCCCCTTCTGAATTCCTTGACATCATCATTAAGCCAAAAACCCTAGAAGAACTGATTATCCCCTACGAATGGAGATACCTGAAGGGTAAACGCTTCCGCCAAGGTATGGTCACACTTTTCTTTGGATGGAAACACACACAGATTAAGATGGTGGCTGACATCGTCGGTGATTTGTACACCCTCATCAGATGGCATGAATGGGTCAAGCTCGTCGGCCTCAACATCGGACAGAGACTCTTCATCAAACCAACCGACACCATGGTGATCGAAGCCTGGATCTACAATGTCGACTTCACGATCCCTGATCGCTTCCTTCTCTTCACGGTCACCATCGAGGAGTATGAACGCATACAAAAATAGTGGCATGAACCCCTACCGGAGTCCGACTCTGACTCGGGCAAAATGTCTGACGAATCATACTACCGGGTCCACTGCATGCCCTACATCAAGGGAGGCCGATTCTACCCGATCCACATCCCCAGCAGCTCTGATGACAAACACCCAATAGCCCCCCCAACCAGCTGGAAAAAAGGAAAACCATACCCACATATATATGGAGGTCTCATCATCAGCCACAAATAAAATCAGATGTTGTGCACTCAGTCATACCGACTCAAATTAGCTAAACGTGCACCGCTGGGGATTTGATCAGCTCCCAAGAATCAACTGCCCCCACAGCCATGGAATCACCAGTCAGGTACTTAGTTTTTGCACCCTGGAATCACCTGCTTGGTTTACCCTCATCCAACATTTTCCTACCTATTGCAAGCATATTCTGCAATATTTTGTTTCAATTTGATCAATTTTTCACCACCTACGTTAATAATTCGGCCAAATCCATCTCATACATATACAATCCTTTTTCAGTATACCATTCTACCAGCCTTACGGTTGACCCCGATTGTTATCAGCTCTCAGGCACATCCACACACTCTCCAAGCTCTTCCGTAGAGCACCCCTCGCCCAACCTAAAACATCTATCCACATCAGCTTCATCCCCATACCCACCATGTTTCTTGAACACTGATGCATACGCTCCCCCCCTCGATTCACCAACTTTCACCTTATCAACAAACATTTCCACAAACACCTTGTTAACCTCGTTCCCCCTGTCCACGCCACCCACTACTGAAGATGACAGGATCCTTCCCAAAAGGAAACACTTCAAACACATCAGATCAAAGCCCAAATGTTTCATATGTCTAGGCTATGGCCACATACAACTCAATTGCAACAAACTGAGAGTGTGCCTCACCTGCCACTCTACGACCCATCTCGCCAAGCATTTCTATGTTGGGAACCCTCCACAACCCACTGTTAACAATCAATTTCCCATGCTCTACAATCTCACCAAATCCACCTCATCACCACTCATCTCCTCTTCCACCAATCACATTATGCCCAAGTCGTCTACACAACAGATGACTCGATACAGACGAACCTCGTTGCCCCCCCCACCCACCCAGTAATACCCAAGTAGGTTCACGATTCCATTCTGCCCCTTTGCCTCGCCCACCTGAACCTCTGTGACCCCGCAAAAAGACACTATCTGATGCTGCTCATCCCAGGCTATGTGACTTCCCCATGCCATGCAAAAGTGCTTTTCCCCAGGAACCCAACATCACCAAGCACGCTTATCAATAGGTTAACACTCATCAAACGTCTTCTATACCATCTATGCTACATAAGAACCCTTATGTTTGCCCTCACAGGACACCTACACCACATCTCCACCCGCCCACCCTAAACACCTCCTACGCAAACCAGCTTGAGCATGACACATGTGCTCCTGAGATGTTCATTACCAACCCTCGCACCTCGATTACACTTCTTGTACATCTTCTGAATAATTCCATGAGCATCTGGAAGGTTTTTCATTCCAGAAACATTCTGGCGAAGATTATGAACAACATCAATAACAAGCACCTAGATATCCTCCAGATCACCAAAGCCATTGCCGGCTTCCTCCCTGGTGTCACCATACTCAAACCTAAGATCCTCTCCCCATCCAAACTTCTTTACACCGTCCCTGAGGGCACGTAGATACAACCCCTCTTCGATCACTCTTTCACCCTACCCTATGAAGAAAGCTTTGTCGAAATTCACCTGACTAAGTGGTCTCCCATGGCTGGTGTCACTATCACCCATGATGGTGGCTCCACATGGATCTCCATTTCTGACCTCCCCCCGCACCTCTGGGACAGCAACATTTTCCATGACATTTCCCGCACTATTGGAGCCACTTTACAGTTCATATCACCAGAAACCATAAATCCATCCAACTACATCAAAGCCTTCTGCATTTTCGCCGCAATGGCCGCCACAGAATTACCTACAACACTCCATCTCCGCCTCGAGGAAACACTTCACCCTATACGTCTTATCACTGAAACACCTTCCACCACCCCCACACCCTTCACCAACTTAGACAGCCACCCAGCTTCCTAGAGGAACCCTACAAACTCCTCTAAAGCATCCAAACACCCCACCTTCCACCCTGGGATGGTCAGCCCTAGGAGAAACAAGCGCATCAAGACCAAAATCAATGGCCAGATCCCCATGGCCATCGCTCGCCTCCGCCCTATCAACAGACCATCTATCCCAACAAACCCCATGGATATCTATAATGCCACAGCCCCTGCTCCACCTGCACCTATGCAAAAAATCACCCTCTAGGACATCTCTGAAGAAGTGAGGGCCCTTCTCAAATCCAAAATCATCACGGAGCTTACGGCGGAGGACAACCTCCTCCGCAAGATACAGCAGGCTCGACCCACAGGCTACATGATGGAGGGATCCACATCCCAGAGAGGTAACTTCCCCCCGCCCTCCTCATTCTCTTTTACTACTTTCACTTCACCTCTAGCGCCAAGCACACACCACAAGCCTGTCAGAATCACTCACTCTTCTGACTCCTGTGACTCTGAGAACACATTAGCACCTGCCTCCCCCCAAAGAGACTTCTGGAATCATGTCCACGACGAATACCCCGATAGAGACAACATAAATGATCTTGTCTCATGGTCAGACATTAAATCCTTCAAAACTTTCTCCGAACACCTAGGACTATCTATTGAGACTGACCTAAAAACACACCAAACGCTTAGTAATATCGAAAGCTTCATGGGATGGAACAATAGAAGGCCAGCTGAGCTGGCCAGATCCCACCTGAAGGACCTGCAGGTATAACATCTTAACTGCATCCAGATGACCCTATCCACAACTTTCACTATGATTATTGCGACATGAAATGTTAACGGCACTTCATGCACCAAACGTCGACGAAAAATTAGGAATTTCATTATTGCTAACCACATACATATAATTATACTTATGGAGACAAAAACTACACTTATTGACTTCATGCTTCACACTATCGGTGGTCTCCATATCAACACATGGATACAGTCCCCAGCCATCGGATTCAAAGGGGGCATTGTCATTGGACTGAATAATCTACTGTTCTCCATCAGGCACACCACAATGCATCACAACCATATCACAATCTGGATCACCAATATCTTTGAAAACATTAATTGGACCCTCACAGTCACCTACGGTCCTCCATCCCCCCCCCAAAGCAGATTACTTACAACTGCTTCACCAACTAGCCACTGATCATACAGACACCCCATGGATCATCGGGGGTGACTTCAGTCTCACCACCTCCTTGATGGAGAGATTGAACACCTCCATGGATGGACAACAGTATACCACTATTGATCAACAATTTAACAGCTACATAGAACAACACCACCTCATTGACTTATCATCAAACAACTTCACCTAGAATCGGGACCACCGATGGACTAAGCTCGACAGATTCATATGCAACAACTCTTGGCACCACCTCTACCAAAATACCATCACATACATTGTTCACTGACCAATCTCAGATCACTTTCCCATCATTTTAAACACATGCCCCCCATCCTTTGGTCATAAACTCAAACGTATTGAAAACTTTTGGCTGGCTGACCCTGATTTTCTCCCCCAGTTCTCATCTCAATGGGCACTCCTTCCCAACATTCATAATCCGGCCATGCTTTTATCAGCCTCACTCAAAACTATGAGAAAGGTTGCATTCACATGGGCTGAAACCAAGTTTGGAAATATCAAAGATGCCATCGCTGCCAAGGAAGTCGACCTGTACAAACTTGACTCTGAGCTGAACGTGAACTCTGCTCTCATTCTCACCCTACAAGCCGAACTTGACACCCTCTCTGACCATTGGGAAGCAATATGGGCACAAAGGGCAAAAATTCGCCGGCTGAAACTGGGGGACAAAAATTCTAAATTCTTCCACCAGTGGTGCAACCACAAGAAAAAATAATCACCTTCACTCTTTCACCATAGATGGTGTCTGCACCACAAATCAAGCCACTATTACCTCCCACATTGTCTCACATTTTCAACTCTACTCACCAACCTCACTGTACCAATCTATTCTAATGGAGAAATATATTTCCCCCTCTGCAATCTAACCTTGGTGGTCTTATTGCCCCCTTCTCCATTGAAGAAATCAAACAAGCTGCTTTTACTTTAGGCAGAGACAAAGCGCCTGACCCGGATGGATTCAACGCTACAGCAATCTGCACCATATGGCCACATGTCGAGAACAGCTTTTTCAAAATCTCTGAATACCTTCACACTGCTGTTGACCCATCATCTGTCATCAAACCCCTCAACCAGACTAACATCGCCCTTATACCCAAAACCATCCTCCCATCATCCATCCATCAATACCGACCTATCAGATTGATCAATACTACTTACAAAATTATTGCGAAGACCCTCAGCAACCGCCTGAAACCCCATTTGCAGCGCATCATCACACTCAACTAATGCACCTTCCTACCCAAACGTACCATCCAGGATGCTTACATTATTGTTAGCGAAATGCTACACTCCTACCATATATCCCACACCCCCACCCTAGCCCTCAAACTGGATTTCACCAAAGCCTTCGACAATGTCAATTGGGATAGCATCACATATTGCCTCAAAAATCACAACTTCCCACAGAGATGGAATGATTGGATCATGTCTTGCATCTCTACATGCAAATTCTCCACCCTCATCAACGGCTCCCCTTAGGGCTATTTCGGCAGCACGAATGGGATCAGATAAAGGGATCCTCTCTCTCCATACCTCTTCATCCTCTGTACATCTATTCTCACCAGGATGATGACCATCGCGGTTGATAACCACCTGATCCACACCCCTGACTTTTACAGCTTCAATATCACCCAATATGCTGATGATACCATGATTTTTAGCACCCCATCTGACCAAAACATCATCAACACTATCAGACTTCTCGGTATTTTCTCATACCTCACTGGACTGAAGATTAACCTACAAAAATCCACCATCATCGATATCCATATATCCAACAACGATATGGATAGATACAAAAATCTTATCAGCTGCAAAAAGGAACATTTCCCATTCCCATACCTTGGACTTACCATCTCCCCAACTCGTATCCCTTCTTCTGCTTGGGACCCTACCATTAATCGCCTTGAGTCCAAACTCTTCGACTAGAAATCAAACTTCCTGAGTCGGGGGGGTCGGCTCAACCTTCTCAACAGCTCCCTCACACCCACTCTCACCTACTACATGAGTTGCATCCCCCTACCTGCCAAAATTGCCACCCACATTGACAAGATTCGTAGAAAGTTCCTATGGGATCATAGGGGTAAACACATCCACCTAACCAACTAGAGATCCATCACATCCCCCATTGACCAGGGGGTTGGGGCATCATTGACATCAGATTACACAATGCATGCCTTCTCCTCAAGATCATTGCACAACTTTGCCAATGAAGGAACTCCGCCTGGTCTAACCATGTCATGCAAAAATACTACCCTCAACACCCTCCATGGCACCCTTTTAAGAGGAAATCGGCCTCCCCCCTATGGAAACACCTTAACAAAATTCTCTACCTCATCCAAGCAACAATACACAGGCCGCCACACAGTCATCTCAACGTTCTCTTTTGGTCTGATCCATGGTACCAAAATCAACCCATCATCAACTTCTCCACCTCACATGACATCCCACGCTCTCTTCAGAATATCAACATTCAGAAAGCCCTTGCACTCAGTAGCCGTAGACACAACATCCTCAAACATACCCTGGCACACTAATTCCCCATCATACCCATCTCAAATGTAATTTGAATCTTAGAACATGAAATACATTCTCAAGTGCATTGGATCTGGGACCCTAGATACTCCACCAAAAAAGCATACAGGTTCTTCTCCTATAGAGGCTACACCAATCCCATCGCACACATTTGGCACACAAACATCCCCCTCAAATTCAAACTTTTCGGATGGTTGTTATGGAACAACAAGTTTCTCATCGATCAAAAGCTTCACAATTGGGGTATTCTTGGACCATCCAGATGTCATCTTTGCTACATGGACTGTGAGGACATCCACCACATATTCTTCCTCTGTCCCTACACTCGAAACATCATGCATAATTTTTTTAATCCCACACACTTCACCCAGCCCACATTCTGAGAGGTCATCACCACACATTTTGCTAAAACCACATCATCTAGATTCAAAATTAACCACACTTCTACAACCATCATCATAGCTTGGCACATCTGGAACGAGAGAAACCATCGTAGATACCATTCACCTCATCCGGATGACAGTTAAAACTAACATACAAGTTACTTTACTTCATGTTCGCTCTGCCCAGGTGACGACGATAGAAACAACGGCTCCGCCCCATCTCCCTTGACGAAAGAAATGAGCTTCCACACCCCGGTCCGCACATACACCTTGGAGGAAATTGAGTGTGACGATGTAGGCTTCTAATGACCACGGTGTGCTTTTGCTGGCTGACTGTCTTCATTACCCGCATATGCTGTCGTAGACACATTTTCATTAGCTTTTACGCTCATTTTATAGGGGCTTATTTTCGGCGTGCCCCCAATTATCACATTGCCTAGCTCTCAACACTGCTGGTGTCCAGAGCTTTCTGTTATGTTTGTACTCTATTTCTCCATATGCGGTCACAACATGCTCGAGAACCTATCTTTTATATACTCAGCGGCCTTTACGATTAAAAAAAACTGACGGCATCCTTAAAACTCAAATTAACTCGGCTTCTAATAGGGGTCTATTCTGTTCAGAGCGGCATGTTGGCATGCAGAAGACTAGACACCAACCTGTGTGTTAGTTATGAATTCAGCCGCACCTTGGGCGATTTAGAAGCTCACGTAATCTTTAAATAAAAATACCATACTAAATGCCAATTGACATCTTTATTTATAATCTGACTTATTTTCGAGAGTATAAATACTAGTATTTATAATGGTGGGGAGGTTGTGGGGAGCAAACGACGCCTTATTTCAACCAAAACACTGGATCCTGGAAAATATAAAGCCCACAAATGGGATCTCTCGTCACTTCTTTTTGGTACAGCTCCTTCATGGATACGGACTTCAGACAGTTTGGTTCGCAAAAAAGGATTCCGAAGGGTTGCATCAAAGGTTCGGATGGGAAGATACATGTGAAAGAAAGGATAATAATTTACACTCCCACGACTTGGATGCAACTATGGAATGGATGAACCCACACATTTCTTACATTTTATCTGATATTTTGATAATTTGATACCATATATTCATTGATGCATCCTGCACATGCGATCAGATTTGTGTTTTTTTCCTAGTTATCAAATCTGCACATGATAACATCTATTCATGAGGAATCTTAAAATACAACAATTAAAGAGACGTCAAGAATTCCTTTTGTTCGTAGTTGGGGGCCCATCGTCTTTCTTTCTCTGTCCAAGACACCGTTGAAGCTGTGGTAAGTAGGCGACAAGAACTTTTCAATGGGGGATAGTTGGCTTATTTTGATTGTTTGCAGCTAAAGAAATGGGAAATCAGAGATCAGAAAAGTGGGAACGGGACAAACAAACGGAGAACCAAAGATGCAAAGATGTGCAATTTTTTCAGAAATGCTCTGACGAATTAAAGTCAATGCCTTTGGACTGAAGAGGAGAGATCAGAAGCTGAACGTCATTGATTTGCAATCAGGCGGCTAGGCACCGCAACAGCGGTGGCCAGAATTGTAGTAAAGGAATCGCATGTTATTCATGTGTTTGTTAAAAAACAGACTGGATTGCTCTCATCTCTCACTAAAAGTGACACAATAAAATGACCATAAAAGGAGGGAAAGTGGGAGTTTGTTGAAAAACTTGTGCAGCGTTAATTACGAGAATGGGATACTGTTAAGATTTTGATCGATGCAGAATCAACATAGATGAGAGAAGAAATGAACAATCGCACAATTAGAGAAAATAAGATTTATGCGGTTCAGTCAAAATGAGGGGACGAAATTTCCACAATTTCGTAGAAGATGGTATAAGAGAAGCGCTCTCGAAAGAGACATAATATATCTTAGAATACGGTGGCTGCCGTCTCGAAAACAGAATATAAGATATGTTAAAATTCTAACCAAGACGCATATATTGAACTATAATCAGATTCCTATTAGAATCTAGAATTTAAACCGTACCATCGGGGCTCGGCCTTACACCCATAATCGGGTCGGCAATAATCAATTTAATTTTAGACGGGATCAATTGAATCAACATAATTACTTGAGGTACACAGCAGATACCAAACTCCGTGTCCCGCACGCTAAGATTTTTATGTTGCACGAGCAGGATGTTACTCTCGACCGAATTCATTTCAGCGATCACCTATGCAAACACATCACTGGATCGATTAAGATTGGGGATAAATTTCCGATATCCACGATGCAAATTGGGGATTAATGACCGAGAATGCCCAGAGCTGTATGATCAATCGATCCCTCCTTTGGGGGAATGGATGGAAGTCAATTCAGAGGTGGCTGCGAATTACTCTTCTGACGGCAGTAGGCTGCTGCTTAGGTACAGTGAGGGGACCTAAACTCAGAGTCAGAGCCCGAGAGGTTTTGTAAATAATGTAATATATGATCTACGCTCCCCAGCTGCGCTTTGGGGGAAAGTAAATCATATTCAAACCCTGATCTGGTCCATGGACCGTGAAGACTAACTAAATCAGTTGGCAGATGCAATTAAAATGACAGTAAGTAGTTTGGATACAAATTTTGCAGATATTAGTAATTGATAGAGAATGGTATATATATGAGTAATGCTAAAGTGAGGGGAGTAAGCCAGCTGTAGATAGCAGCTAGAGAAGTCGAAAACTTAGTATGGCAGAGAACAGAGGCAATTTGGAATCACAGTAATTTCGTGTGATTCCAAATCCATCCAAATTTCTGTTGGACCAAGTACGTACAGTATTTATATTTTCTGAAGCAGAGAGCTTTCAAGCCTATGTAAGACGTACAACTGAGGGAAAAACTGGCTCTCTTAATTATTTAAGTGCAGCATTCCTTAGGAGGCGAACATAGTTGTTAATCAATGAGCACATCCGGCGATTATTACAACCTTTTGGAAATCAAAGTTCGGAAGAAAGTCCTTTGAGCTACACTGTATTTAATTTGATATAAATTCGGACTGTTTTCTAGTGCATGCCAGAGAGGAGAAGGTGAATCAATCACCTCTCGACTTCCCTAACAAAAAAGAAACAGCGAACCATATGGTTTAAATTATTGACCCAAAGAAATACAATTTTGTTGTTTTACTGATAGGAAGTTTCTCAAAGAAAAGCTACTGTTAGTATTTGGTCAACAGTAACATACTAAAAGACCCCGGACATATCATTTCTCAGTTTGAAAGATATGTGAGCAAAATGGGGCATATTGTTGCTCCAAAAATAAAATCATTAACCTGAAAGTATCGCAATGAAAACTATTCAAGGCCTTATCCACTGAGTCGGAAGTTTCACGTAAATGAATTTACCCTCTTTCAATCTACCCCTTAGACGGTACATTACGGAATAAACACCAACATCTCTCATATTTTTCAATAGAATAAAACAAGTGATAAAGCATCAGCTGCCTTTTATTCTCTGGGTATATACCCCTCGGCTAATTACGGGCAAACAGGCTACAAGAATACAACTACACAGCCTGGGAAAGTTTTTAAAGACTCTCTGCCTACTAAAGGACTGCTTCAAGGTAAGCCTGACTATAATTGTATGTATCTCATAGCGCGCCATTAATCTACCACTTATGCATAAGCATCTCAAAATGGACTCTGCAATGATGCCAGATCTGAAGTCTGCCTATGGCGATCTGAAACTTTCACCAGCATAACGGACATTGCCAAGCTCCTCTTCAATCCGGGAAAGCTGGAAAAATATCAACCAGATAATTAGAAACTAGCCGTGCTTACAATTTAGGTAATGTAAGGGCCATGAGTGCTATGAAGCTTCTTTCAAAGCAACTCAGAATTATAATTTTTACGATATATGCTCTACTCTACGGACATGAAAATCAGCTACAGTTACAAATTATTGTTAATGCCGGTGTTATACATCATGACAACAATTATCTTCATCAGCACCGACCTGATTGTACTTGGCGAGACGCTCGCTACGGCATGGTGCTCCTGTTTTTATCTGTACATGCACGCTGGTCAGTTGAGGTCAAAGTATCAGTTAAGTAGGTGGTATATAAAGGATCCATACCTGTCCACTAGCCAGTCCAACGGAAAGATCGGCAATAAAATTGTCTTCCGTCTCTCCACTGCGATGGCTGACCATCACTCCCCATCCAGCAGATTTAGAGTCAAGTGCAGCTTGAACTGATTCAGTAACTGTGCCAATTTGATTAACCTATACATGCCATTGGAAAGAGAGAGAAATCATTCTAGAGCCTGATAAATGTAGTAATGTGAAATGAGATCAAAGCATATAAGCAACCAAAAAAGTGTAGTAATGTGAAATGAGATCAAAGAATATAAGCAACCAAAAAAGTGTGGTAACACAGAGAACAGCGTATATTAGGAATCAGTCATCTTTCCATGTGATATGCAGGCATTCCACTGAGATACATTTTAGCATTGGTTGAAAATCTTTGATATTTTAAATTTGAAAAGAAATGCAAGGCTGCATTTATGAGAACGACACCAAACAAGAAATGTGATCATGATATTAGTTATATAGCATAATAGTAAACTAAATTTTGTATTTTAGGAACCCTTTGGGTAGCATCTTTATAAATTCTGGTATTTACATGTAAATTTGATGCAGATTAGTATGTCTGTTTTGGTTCGGTATTTACACTAACAAATTTCTGAGATTCAGAATCACGCTAGTATCAGCAGGATTCAGAACGCCACATTTAACCTGCTGGTAGCTGTTGTGCATAATCACAGGGACGCCCAAAACAAGCTAATTTTCACTGATCGCACCTGTAGCGGCCCTAAAACAAAGTTACCGTGATGCACACAGCTACCGGCACTTTTTAAATCATGAGCCCAACAGCCCCTTAGGGACAAGACATTCAGAGTGTAGTTCTAAGACATGAATAACTGAACTATCAAAAGATAAAAAAAGTTTCATATAAGATATGAAACATAAGCATCAAGTATAATCAAGGCTAATCAAAGAATGCATATTCCCTCTCCATTCCTCGAATGTATTTCAACTTTTTTAGGGAATCTAGGTATTTTATTGTATTACTATCTCTAAACAGTAGATCCCAAGGTGAAGCATCAAACATAAGCATCAGTGATGTCTCAGGTTTTAAAATATATCAAGATTTATTACCCAGTAGGCCAGTAGGGAAGCTTTGGTTCCCCAGAGATGGGGGTTAAAATAAGAAAGGGAATATATAAATATATATATATATATTTATATATATATAGAGAGAGAGAGAGAGTCAGGCTAGAATACACTTTCTTATATATATATATATATATATATATATATATATATATATATATATATATATATATATATATATAATATATATATATATATAATATATATATATATATATATAGAGAGAGAGAGAGAGAGAGAGTCAGGCTAGAATACACTCGAGTGTATTCGGAGCAGAATACACTCGAGTAGTTTAATGATGCAATATTTTTTTCAAAAATCTAATCCGCTGAACTTCTTAAACATGTTGTGAATAGATCATACGCAAAATTTGAGCACATTTGGACATTTATAGATCATGTTATAAAGACCGCAAAAATTATGCATTTCAAATTAGTTTCGTGCGTCGATTTTGTTGCCCTTGGATGAGTGACTTACACTCATCCAAATAGGCTCAAAATTTGTATTTAGCCTAGTTATAGTATGACGGTGAAGATCAATGGTTTACATTTTGCAAAAAATAGTCTTGATATGCAAACACACTTGAGTGTATTCGTGCGATCTGTACACTCGAGTGTATTCTAGCCTGACTCTCTCTCTCTCTCTCTCTCTCTCTCTCTCTCTCTCTCTCTCTCTCTATATATATATATATATATATATATATATATATATATATATATATATATAGGCTAAAAGAAGTGTGTATCTAAGTACATGTATCTTATATGTACTCATCTTCAGTACTGATGGTTGCACAATTATAATGAACAATCTAACCTTACAGATGTGTTGTATTCCCTTTAGATAACATGTGTATCAAAAATCATCTTAATATGACGTTCCTAGATCATTTAATGAAAGAAGATGTACATTTTTTAATCAATGGTAAGTTGCTGAAACTGCAGAAACCATTGATGATATATTGCTATATCTCATGATTTATATGAGATATGATTGTGAAATTTTAAACACTTATAATCTAAACAATGTTGATTCAATCCATATGGTTGAATTTAAAAATTAGACTCCGCATATGCTATTCTAATGGCCGGTACACATAACTTACATGTACCGGCCGGTACACACTTCCTGACCTCATACACACACACACACACACACACACATATATAAGCTTTAATCACAAATCTTAAACTTAAGAAATACTAGTCTAAAGAGAATACCTACAGTGAGTTACTAATAAAATTGATAAAAAAATTACCAAAACCTTAACCAATTTACATACCTTCAGCAATAGAGCATTGCATGCCTTCTTTTGAATAGCCTCAGCTATTCTCTTTGGGTTGGTGACCAATAAGTCATCGCCCACAAGCTGGATATTCACTGAAGATTGTAGAGATGCCCACGAGCTCCAATCATCTTGGTCAAAAGGATCCTCAATTGAAACTATGGGAAAATCTCTGACAAACTCTTTGTATAGTTCACAAAGGCTCTGAGCACTGAGTACATCAGAACCATCATTCGGCTGATTCTTGAAGTTCAAATCGTACCTCCCATCCTTTGTCAAAAATTCTGAAGCAGCAACATCCATTCCAATTTTAATCTGCGCCTCAGTGGAGTATATCGATCAGTGGAATGTGAAAGAAAAGTAAATAATAGATATTTACCATAAAAACATACTTTTCCAGTATATCCAGCCTTCTCAATTGCATCCATGAGCAAGACTAAGCCTTCCCTGTTATCCTGAACATTGGGTGCAAATCCTCCTTCATCTCCAACATTACATGCATCTTGTCCATATTTTGCTTTGATAATCCCCTTCAGAGCATGATACACTGCCACAAATAAACAGATGACTGGAATTAGAATGTGATACCCACAAAAATCTGGACTGCACATTGTGATTGCTATCAAGCACAAAAATAGGACTGGTAGGTAATAAATGTCAGTAAAGGATTATTGTTCTTTTATAACAAAAGAAATAAACACTACGTCATTAATGCATTATTTTCACAAAGCAGATACCATTAAGAAGATGTTGCTAAGGCTCCAATGAGCCCCGGAATCCAATAAAACATTGTTAAGTAGGGCATAGAGGAATACCTTCACTGCCCATCCGCAGTGCCTCAGAAAATGAAGCAGCGCCAACTGGTAATATCATGAACTCCTGCATGGCCAGATTGTTGCCAGCATGACTACCTCCGTTGATTACATTAAAAGCAGGAACTGGCATGACAAGTTCCTTGGTTCCAGATAGTTCTTGAATATGTCTGTACAAGGGAATTCCTTTAGCACCAGCACCAGCTCGGCATACACTAAGAGATACTCCAAGAATAGCATTAGCACCCAATTTTGCCTTGTTTGAAGTTCCATCTAGTTCAAGCATGACCTCATCAACATCAGTTTGATTCCTGTTTCGACACCAGGAAGAAGATAGATTAAGGTCTTTCATCAAATCAAATAAACATCAAATGCAACATCACAAATGCCTGAAAAAGCCCTTTAAAGAAGTCAGTAAACACATACTGCTATATAACAATTTCATCTATCACCTTGAATTGTGGATATTATGCTGAGGGAAATCTATGTAGATAGAAGGTGAAAGGAATTGCCATCTTACTTCTTTTCACCCAAAACGAAGCCTACACAAAGTGTCAACATATTTACTAAGTTGAGACATTGGGATATATGATAATCTCAAAAAAGGCTGGACCTTGTTTTTGATCATTACTTCACTCATTGCCACATCAGTGTCCAATAACACCACATAAGAATCATGGGTGATGGAGTATATCTCATTAATTTAATATCAGGGACCATATTATCCTAAACTTTAAAGGTTGAGATAGATTTTATAGCTGCAAGACAGAGTATGGGATATCAAGTGAAGGGACCTAAGTCAATTTTACATGTTCAAATTGCTCATAACATGGTTTCTACCGAATACTAAGCGGGTAGATCCGAGGTATATCTGCTGCAAAAGACTACAACGCAATTTTGCAGTAGGCCATGTACTGCCTTCTAGCAGTAGAAGTTGAGGATGAATCGTAAGGGTGGTGTTGATTAGGTCGCAAACCCAATAAACACTATGTGCAATTCTCTTGGTTCAGGTGAATCCGAAAGAACCAGAAAAAAATGTACGTCTACTGAGTGCGAGAAGCATTTTAAGTTGGTCCTTGGACTTGCAGATCTAGAGGGATTTCGATGTAGTGGAGGCATTAGCATTTACGCCATTCCAACCAAGACATAATCCACTGTGAATCCCATTGATATCGTTAACTGTTCCTATGAAAATTCTGACGAGTGTCGGCTGAAAGTTATGGGTATGCCGCTAATAGATTAGCTATCATCCATTGACCATTTGAGAAAGCTTTTCTGAACGTGTTGTTTGTACCTATTCCAGAATTATTGGAATCGTACAAAACGCCGGAGAGACCGGTATGTTTGATGGGCCCCGCTAATGTAACGCCCATTCCAAAGGTACAACTGAAAAAGGTAGAAAATTAATAGCACAAGTTTTCACCTGACGTCAATTCCGATGAGCTTGGGTCCGAGGAACTCGTTGACATTCCTGACGGCCTGGAGGACGCCCTTGCCACCATACACAGCTTTGTCCCCGTCGCGAAGCTCAAGGGCCTCGTAGATCCCGGTGGACGCGCCAGAAGGTACGGCGGACCGGTACAGCGCACCACTGTCAGTGACAAGGTCGACCTCTACAGTGGGGTTGCCACGGCTATCCACGATCTGTCGGGCGCGAACTGACCGCACCCGTCCCTCCGCGGGAACTGGCCTTGCAGCTTGCGCAGGGGCCGCAGCTACCGAACATCGGATCCCACGACGAGCTGGACGGGGGCAATGAAGGGAGGTGGCGGGCTCGGCGGAAGGGGTAGGTTTGATCGGGACGAAGGGCGTCTGGAGAAGGCGGGGTTGGTGGGAGAGAGCCATTGCAGGGGAACCGAAGAATAGTGGACGGTTCGGTGGAGCGAGGGGGTGTTAGGTATAAAGAGAGGGAACGAGGAGGAGAATGCCACTTAGACTTGAGAAGTCCGCCGGAGGTTGGTGTGCGCCAAAAGGAGGGGGTCCGGCGGCGGTGTTTATTGAAAGGAAAACGCGGACCCTGGCCTGTGACGTTCGAAAGTGTATGAGATGCAACAAGAAAAGAGTCAAAAGACATTTTTCTGGCGTGCTTTTTTTTAAAATAAACATATTTTCTGCCATGCTGAATTTCGGGAAAACCAAGTTAACCAAACTTTTTCAAAGAGCCAGCCAAACACTTCCCCAAAAAAAAACTCACACACGAAAATAAAAGGATCAAAATCAAAATATGCAATTTCAAATCATCATCCTAATGCAGAACAAATAATGGGAAAACTAACATCTCCATCAATTGGATCCATTAAACACGTGATGGATTTAATGTGGTTTTACGTATCTATATTTTATAAAATTCGAAATATTAATAACATTAGACAAAAACTCTTCTCTTTCTATACAAATATGAAAATAAACAAGCTCTCTTCTCTCCAACATCTTTCATAGCTCTAGCTTCCATGGTTTGGAACTAACACGCAAAGCACTAGAATCAAAGGTGGGGGTGCACATTAGGGATGTGGCTCTCTCTCCATATATATATATATATATATATATATATATATATATATATATATATATATATATATATATATATATGTGTGTGTGTGTGTGTGTGTGTGTGTGTGTGTATCTATATATATATATATATATATATATATATATATATATATATATATATATATAGAGAGAGAGAGAGAGAGAGAGAGAGAGAGTCAGACTAGAATACACTCGAGTGTACAAATCGCACAGATACACTCAAGTGTGTTTGTATATCAAGACTATTTTTTGTAAGATGTAAACCATTGATCTTCATTGTCATACTATAATTAGGCTACATACAAATTTTGAGCCCATTTGGATGAGTGTAAGTCACTCATCCGAGGGCAACAACATCGAAGCACAAACCAAATTTGAAATACATAACTTTTGCAGTATTTATAACATGACCTACAAATGTCCAAATATGCTCAATTTATTTTATCTGAGTTATTCACAAGATGATTAAGAAGATTAACGAATTAGATTTTTGAAAAAAAAAATATTGCATCATGAAAAACTGCTTGAGTGTATTTTGCTCCGAATACACTCGAGTATATATATATATATATATATACGTAGAGAGAGAGAGTCAGGCTAGAATACACTCGAGTGTACAGATCACGCCGTACACCCCAATGGTGTTTGCCTCTCTAGACCATGTTTTTCCAAAATATAATCCATTGATCTTCATGGTTACAATAGTAACAGGCCACATACAAAAATTTGAGCTCATTTGGATAAGTGTAAGTCACTCATCCAAGGACAACAAAATCGACGCACAAAACTAATTTGAAATGTCTGGTTTTTTCCTCTTTTAGATGCAAGACCTATAAGTGTCCAAATGAGCTGAAATTTATTATATAGTATGTTCTTAAGATATTTAAGAAGATCAATGGTTTAGATTTTTCAAAAAGTTACTACATCTTTAAAAACGACTAAGGTGTACGGTACCTCCGGTACACTCGAGTATATACTAGCCTCTCTCTCTCTCTCTCTCTCTCTCTCTCTATATATATATATATATATATATATATATATATATATATATATATATATATATACACACACACATGTGTGTATCTATCTTTGTCTTTTTATATATTTGTCTAGATATTTCTAGTACTGGGATATAGGATTATATCACTCTAGTTCTTAGTGACTAAGCACGTAGCATACTAGATTTTTTATACTTGGGGTATTGGTTTTTTTATTTAACTTTATTCCAACTTAGCTCATTTATAACTTTAAATTATTAGCCTACTCATGATTTCAAATTGTTAACCAAATATTTTTTCTAATATCAATTGTCATTTATATATTGATCACTAGGTTGGCCTTTTTGGATCAATAATAGTTGGGTCACATGATGGCCACGAACAAGGTAAGGTTTTACGTGTACAATCTGAAAAACCACTAGAGGGGGGGTTAATAGGGTTTTATGAAGAATTAAAAATAATACTTCAACTCAAACAATCAACCACAAAAGATTAGATAAGGGGACACAGGGTTTAGAGTGGTTCCACCCTTAGCAAATACTAAGGGAGTCAGTCCACTACCCAATTGTTTCTAATTGGGATTTGAAAGTACATGTATTTTATTACCTCGCAAGGATGTTACATAAAATACAACAACCTTCCCAAACCCTTTGGATAGCCTTCACCCTGAAGTCGTCTCACCAACTTTGAAGCAGCATTCACTTGAAGTAACTTCAAGCTCCCCCTTGAAGTAGCTTCCCATTGAGACCTTCTAGAAGTAGTCCAAAGTCCACCTTCTCCTCTGATAAGACCCTTCTCCACCTGAGAAGATAAACCCTTTCCAATCCGTAACCTCCAACC
Source organism: Alisma plantago-aquatica (assembly GCA_963693085.1). Taxonomy (NCBI): domain Eukaryota; kingdom Viridiplantae; phylum Streptophyta; class Magnoliopsida; order Alismatales; family Alismataceae; genus Alisma; species Alisma plantago-aquatica. Next base: position 123,796,856 of record OY856411.1, read on the forward strand.
TAGGAGTAGCAAGGAGAGTACAAAACAGATAAGAAGGAACAAGAAAGGAAAATGAAAATTACAATTACCGTTGTAGCACAAGGCTTGATTACCTATATCAAGTGTTTTTATCTCCTAACCAATGTGTATGAAAGTGTAAGTGCAGTGGGTAGGAGATGCTAGCCTATAGGACACGAAATTGGAGCAATGGAAATGAATAACAAATGTTGGAGTTGCTCAATTGCTCACAAGAATGGATTGCCAATTACAAGTATGTATGCTCAAGTATTGCACAAGTGTGTTTAGGTGTCCTAAGGCATGTCCTATTTATAAGAATGGCCTATGAGTGCTTAAGGACGTTCTAAACACTTTCTAGGGGGTTCTTAGTGATCAACTAGTCGTTAGTTGTCCACTAATTGCTTTAGCAACGACTAATTTATTAATTCTGAAAAGTGCAGACAGAGACAATCTCGGTCGAGAAATTTGTCGACCGAGAGTCCTTCGGTCGAAGTTTTTGTCAACCGAGGGACTGTCTGGAGCAAGTGTATATAACGTTCGATTCCAACTCTCAACTACCTTGTCTGTTGTGTCTAATGGCTATAGAACCTATTAGAAGTAATAACCCGGGAGACTCTTGGTTGAGAAGTTGTTCGACCGAGCATGTCTCGGTCGACAAAGAGTTTGACCGAGAGTGTCTCTATTTTGGTGGTTCTAGATGAATACTAAGTGTGTGTATGAGTGTGAAGTTGTGACACTATTATAGGGTATGACCTATCTAAGTGTTGTGAATGGCTAGTGAAGATCTAAACGCTTGATTTACATGATATCTAAGTACTTGTACATTATATACTTGTACAAGTTTTTACATTTGATTACAATCATGAAATTAAAGCATTTTGAGCATATAGATCTTCCAAAGGTTTGTCATCCACCTTATTCTTTCAACACTCAAGTAGCACATTAGATCCACAAGAATGAAATGTTTGTCATTTTCAAAACAAAGGGATTTTGATGATGTCCATTTAGCCAACAATCTCCCCCTTTTTTATTATGACAAACATTTCCAAAATATAAAATAAAGAAATTAAAATCATATGAGTTTCATACCTGAAGTTTACCTTTTGTAGCCATTCTCTTGTTTCCAAGTGTGTGCTGGCCAAGAGATTATAAAACACATTTTATTTTATATTTTTGATTTTATATTATTTCTCCCCCTTTGTCATTTCAAAAAGATAACCAAGATAATTTTATTGCTATGCTCCCCCTTAATAAGATATTTAGTTTTAAAAGCAAGGGATTTAATATGAATGCAAACCATGTGTTGTCAAATTTAGCCATAATTTATTTCTCAATCATTTGCAAAAGGGTGTGAAGCCTTGAAATTATATGAGATCCTTTTAGGTTCATGGCATATATTACTCCCCCAGATTGTTATGCTCCCCTATAATATTCTTATAAAAATAATTTAAGAATAATAAGCATTAGATCTTAATAAGTTAACCTTTTATGAGAGTTATACACTATAGTCTTGTTTTCAATATACTAAGATTTATTGCAAAAAAATGATTTACAATTAAGCATTTGGTCAAGCTTATTTTAGGTCGACCTTGACTTCGACCAGGGCACCCCTCGGTCGAACTTTATTTCGATCGAGAGGCATTTTCTGCAGATTTATAGTTTAAGCACTCTCATTGAGTTACACATTAGTGTTAAAATATGTGAAACATAAAGTCTTTATGTAATATGATCAAATGTATATCAATTCGAAGCACTTTGAGTGATACCTATTTTGAAGAAGTTTTATCAATTGAAAACTTAATATAGGCATCACAAAGAAGTCTTTGTTCTTGATTTTCTTAAAGCAAGTTATATCCTAAGAAAATTTTCAGAACATATGTTCTTCATGAAATAAGGAATTTTGATATCCACAATGATTTTTCTTCTTGCAAAAAGGAAATTGAACTACATCTACAACAGTGTTCAATCACAGTAAGAATGTAGTTTTCAATCATTTATTTATAAGCAAGATTATTTACATCAATAGAAATTTTCATAAGTCATGTTGCCACCATGATGCAAAATTATATCCTAAGAGCAATCTTGTGTAGAATTTTAAGCAATATACGAACTTAGTACCTTGCTCTTGATTTGGTTATAATAGATTTTAAATGTAACATTGAAATAGCTCTTTATTCTAAATAGGTCTCTTATTTTAAACTTATTTTTAGATTAACTCTTTAGAGTCAGTCATCCTTGAGTATAGAACAAGTTTTATATCTCATAGAACTCAAGTTCTTAAAAATCAAGATTTTTCTTTTGATTACTTAGAACAGACAACTAGATAAGGAATTGATATTCTTGTTCTAGGAAACAAACTATTTAGCATGCCATAGTGTTATCTAGCAAAAATCATTCATTTATTGCACGGGATGATACAAGCCATGCACACAATAATCATTATCTATCATGTCAAGATGCATTTGTGCCATAGAGTCTTACTGTTATGCAAAATGGCATTTTCATCATCTTTATATGTAATGAGCTGAATCACAATGATCATTTTGAAAACAATATCCATTCATGGTTTGTGTATATATATCAAAGATTATTTTAGGCAAACCAAGTAAAAGATGGAACACAATGATCATGATAAAACAGTAAAAGCATATCCATAATTTCATGAAATACAATGATTATGATTATTTAAAAGAAAATTTCAAGACACATGGTTTTTATATAGATAGACCAAGGAATACTTAGGACAAACCATGTGAATTATGATAAAACAGTAATTTCCTTGATTAAACCAACATGGTTCATGAATTTTTAAATTTAAGACAAGTCATGTTTAATCATTTCAGTAGCAATTTAGGGCTTTACAATGTGTGCATTGATTTTTCAATAGAGCATGTCTACTTGCAGTAAGAGTATAGATCAACATCATTTCTCTTTGCAAGCAACGTTTTTGCAGCAATTTTAGTAAAATCAATCTTTTTGTCTTGTATATTTGATAGATACAATTTAAGTATTGATGCTCATATATTCTTCCTTTTGAATAGGATCATTCAAATATTTAAAGCACAAGAATATGTAAAGTTCATTACATACTTAAGTTGATTGCAATTTGAAGTGTCTTATTTTTATTAAACAGTTCTGTCAGAGTTTCACTCAGTCGACAAAATTCTCGACCGACATTGTCTCGGTCGACAACTTTCTCGAATGAGAATGTTACTATTTCTCCAGAAAAAATACAGATTTAAGGCAGAAATCCTATCGGTCGACCAATTTCTCGACCGATATTGTCTCGGTCGAAGATTTTGTCGGCTGAGATTATTTCTGTACTATTTTCAATAGTTATTTCCAAGTAAAACATAGATCACTTCCAATTCAATTATGCAATTTAAAACTCAATTTAGTTGATATAAAACATTTAAGTATCAAAGTAACATTTAAGTCAAATCTCAACTAATCATATTCAAATCTCTAGGTTTTATGAACCCAAACTAAGACAAGTTATTAAAGATATGTCTGTGCATGTTTATTTAAAAATGTGTATTTTTTAAGTTAGAAATTTTAATTACTTGAATCAATTTGTTATCTCATTATGTTAAGTTGAGATAGACATAAAGATATACAATCTAGAGTCTTTGGTCATATCTCAACTTAATTTAATTTATGTAGTTTGGGGGTTTTGGAACCTATACCAACTCAACATCATTTTTCTTGTAAGGACATAAAAGGAATAATGTCCAAGACACAAACAATAATGGCAACATATAGAATCAATCTCATTTCTCTTTTTTTGAGTTTGATCTAGATTGTTCTTGGGTACATATGTATACTTGCCTTTAGGTACATACATAGAATGAGTCTTTGGCACTTGTGTCCTTCCCCCACTAGGTTTTTGATAGGATTTTCCTTTAGGCTTGTAACCTAGTCCTCTTCTTCCAATTTGACCATGAGAATCATTAATCATTTAAGATCTTATCAAGAACATCATTGTTTCTTAAGCTACTAACCTCTTATTGTAACTTAGAAATCTCATCCATTCTCTTTTTTATATCTAACTTTGCTTGATCTAGATTAGATAATAAAGAATCTCTTTCTTTCACAATAACATCATAATATAGATGAGTACATAAAATTGGTTGTTTTTGAAGATCATTAATTTGGGCTTGCAAGTTTATCTTTTCTAGAGAGAGAAGATTGCAATTTGCCTCTATTAATTTTAGCTTAACATCATGGTCTTTAATAGTTGGGTTTAATGTCTCCTTAAGATCTTCATTTTCAGATGTGAGAGCAAGAAGTTTCGCATGTAACTCATCATTTGCTTTATTAGATTTCTTTAAGTTCTTCTTACACTCAATATACTTATCATGTGTTTCTTGAAGGCTAGCAATTAACTCTTCTTTAGATAAATAAAAAAGGCTTACCTCTTCTTCTTCACTTGTTGTAGCAATAAGGCATTCTTTATCCACTTCTTCCTTCTTTAACCTCCATGGACATCTAGGTGTTGTGTGTCTTGTTCCTAAGCACCAATTATAGCTTGTTGAAGATTGGTCCAAGCTTCTCCTTTGCTTGCGGTTGTAGACACCACCACCCTCTATTGTTCAAGAATCGATTAGAGCTCCTTGAAGCTTGCTCTAATACCAATTGAAAAACCACTAGAGGGGGGGTGAATAGGGTTTTATGAAGATTTAAAAATAATAATTCAACTCAAACAATCAACCACAAAAGATTAGACAAGGGGACACAGGGTTTAGAGTGGTTCCACCCTTAGCAAATACTAAGGGAGTCAGTCCACTACCCAATTGTTTCCAATTGGGATTTGAAAGCACCTGTATTTTATTACCTCACAAGGATGTTACATAAAATAAAACTACCTTGCCAAACCCTTTGGACAACCTTCACCTCGAAGTCGTCTCACCAACTTTGAAGCAGCCTTCACTTGAAGTAACTTCAAGCTCCCCCTTGAAGTAGCTTCCCGTTGAGACCTTCTAGAAGTAGTCCAAAGTCCACCTTCTCCTCTGAGAAGACCCTTCTCCACCTGATAAGATAAACCCTCTCCAATCTGCAGCCTCCAACCTAGGAGTAGCAAGGAGAGTACAAAACAGATAAGAAGGAACAAGAAAGGAAAATGGAAATTACAATTACCGTTGTAGCACAAGGCTTGATTTTCTATATCAAGCGTTTTGATCTCCTAACCAATGTGTATGAAAGTATAAGTGCAGTGGGTAGGAGATGCTAGCCTATAGGACACGAAATTGGAGCAATGGAAATGAATAGCAAATTTTGGAGTTGCTCAATTGCTCACAAGAATGGATTGTGAATTGCAAGTATGTATGCTCAAATATTGCACAAGTGTGTTTAGGTGTCCTAAGGCATGTCCTATTTATAGGAATGGACTATGAGTGCTTAAGGACGTTCTAGACACTTTCTAGGGGGTTCTTAGTGCTCAACTAGTCGTTAATTGTCCACTAATTGCTTTAGCAACGACTAGTTTATTAATTCTGAAAAGTGCAGATAGAGACAATCTTGGTCGAGAAATTTGTCGACCGAGAGTCCGTCGGTCGAAGTTTTTGTCAACCAAGGGACTGTCTGGAGTAAGTGTATATAACGTTCGATTCCAACTCCCAACTACCTTGTCTGCTGTGTCTAACAACTATAGAACCTATTAGAAGTAATAACCTGGGAGACTCTCGGTCGAGAAGTTGTTCGACCGAGCTTGTCTCGGTCGACAAAGAGTTCGACCGAGAGTGTCTCTATTTTGGTGGTTCTAGATGAATACTAAGTGTGTGTGTGAGTGTGTAGTTGTGACACTATTATAGGGGATGACCTATCTAAGTGTTGTGAATGGCTAGTGAAGATATAAATGCTTGATTTACATGATTTCTAAGTACTTGTACATTGTATACTTGTACAAGTTTTTACATTTGAGTACAATCATGAAATTAAAGCATTTTGAGCATATAGATCTTCCAAAGGTTTGTCATCCACCATGTTCCTGCAACACTCAAGTAGCACGTTAGATCCACAAGAATGGATTGTTTTTCATTTTCAAAACAAAGGGATTTTGATGATGTCCATTTAGCCAACACAATCCTCGAGTACATTTATTTTATTTCAATGAAAACTCATGTTCATTTGTGATTACAATTTATATTGTATTACATATGGTTTTGGATGAACATTGGCACATGGACTCAGATGTCAATGTTCATACTAATGACCATGGCCCCATGATGAGTATTAGATGTGTAGAGATGGAAAGCTGGCAATGATGAAAACCAATCACAACAAAACCACATGAAATGGTTTATGGTTCTCTTGTAATATAATTTGTAAAGTTTACCAACAATTTATGAGATGAATTCATTACGCAAGCTCACAATAACGTAATTTGTGATTTAAACAACAATGAACATCGTAAATAAAGAAACAAAAATTTGGACCATTTGGAGGTGATTGATACAACACTAAAAACATTTAAACCATTCTCTTAGACTTGATCTAAAACCTTGATTTTAGATCTAATGACGTAGACTATCTCTATGGACATGCATATCTCCCAGCTACTAAATTATCTATTCAGTACGTATTATAGGTGGAGAAAGAAGCGATACCCTAATCATCTTTTGGACACATTTTTGGGAACCTCCACCTTTTCCTCAAGTGAATGAGTTTGTAATAACCTATATTTTGGGTAAGATGTTCCAAACCTATATTTGCATAACTAGGTTTGAGTAGCCCTAAAACCCCAAAACATGATTGCAAGGATGTGAGAAACTAAGGAAAACTTTGTATTTGATGGAGAAGATCCCCCAGTGATAAATGAATCAAGTTGGACCCCTGGATCAATTGATGTGGGCCTCTTTAGTGCAAATTATGAAAATGAGGTTGATTGAGGCTTTCAGTCAATCTTGATGTTAATTAACTTTATATAAGCATGGGGTAGATTTTCAACTTGTCCAAGATGTTGGTGGACCCAAGAGTCACCTAAGATTAGATTTGCATGCAATTTCTCTAATGTTTGATGGGTCAATGTTAATAAATGAAGCTTATTAAGATTCCATATTGGAGAATTATTTTAAGGGTGCAAATATCATTCTATTGACCTCAAATATAGATAGTAACTAGATTTCGTAGGTTCCCAACAACCTTCAAAAAAATTTAGGTATCGAGGTGTACCTATGTAGAGATATTCCATCTTGAAATCCAAGTGAGCTTTTAGAAAAGAAATGTGGAGTTTTCATTCAGTTGTGGGATATTGTGGTATTTTGCCAAACCAGCCTTCCTCTTTATGTTAGAAACTAGTTAAGGATATATCCCCTTCACACTTACTATAGTAGAGTAGAGAGAACAATGGTTGACCACTCCTGCAACAATATCTCCTTCCTTTCAGAATCCTCCAAGCCATATGTAGGGTGAGTAAGTGCAGTTCGAGGGAGACAAAGTTCTTTGATCTCATCTTTTATGTACTATATTGTGTAATTAAGTAAAGTGCACAGGATGGAAAAGGAGAGGGTGGGGAGGGAAATGTACTAGAGGAAATCCATCATCAAGATAAGGCAAAGTGGGGATTGGGATAATAGACACCTTTTTACATTGTTTTGTTGGAAAAAAAATTTGACCATATTAACAAAGAGAGAAAAGGCTACACAAGGTGGGTTTGATCTGAGCCACAACCATTTAAATATATCATAAAGTTCATGGGGAACATGGAAGTTGTACAGGGGATTTATAGACATCTTTGGACTTGGAAATGAAAACCTACAAGTCTAGTTACAAGGTCCAATGCCTCCAGACCACTAGACAATTGATAGACACAATGTAGAAAAAGACTATCTTGATGTTTAGTAGTGCCACATATATAGTAGGGCCTTCATGCCTAAAGGAGATGACTTTCATTGCTAGTCATGTTCCTTGCGGTGGAGTTTGATCTAGGTGAAAGCATAAGTGAAGATAAAGAAGGAATTTAAGGCAAGTCTGGGCATGGAGTTAGCTGATGTGACCCTATCGCATTATCTGAGATCATGGACCTGGACAATTGTTTGATAAAGAAGATGTGCACACCCTAGTGTTGTGTGGAGTCACCAATCTCCATAGAGAGTAAATCAAATCTTGAACATTTTCTATCTAGTTATGAGAAATATTCCAACGAACGGGAAGTGCCTTGGAACATTCATATTATAATAATTATATTGTTGGAAAACCCTAAGAATCTAATATCTAGATCTAGTCCATGTTTTCCATGCTTGTTTTGTATGACAGAAAAGTGCCATTGAATGTGTTAGACCCGAAATACATAATATCTTCCCATTCTATATGATTATGATATGAGGTGATCAAGCAGAGGTGATCAAGTAGGCAAACTCAAACATATATGAACTATTTCCATTTTATATTTTCTAAATAGAACATGTAGATAGAGATATTTGCACATATATATCCCACATTGTTTAAACCATAAGAAGTTTTCTTATTCATTACTTAACATTTACAACATGTCCAGATCTGGGAAGAATTTTAACTACAAGGTGTATCATAGGAAGACAATTACATTTCTTCAGCTTTTGATTACTAAAAGACTTTTTTGTCAGCACTAAAGTACTTAGAGTAGACAAGGACCAAGAATAACTAATTTATATTAATACTCATTTAACAACTTGGGCGGCAAGATGCTCCTAGATTGTTTCTATCTCCATGATCATCATAGTTACCTAAATTTCTTTTGTAGAGCCAGAGTTGTGGGCTCAATGAATGGAAATTTGCCAAATACCCAAGATAATACATATATGATATAATAAGTAGAAGAATAGATAAAATATAGTGTTGATATCAAATATTTAATTAAATGAACACACATTGTCCATCAACATGTAATAATACTAAGAAAACTAAATTGATAATTTCTAAAATTTGGTTAATTACTCTACTTTTATTGTTTTTAATGCCCTAAACTGAAATGAAGTGTACTATAATATGGAAATTATATATTCAAGCTATGATATTGTTATACAAGACTTTGACTTGACTCAAGACTAGGTTCCTGACATGTGATGGGACTCTCCACATCTACCATTGATGGATATGTTAATTAGTTGAAAAATGAACTCCTCCTATGCGCTTGGGTACTTAGGAGGAGAGTCAATGCACTTCAGATCAACTCCCTACATTAGTGGTTCCACAAGGGTTGACTCCCTAAGTAGTATCTAAGTTGGGTTCCATTAGGATCTCCAATTAATGTTGGGTATCAAATTGTAACTATGATGTTGCTTGGTACCACCAAGATCTTTGGATATTGCTTGGTACCATTGGATATCACCAAGATCTCCTCTTTATGTTAGATACCCCTACTAGTAACCAAGAGTTTGTCTTCATTGGCCTCTTCTAGTGGGTAAACTGTTTCCTCCACTATGTTGCATACCTATACATGGACTCGGTTATGCCTAAGAAATATAATGTATAACTTATTATGTAATTTTCTTATATATTTATATACTAAACTTTTCTTATATCAATCATGTAATTAATCATTCATATTCATTCTTGATTAAAAATAACATATGGTACATTGATGTCATACTATATACATGTCATACTGTATACTATATGTACTCAAATCATTTATATATCTAATAGATTATGCACCACAATTGCATTGTTGAGATCTATACTACATTTATTATGTAAGAAACAAGTGTAAAGGATTCTAAAACACTAATAACATATATATTATAATTGAGATGCTAATTTTCTACACTTTTCTTAACATGTACCGAACGAACTGATAATATCTAAAAGTATGAAAGATATCTATATGGTTATCATCTTGATTTCATAACTAAAAGCAACAAAACATTTATAGGATAGTTTATGGCATTTATTCTACTATTGTATAATTAGGACAACTCCATGTATACTAGTGCCTCTAGATTCACTATCTCAAAATACTACAAAACTTACATGCATGTGTTCTCAAGATGAATTAATTATAATCCACCACAAATGAAGCATTTCATTCAATCATACAAGAAGAAATCTATTTTTAGGCTTATTGGTTCAAGGATAGTAAAATGATAAATATGGCATAGTCATGTTCTTTCCATTTTTGCTTGATTTCCATAAAATAGTGGTCAAATGTTGATTTTCCACTCACCTCTACTCCAAATATCACTAATATGTTAGAATATAAGGTCAATCCTCCTAGATTTGGGTGGAAAGTCTTTAATCTTGTATCTACATGTCATTTTTTCTCCTCATGTTCAAATATGACACCTTATGGAGCAAGGGGAAGAGGGGTAAAAGGAAGAGAGAAGATCAAATCATCCGATAGAATTCATTGTTCTAATAAAATATGTACAGACAAGAATAAGAATTGTCTAATTAAGGCCTACTTTTTCCCAAAATTGCCTCTTTGAATGCCATCACTTACATTTAGGGATTTGGATATCAAAAACTAATATTATGAAGAAGTGTTCAAAATGTCATCACATTTCACTAAATACACCTCAAGCCATATCATTTTTATTGGCTGCATTGGAAACATTGGTCATTGGTAAAAGCGCCAAGTCAAAACATGCCCAAAACATTGCCTTCATGACCACATCAATCATGTTGTAGGGACCTACCTTTTTATTAGCAAAAATTTCAGCCATTATAGAAAAATACCTAAATAGAAACATTGGTTAATAAAGAAAGCACTAGATTCTTGATAAACAAACAAAAACAGTACACACAAATCACATGTAAGAAAATCATAAAACATTAGAAACAAATTTGAAATCAAATAAAGATCCATGTGCTCATGTATCAACAATCTTGTTTGACTTTTTTAAAATCAAAGTCAGATCTTATCGATCATATGTGGCATAGTTTACTTCATATTACATGTACATAAGAGAAAAAAATATTTTATACAACCAAACCTAGGAAAGAGAGATTATAGGGACAAATTTATCTAAGTTATTCTAATTCATATCTTCATCATGACCTATTAATAATATTTTGTGGGAGGGGAACAGTAGAAATCAAACATTTTCCCAACAAATCCCTTAAATGTCAATGTATAAAAGACAAATGAGTACCATTGAATATGCATTAGTTCACACTAGTTTTCCAAGAAATAGACATGTTATAAGTCAATGTCAACCTTGCACTTTTATATCTGGATATAAAGTTGGCATTATTGTTGTGAAGTCACTCAATCATCCTTGTCACAACTATGAAATCATCTTTTCCTTAGAGAAATAGTATGTCCTCATCCCTCCACACAAGGGTTTTTGCCTCTACATTGTCAGTGTAGATGTGGGAGCTCTTAGTGCACCACCTAGGTTTCCAAGAGGGAGTGGAAACATAGTTGTCAAATGGTGTTGGTGTGACTTTGCCTCTCGTCATGCTATCATGGATGTTTTCCCTGGGATTGATTTCTCTCTCAAAGAGGAAGAATTGCAATTTTCCTTCTACTATCATGGATGTTGTCCTTGGGATTGATTTCTCTCTCAAAGAGGAAGAAATTGCAAATTATGTGTTTTCATCTCGTAGATGTGCAACCTTTATATAGGGGAGTTCGTGGTGTAATTTTACAAAAACCAAGTCTCATTGTTATTAACAATCCACAAACATACAAAAAATAGAAATCCTCGAGTATAGGTCAAGTTGATTGGTGGGGACTCCCACTCAATTACCTAGACTATTTTGTAAAGTTTGAATCCAATTCAGTCAATTAGTGATAGTCCCTATTTGGTGAACTTCATGTTATCACTTTTTCTAAGTAAGTGTATCTATTGGATCAGTTGACTAGTAGCCCAGTAAATTGGATGGTCACTTTTCCAAATGGTGAGCAATTGATTAACTAACACTCAGTCGAGTAGTTAATCCAACCATTCAGTCAATTTGTTGACTTGTTTAGTGGATCAATTGGATTGTAAATCAACGTATACATAATTTGTCACCATTCTAACTATGTATGTGATTGAAAACTTCTTTTCGCTAAAGAATCTTTATGTCTATGACCCCATAGGTTTGGCATTACGTTGGTAGTGATGTAAAAGATCTCACAATTAAAAAAATTGGTATTTAGAAACACATCATTTTAACTAAGTAATTGGAATAAGTCATTAACAACTTCAACCTCTAAGTGACCAATGTTACCATGATTGTAATATCCTTTTTTCACAAATATATAGATTGAAAATGAGGCATGAAGTAATCATCCTCTTAACACTCAATCTATATTTTTTAAATCAGAGCAGCTATTGATATTTTGTGATCTCGATATCAAATATTGACCCACACTGACATGTACATTCATTTCATAGTCTCACTTATCAAGTGGCCAAAGTATCACTCCAATAAGAGGAACCAATTCCATGTATTTCACTCAAAAGAATTGACAAATGTCACAAATACCCAATCACTACCTATTTGGCAGATCCTTTTTCAAAGCCATGTTGAGTAGTGTCATAGTACACAAAACATCATGTGGTTAATGTAGTGACTTCAGCTCTAAGGGCCGCAATCACCATTGTCACATTAGATGCATTTCAAGTGTTATTCTCAAGGTAGATTTGTCCAATACAACACACTATTAACAAGAACATATGTCTCTAACTTGATATCTAATATCCTAACTAAATATATGCACTCATCATTCACCAGATATAATAGTCTTATGTATTATTATAGTCATATAATATTCATATTTATATCTAACTAGGGACATATCAATAATGATCACTCTAAGTATACATATGATGTCATGTTCAAGTCCTCAACCCAAACCACATATCACCAAATCAAACACTCTTAGGACATTAATTCATTTAAATATTATCTTATTATTGAAATGAACATAATAAGTGGAGAAATAATAATATGTACTAAGCATCCCATTACAACCATCACATGATGTCTCTTAGGGATATAACCACTAGTATTCCACTTTCATTATAGCCAATCATGCATGAATATAATTCTATGTGATCTAACATGACCATCATGCTTCTGCTGGGAAAGTGATTTTGTCAGGGATCAACAACATTGATTTTAGTAGGTACTCTACAAAGATTTACATCTTCCATATCTACTATTTCTCGTGTGAGATTATAATGTCATGGTATATGCTTGAAGTAAAAATGCAATATAAGTTCATTCACATGTGTAATAGTTCCATTACTATCACAATATAGTTCTACTACATCATCAATGTTGGATCCTAGATGGGTGATAAGATGCTCTAGAGGGGCGTGAATAGAGCTGAATGCACTTAAAAAAATTCATTAGACCTTCAAGATATATCACAAGATAAGGTTGCTAAATAGGAAATTTGTGTGCAACTAAAACATGCATAGCAAGGGAGAGACAGATTGAACATACACAAATTTGCAAGCTATTTAGAGTGGTTCCACACTTCAAACTAGAAGTGAGTCAGTCCACTACCTAGAGAGGTCAACCTCTAGGATTTCTTAACCTTGCACCTTCATTATATTAATTATAATAGATACAATGCATGACCACCAAAGGACTTACATATCCAACACAAAGAGTCTTCAACCTTACCAAGGACTTACCCACTTTTCAAGGAGTCTTCTGCCTTCTTCCAAGGACTTACCTACTCTTACACAAGTCTTCAGCCTTACAGGGATTACCCACTCTTCTTGGATCTTCCGCCTTTGACTTCACCTTCACTCGGAGAAGCTTCCACCAAGGACTTACCCACTTGAGCAAGGAGTCTTCTTCCTTCACCAAGGGCTTACCCACTCTTGCTCCAAGTCTTCAGCCTTGATCTTCACCAAGGGATGCCTTCCCTTGTTCTTCTTCACCTCTCTTACCCAAGAGAGAGAACCTTCATCTTCATGGTTGAAATTAGAGATAGGGAGGTGGTGGAAGTGAGAGCCTCACAAGATATACATGTAGGACTAGCTCTCTTACAGATTTCCTACTCACTCTAATGAATGTAGCAAGTGATTAAGCTTAGAGAGAGAGAGTAGGATGTAGGAAGCACTCAACTATAGAATAGGAACCTCACATAGAGTTTTGCATTGAATGCTCAACCTTGGAATGAAGCCCAAGGGGTCCTATTTATAGCTGGGGATGCCTCTTAGCCTTTGGGAACACTTGAGAACAAAAACTAGCCGTTTTGTGGCTTGCAACAGATATATTTTCACTTGTTGCAACTCCACAACGGCTAGAAGTACTTTTCTGCACTTTTCCGTACAGTGCAATCGGTCGAGTTTCTATAAAGGTAACTCGACCGATAGAGTAAAAGCCAAAGCTGATATTCAGACCATCGGTCGAGTTTGTCCTGGGGAAACTCGACCGACCAATGAAAATCGAATTGGTCAGGTACTCCATTGGTCGAGTTCTGTGAAGTGTAAAATCGACCAATCAAAAGTCATTTTCAAGATCCAATCAAGTTCGGTCGAGTTTGCAACTCACAAAAATTGACCGATGAACAACCTGATGTGAATTTTGGAAAATGGCTTTTGAGTGCTTAAACATTCGATCTGAGTGCACCTGATTTTTTCTAAGCTTAATTACAAGTCATACAATCATTACAAGTGATTTACAACATGATTCTAATGGTTTTACATCATATTAAAAGCGTACACTTGTATTGACTTTGACTTGTCTTTTCTCCAATTTGATATGCGCAAGTTAGGGCATTTGGAGTTTGTCTATACCTAATCTGAAATCACTCAAATAGAGACATTAGACACAATATGTGGAATGGTTAGTCATCATCAAAACATGGGTTTAGTCAATTTAGATGTGAGTCAACATTGATCTAATTGACCTTGAGTCAATATTCTCCCCCTTTTTGAAGATGACAAACCATTCCATAAATGTATTGAAAGCTTTTAAGTAAAATCATACTTTCAGAGAAACCTAGGGGTTTCAATAGAATTGAGCTCATATGCTCCCCCTCAATTGATGTGCATGGAGTTATCATACTCCCCCTCAATTGATGTTATCTCTCCTACATGGTTAGATTTCATAACATTTATAGAAACTATGTCTTCTACTCATATATGTTCTACACATATATGTCTTCTCCCATTTACCTTCTCTCCTTTATATGAACATTCTTCTCCTCTTCATGTTAGACATGCCATTGTCCTCTTTTGTCAAAAGAAGACATACCTTTCTCCCCCTTTGTCATTTCAAAAAGTGGGGTTAAGAAGGGATAAGAAACATCACTTGTTAAAGAGAAAGGAGATAACAAAAGTTATAAAAGGAGAGTAGAAGAGAACAACTAGGGGCTTGTCCAAGCATAGAAAGAAAAACAAGTTAAAGCATGCACTTGAACAACCCAAAATGTAAGATAAAGTGCTACAGAAAAACAATAAAACACAATTTTACCTTCTCCAAGCATAGAAAGAAAAACAATAAAACACAATAAAGTGCTTGTCCAAGCATAGAAAGAAAAACAAGTTAAAGCATGCACTTGAACAACCCAAAATGTAAGATAAAGTTCTACACATATATGTCTTCTCCCATTTACCTTCTCCCCTTTATATGGACATGCTTATCCTCTTCATGTAAGACATGCCTTCGTCCTCTTTTGTCAAAAGAAGACTTACCTTTCTCCCCCTTTGTCATTTCAAAAAGTGGGGTTATGAAGGGATAAGAAACATCACTTGTTAAATAGAAAGGAGATAACAAAAGTTATAAAAGGATTGTAGAAGAGAACAGCTAGGGGCTTGTCCAAGCATACAAAGAAAAGCAAGTTAAAGCATGCACTTGAACAACCCAAAATGCAAGATAAAGTGCTGCAGAAAAACAACAAAACACAATTTTGACCCTCAAGATGACAAAATTTGCCCAAAAAGTACCAGGGCTCATGGCAAAGCGACGAGCCTTGCTTAGAAGGTCGTTACTGCATAAAAAACACTAGTCTTGCACCAAAAACTGAAACTGGAGCAAAATCTGCATAAAATCCAAAAAATACTCCAATTTGTACATATAATGTAGATCTATGTACCCTGCATCACAATGTTATGCAAGCAACTCAAGATAGTAGATATGAAATTTTAGAAGCATGAAAGGATATAACTCACTAACAAGTATGCATCATTACCAAAATAATACTACCCCTAAGAACCTCAAGGTTGTATCAAAACAAGATATACACCTAGATAGATGTAGCAAGTTAGAACACAACGGAAGCAATTTTAGACACAACCAAGAGATCTGAAGAGATCATCATCAAAACCTGCAAAGAAACTCAAAGCAAGTAATTGCAAGATATATATATACCAATTTAGAGCAATTAGAGAGACAGAGTTGTATGCAAGATAGACAATTTAAAGCATGGCAATATGCATATATAAAGGTACCAAATGAAAGTGCCAAAGAATAAGGCTATTGGTTGAGAAAATCTAGTTGAGAGGGAAATTCTCATTCAATAAGCCAAATGTATATTCTGTGCACAGTGTTATCGGTCGAGTTCTATGTATTGACAACTCGACCGATGACAGCTGCTGGCAACACCCATTGGTGCCTATCGGTCGAGTTTCAAACATGACAAACTCGACCGACAACGCTACTGTCAAAAGGCACATATATATCATGAAAACATATTTAAACACATGCAAAAAATACAAACCATATCCAAACATGTGTGAGCAAGTTAGTAATGCACTATGAAAGCATTAGAAATAGTTTTTGATCAAGAGTGTGAAGAGAATTCCAAAATACCACTTTTGACTCAAAAACCACATGCATAGTGCATACTATCTTGACAAAAACAAGTTAGGATTGGTTATAAGCAAGAAAACTTTTACCTTTGTTCTTACCATTCATTTTTCCACTTATTGTCACCCTCTACACATCTCACCTTTCTTCTTTCATGAGGATTGAGAAGTCAATTTGCAATTCAATAGGTCAAGTCAATCCATTTGCATGTGACCTTCAAGAAGAAAGATGAAATGGTCCCCAATCATGTTTTTGGGTCTGGAGGGGTTAGTTTAGCAACCCAAGTCCTATTTCTCTTGGGTGCTTTCCTAAAAGGACAACAGGTAGAATAATGACCAATTTCATTGCAATAGTTGCATGTGCCCATACTCTTGGAATTAGAGGACTCTCCATGGAATATTGGAGGTCCTTTACCTTTGTTGTTCCTTTGACTACTATCATACCCTAAACCATGTCAACCAATTTCTTTAGTAGTATAGTGTAGGATGCCATTAAGATTCTTTTTACCAACTAAGAATCTTTGCAAAGAATATCTCAAATCATCATTATCATGCATAAGAGAAGTAATAGTAGAAGAAAAATGATTGATATTATCTCTAGCATGCAGAAGATCATTTTCTAAGTAAAGAGATTTAGTTAAATAAGAATCTCTATTAATATGAAGAGCAGCAACATCATTCTCTCTACTAGTAGAACTAGAACAAGATTCATGCACATTGATTTTAGCAAGCAAGGAGAAATTTTTTGTTTCAAGCAAAGCAATCTTAAAAAGATAAACACCATTTTCAGATTCTAGTCCTAGCAAAATAAAATCTTTGTCCTTATTTTTAGATTTCAGAACATCAATATCATGCATGAGAGAATCAACAATTAGAGTATGTTCTTCATTAGAACTAGTCATAAGAGTTTGAGCTTCTAGAAATCTAACCTTATCAAGCAAACTAGCATTTTCAAGTTTAAGAGAATCTACTTGACTAAGACAATCATTTTTATCATCAAGCAAGAAAGACTTAGCATGTTCAAGATCATCTAATTCTACATGCATATTATCAACAATTCTAGCAAGCTTTTTCTTTTTCCTTTTATAAGACTTAAGAGAGGCACAAGTATCATGAATAATAGAAATCAAAGATTCTTTATATAAAGAGTTTAGATTTACCTCACTTGAGTCCTTACTTGTTGATTCCATAAGAGCAAAATGGCATTCTCCTTCATCACTAGAGCTTGAGCTACCACTTAACTCTTCACTTGATTATTCACTTGAGCTTTAATTGGAAAAGTCACTTGAGCTTGAGTGGCACTTATCTTCTCTTTTCTTGTGATGATAGGTCTTTATAACTTGTGGGCGATATATCTTGAAGTGACCCTTCTTTCCATACTTGAGGCACCAAATGGAGGAGGACTTGCCTTTGTAGAGTTTATCGTTAGAGTACATGGCATCCTCTTTAACTTGAGAGGATGGAGAAGCTTATTTCATGATAGCTTCAATTTGAGCCTTCATTTCAGCCTTCATTTCAGCCTTCTTCATTCTCTTTATCTCTTTCTTCTCTTGTCTTTCAACATCTTCTCTTTTGTCAAGTGTAGCTTCATGTGCTTGTATATTTCCAATGAGCTCTTCAATAGGGATATCCTTAAGAGACCTTGCTTCTCCAATGGAAATCACCTTGGGTTCCCAACTCTTGGGAAGAGTTCTAAGGATCTTTGAGTTGATCTCTCCACTAGACATAGGATGACCTAGAACCTCAAGACCATTCACAATGGTGTTGAGCTTTGAGTACATGTTGGCTATCCTATCCTCCTTTCCCATCTTGAAGTTCTCAAGCAACCCTTTGAGCATGTAGACTTTACTTTCCTTCAATTGATCTGTCCCCTCATAAGTGATGCATAACTTTCTCCATACCTCATAGGCTGTTTCACATGAGGAAATCTGGTTGAACTCGGTGGGGGTCATTGAGGCATAGAGGATGTGCATGGCTCTAATATTCAAGGTTGCTTTCTTCAAAGTAGCATCATCCCATTCTTCAATCTTTGTCTTTGGTAGCTTCTATGGGCTGTTCACCATTTGCCACATCTCAAAACTTGATCCTTGGATGTAGAATTGAAGCCTTCTTCTCCAATAGAGGAAATTTCTCCCATAAAATATTGGTAGGTTGATCAAGTATCTCCCTCCTTGGTAGTCACCCATCTTCTCCTATTTGTTGAAGTATGCTTGGAGAAGCCCGCTCGAATACCAATTGTTGGATCCTAGATGGGTGATAATATTCTCTAGAGGGGGGGTGAATAGATATGAATGCACTTAAACAAAATTCATTAGACCTTCAAGATATATCACAAGATAAGGTTGCTAAATAGAAATTTGTGTGAAACTAAAACATGCATAGCAAGGGAGAGAGAGATTGAACATAAACCAATTTGCAAGCTGTTTAGAGTGGTTCCACACTTCACACTAGAAGTGATTCAGTCCACTACCTAGAGAGGTCAACCTCTAGGATTTCTTAACCTTGCACCTTCATTATATTCATTATAAGAGATACAATGCATGACCACCAAAGGACTTACCTATCCAATACAAAGAATCTTCAACCTTACCAAGGATTTACCCACTTTGCATGGAGTCTTCCGACTTCTTCCAAGGACTTACCTACTCTTGCACAAGTCTTCAGCCTTGCAGGGATTATCCACTCTTCTTGGATCTTCCGCCTTTAACTTCACCTTCACTCAGAGAACCTTCCACCAAGGACTTACCCACTTGAGCAAGGAGTCTTTTGCCTTCACCAAGGGCTTACCCACTCTTGCTCTAAGTCTTCAACCTTGATATTTACCAAGGGACGCCTTCCCTTGTTCTTCTTCACCTCTCTTAGCCAAGAGTGAGAACCTTCATCTTCACGGTTGAAATGAGAGATAGGGAGGTGGTGGAAGTGAGAGCCTCACAAGATATACATGTAGGACTAGCTCTCTTACAGATTTCCTACTCACTCAAATGAATGTAGCAAGTGATTAAGCTTAGAGAGAGAGAGAGGAGGCTGTAGGAAGCACTCAACTATAGAATAGGAACCTCACATAGAGTTTTGCATTGAATGCTAAACCTTGGAATGAAGCCCGAGGGGTCCTATTTATAGCTGGGGATGCTTCTTAGCCTTTGGGAACACTTGAGAATGAAAACTAGCCATTTTTTTTACTTGCAACAGATATATTTTCACTTGTTGCAACTCCACAATGGCTAGAAATACTTTTCTGCACTATTCTGTATAGTGTAATCGGTCGAGTTTCTATAAAGGTAACTCGATCGATAGAGTAAAAGACAAAGTCTGATATTCAGACCATTGGTTGAGTTTGTCCTGGGGAAACTCGACTGACCAATGAAAATCGAATTGGTTAGGTACTCCATCGGTCGAGTTCTTCGAAGCGTAAACTCAACTGATCAAAAGTCATTTTCAAAATCCAATCAGGATCGGTCGAGTTTGCAACTCACAGAACTCGACCGATGAACAACCTGATGTGAATTTTAGAAAATGGATTTTGAGTGCTTAAACATTCAATCTAAGTGCTCCTAATTTTTTCTAATCTTAATTACAAGTCATAAAATCATTACAAGTGATTTACAACATGATTCTAATGGATTTACATCATATTACAAAAACATGCACTTGTATTGACTTTGACTTGTCTTTTCTCCAATTTGATATGCACAAGTTAGGGCATTTGGAGTGTGTCTATACCTAATCTGAAATCACTCAAGTAGAGACATTAGACATAATATGTGGAATGGTTAGTCATCATAAAAACATGGGTTTAGTCAATTTAGACGTGAGTCAACATTGATCTAATTGACCTTGAGTCAACATTCTCCCCCTTTTTGAAGATGACAAACCATTCCATAAATGTATTGAAAGCTTTTAAGTAAAATCACACCTTCAGAGAGACCTAGGGGATTCAATAGGATTGAGCTGATATGCTCCCCCTCAATTGATGCACATGGAGTTCTCATACTCCCCCTCAATTGATGCTATCTCTCTTGCATGGTTAGCTTTCATAACATTTATAGAAACTATGTCTTATACTCATATATGTTCTACACATATATGTCTTCTCCCATTTACCTTCTCTCCTTTATATGAACATTCTTCTCCTCTTCATGTTAGACATGCCATTGTCCTCTTTTGTCAAAAGAAGACATACCTTTCTCCCCCTTTGTCATTTCAAAAAGTGGGGTTAAGAAGGGATAAGAAACATCACTTGTTAAAGAGAAAGGAGATAACAAAAGTTATAAAAGGAGAGTAGAAGAGAACAACTAGGGGCTTGTCCAAGCATAGAAAGAAAAACAAGTTAAAGCATGCACTTGAACAACCCAAAATGTAAGATAAAGTGCTACAGAAAAACAATAAAACACAATTTTGACCCTCAAGATGACAGAATTTGCCCAAAAAGTACCAGGGCTCATGGCAAAGCGATGAGCCTTGCTCATAAGGTCGTTTCTGCATAAAAAACACTAGTCTTGCACCAAAAACTAAAATTGGAGCAAAATCTGCATAAAATCCAAAAAATACTCCAATTTGTACATATAATGTGGATCTATGTACCCTGCATCACAATGTTATGCAAGCAACTCAAGATAGTAGATATGCAATTTTAGAAGCATGAAAGGATATAACTCACTAACAAGTATGCATCATTACCAAAAGATGATTACTCCTAAGAACCTCAAGGTTGTATCAAAACAAGATATACACCTAGATAGATGTAGCAAGTTAGAGCACAACGGAAGCAATTTTAGACACAATTAAGAGATCTGAAGAGATCATCATTAAAACATGCAAAGAAACTCAAAGCAAGTAATTGCAAGATATAGATATACCAATTTAGAGCAATTAGAGAAACAGAGTTGTATGCAAGATAGACAATTTAAAGCATGGCAATATGTATATATAAAGGTACCAAATGAAAGTGCCAAAGAATAAGGATATTGGTTGAGAAAATCTAGTTGAGAGGGAAATTCTCATTTAATAAGCCAAATGTATATTTAGTGCACAGTGTTATCAGTTGAGTTCTGTGTATTAACAACTCGACCGATGAAAGCTGCTGGCAACACCCATTGGTGTTTATCGGCCGAGTTTCAAACAGGACAAACTCGACTGATAGTGCTGCTATCAAAAAGCACATATATATCATGAAAACATATTTAAAGGCATGAAAAAAATACAAACCATATCCAAACATGTGTAAGCAAGTTAGTAATGCACTATGAAAGCATTAGAAACAATTTTTGATCAAGAGTGTGAAGTGAATCCCAAAATACCACTTTTGACTCAAAAACCACATACATAGTGCATACTATCTTGACAAAAACAAGTTAGGATTAGTTATAAGAAAGAAAAATTTTACCTTTGTCTTACCATTCCTTTTTCCACTTATTGTCACCCTCTAAACATCTCACCTTTCTTCTTTAATGTGGATTGAGAAGTCAATTTGCAATTCAATAGCTCAAGTCAATCCATTGTCATGTGACTTGCAAGAAGAAAGATGAAATGGTCCCCAATCATGTTTTTGGGTCCGGAGGGGTTAGTTTAGCAACCCAAGTCCTATTGCTGTTGGGTGCTTTCCTAAAAGGACAACATGTAGAATAATGACCAATTTCATTGCAATAGTTTCATGTGCCCATAGTCTTGGAACTAGAGGACTCTCCATGGAATATTGGAGGTCCTTTACCTTTGTTGTTCCTTTGACTACTATCATACCCTAAATCATGTCTACCAACTTGTTTAGTAGTATGGTGTAGGATGTCATTAAGATTCTTTTTACCAACTAAGAATCTTTGCAAAGAAGATCCCAAATCATCATTATCATGCATAAGAGAAGTAACAGTAGAAGACAAATGATTGATATTATCTCTATCATGCAGAAGATCATTTTATAAACAAAGAGCTTTAGTTAAATAAGAATATCTATCAATATTAAGAGCAACAACATCATTATCTCTACTAGTAGAACTAGAACATGATTCATGCTCATTGATTTTAGCAAGCAAGGGGGCATTTTCTATTTCAAGCAAAGTAATATTAGAAAGATAAACACCATTTTTATATTCTAGTCCTTGCAAAATAAAATCTTTGTCCTTGTTTTTACATTTAAGAACATCAATATCATGCATGAGAGAATCAACAATTAGAGTATGCTCTTCATTAGAACTAGTCATAAGAGGTTGAGCTTCTAGAAATCTAACCTTATCAAGCAAACTAGCATTTTCAAGTTTCAGAAAATATACTTGACTAAGACAATCATTTTTATCATCAAGAAAGCAAGACTTAGCATGTTCAAGATCATCTAATTCTACATGCATATTATAAACAATTCTAGCAAGCTTTTTCTTTTTCCTTTTAAAAGACTTAAGAGAGGCACAAGCATCATGAATAATAGCAATCAAAGATTCTTTATCTAAAGAGTTTAGATTTACCTCACTTGATTACTTAATTGTTGATGCCATAAGAGCAAAATGGCATTCTGCTTCATCACTAGAGATGGAGCTACCACTTAACTCTTCACTTGAGCTTGAGTTGGAGGAGTCACTTGAGATTAAGTGGCACTTATCTTCTCTTTTCTTGTGATGATGGGTCTTTATAACTTGTGGGCAATCTATCTTGAAATGACCCTACTTTCCACACTTGAGGCACCAGATGGAGGAGGACTTGGCCTTTGTAGGGTTTACCCTTGGAATACATGGCATCTTCTTTAACTTGAGAGGATGGAGAAGCTTGTCCCATAATAGCTTCAATTTGAGCTTTCATTTCAGCCTTGTTCATTCTCTTTAGCTCTTTCTTCTCTTGTCTTTCAACTTCTTCTCTTTTGTCAAGTGTATCTTCATGTGCTTGTAGATTTCCAATGAGCTCTTCAATAAAGATATCCTTAAGAGACCTTGCTTCTTCAATGGAAGTCACCTTGGGTTCCCACCTCTTGGGAAGAATTCTAAGGATCTTTGAGTTGATCTCTCCACTAGACATAGGATGACCTAGAACCATAAGACCATTCACAATGGTGTTGAGCCTTGAGTACATGTTGGTTATCCTAGACTCCTTTCCCATCTTGAAGTTCTCAAGCAGCTCTTTGAGCATGTAGACTTTGCTTTTCTTCACTTGATTTGTCCCCTCATAAGTGATGCATAGCTTTCTCCATACCTCATAGGCTGTTTCACATGAGGAAATCTGGTTGAACTTGGTGGGGGTCATGGAGGCATAAATGATGTGCATGGCTCTAGCATTCAAAGTTATTTTCTTCACGATAGCATCATCCCATTCTTCAATCTTTATCTTTGGTAGCTTGTATGGGTTGTTCACCATTTGCCACATCTCAAGACTTGATCCTTGGATGTAGAATTGAAGCCTTCTTCTCCAATAGAGGAAATTGCTCCCATCAAAGATTGGTAGGCTGATCAAGTATCTCCCTCCTTGGTAGTCACCCATCTTCTCCTACTTGTTGAAGTATGGTTGGAGAAGCCCGCTGTGATACCAATTGTTGGATCCTAGATGGGTGATAATATGCTCTAGAGGGGGGTGAATAGAGCTGAATGCACTTAAACAAAATTCATTAGACCTTCAAGATATAACACAAGATAAAGTTGCTAAATAGGAAATGTGTGTACAGCTAAACATTGCATAGCAAGGGAGAGAGAGATTGAACATACACTAATTTGCAAGCTGTTTAGAGTGGTTCCACACTTCAAACTAGAAGTGAGTCAGTCCACTACCTAGAGAGGTCAACCTCTAGGATTTCTTAACCTTGCACCTTCATTTTATTCATTATAAGAGATACAATGCATGACCACCAAAGGACTTACCTATCCAATACAAAGAGTCTTCAACCTTACCAAGGATTTACCCACTTTGTAAGGAGTCTTCCGCCTTCTTCCAAGGACTTACCTACTCTTGCCCAAGTCTTTAGCCTTGCAAGGATTACCCACTCTTCTTGGATCTTCCGCCTTTGACTTCACCTTCAGTCGGAGAAGCTTCCACCAAGGACTTACCCACTTGAGCAAGGAGTCTTCTTCCTTCACCAAGGGCTTACCCACTCTTGCTCCAAGTCTTCAGCCTTGATCTTCACCAAGGGATGTCTTCCCTTGTTCTTCTTCACCTCTCTTAGCTAAGAGAGAGAACCTTCATATTCATGGTTGAAATGAGAGATAGGGAGGTGGTGGAAGTGAGAGCCTCACAAGATATACATGTAGAACTAGCTCTCTTACAGATTTCCTACTCACTCAAATGAATGTAGCAAGTGATTAAGCTTAGAGAGAGAGAGAGGAGGCTGTAGTAAGCACTCAACTATAGAATAGGAACCTCACATAGAGTTTTGGATTGAATGGTCAACCTTGGAATGAAGCCCAAGGGGTCCTATTTATAGCTAGGGATGCCTCTTAGCCTTTGGGAACACTTGAGAATAAAAACTAGCCATTTTGTGGCTTGCAATGGATATATTTTCACTTGTTGCAACTCCACAATGGCTAGAAGTACTTTTCCATACAGTGCAATCGGTCGAGTTTCTATAAAGGTAACTCGACCGATAGAGTAAAAGACAAAGACGATATTCAGACCATCGGTCGAGTTTGTCCTAGGGAAACTCGACCGACCAATGAAAATCGAATTGGTCAGGTACTCCATCGGTCGAGTTCTGTGAAGTGTAAACTTGACTGATCAAAAGTCATTTTCAAGATCCAATCAGGATCGGTCGAGTTTGCAACTCACATAACTCGACCAATGAACAGCCTGATGTGAATTTTGGAAAATGGCTTTTGAGTGCTTAAACATTCGATCTAAGTGCTCCTGATATTTTCTAAGCTTAATTACAAGTCATACAATCATTACAAGTGATTTACAACATGATTCTAATGAATTTACATCATATTACAAAAACGTGCACTTGTATTGACTTTGACTTATCTTTTCTCCAATTTGATATGCGCAAGTTAGGGCATTTGGAGTGTGTATATACCTAATATGAAATCACTCAAGTAGAGACATTAGACACAATGAGTGGAATGGTTAGTCATCATCAAAACATGGGTTTAGTCAATTTAGATGTGAGTCAACATTGACCTAATTGACCTTGAGTCAACATTACGCCCTTTTGAAGATGACAAACCATTCCATACATGTATTGAAAGCTTTTAAGTAAAATCATACCTTCAGAGAAACCTAGGGGTTTCAATAGGATTGAGATCATATTCTCCCCCTCAATTGATGAGCATGGAGTTCTCATACTCCCCCTCAATTGATGCTATCCCTCCTGCATGGTTAGCTTTTATAACATTTATAGAAATTATGTCTTCTACTCATATATGTTCTACACATATATGTCTTCTCCCATTTACCTTCTCCCCTTTATATGGACATGCTTCTCCTCTTCATGTAAGACATGCCGTCGTCCTCTTTTAGTAAAAGAAGCCATACCTTTCTCCCCCTTTGTCATTTCAAAAAGTGGGGTTATGAAGGGATAAGAAACATCACTTGTTAAAGAGAAAGGAGATAACAAAAGTTATAAAAGGAGAGTAGAAGAGAACATCTAGGGGCTTGTCCAAGCATAGAAAGAAAAGCAAGTTAAAGCATGCACTTGAACAACCCAAAATGCAAGATAAAGTGCTGAAGAAAAACAATAAAATGCAATTTTGACCCTCAAGATGACAGAATTTGCCCAAAAAGTTCTAGGGCCTCAGAAGGTCGTTTCTACATAAAAAACACTAGTCTTGCACCAAAAACTGAAACTGGAGCAAAATCTGTATAAAATCCAAAAAATACTCCGATTTCTACATATAATGTAGATTTATGTACCCTGCATCACAATGTTATGCAATCAACTCAAGATAGTGGATATGCAATTTTAGAAGCATGAAAGGATATAACTCACTAACAAGTATGCATCATTACCAAAAGATGATTACCCCTAAGAACCTCAAGGTTGTATCAAAACAAGATATACACCTAGATAGATGTAGCAAGTTAGAGCACAACGGAAGCAATTTTAGACACAACCAAGAGATCCAAAGAGAACATCATCAAAACCTGCAAAGCAACTCAAAGCAAGTAATTGCAAGATATAGATATACCAATTTAGAGCAATTAGAGAGACAGAGTTGTATGCAAGATAGACAATTTAAAGCATGGTGATATGCATATATAAAGGTACCAAATGAAAGTGCCAAAGAATAAGGCTACTGGTTGAGAAAATCTAGTTGAGAGGGAAATTCTCATTCAATAAGCCAAATGTATATTCTGTTCACAGTGTTATCGGTCAAGTTCTGTGTGTTGACAACTCGACCGATGACAGCTGCTGCAACACCCATTGGTGCCTATCGGCCGAGTATCAAACAAGACAAACTCGACCGATAGCGCCGCTGTCAAAAAGCACATATATATCATGAAAACATATTTAAAGGCATGAAAAAAATACAAACCATATCCAAACATGTGTAAGCAAGTTAGTAATGCACTATGAAATCATTAGAAATAGTTTTTGATCAAGAGTGTGAAGAGAATTCCAAAATACCACTTTTGACTCAAAAACCACATGCATAGTGCATACTATCTTGACAAAAACAAGTTAGGATTGGTTATAAGCAAGAAAACTTTTACTTTTGTTCTTACCATTACTTTTTCCACTTATTGTCACCCTCTACACATC
Source organism: Alisma plantago-aquatica (assembly GCA_963693085.1). Taxonomy (NCBI): domain Eukaryota; kingdom Viridiplantae; phylum Streptophyta; class Magnoliopsida; order Alismatales; family Alismataceae; genus Alisma; species Alisma plantago-aquatica. The sequence continues at coordinate 123,824,195 of OY856411.1, forward strand.
TCACCTTTCTTCTTTCATGTGGATTGAGAAGTCAATTTGCAATTCAATAGCTCAAGTCAATCCATTTGCATGTGACCTGCAAGAAAAAGGTGAAATGGTCCCCAATCATGTTTTTGGGTCCAGATGGGTTAGTTTAGAAACCCAAGTCCTATTTCTCTTGGGTGCTTTCCTAAAAGGACAATAGGTAGAATAATGACCAAATTCGTTACAATAGTTGCATGTGCCTATATTCTTGGAACTAGAGGACTCTCCATGGAACATTGGAGGTCCTTTACCTTTGTTGTTCCTTTGACTACTATCATACCCTAAACCATGTCTACCAATTTGTTTAGTAGTATGGTGTAGGATGTCATTAAGATTCTTTTTACCAACTAAGAATCTTTGCAAATAAGATCTCAAATCATCACTATCATGCATAAGAGAAGTAATAGTAGAAGACAAATGATTGATATTATCTCTAGCATGCAGAAGATCATTTTCTAAGCAAAGAGATTTAGTTAAATAAGAATCTCTATCAATATGAAGAGCAACAACATCATTCTCTCTACTAGTAGAACTAGAACAAGATTCATACACATTGATTTTAGCAAGCAAGGAGGCATTTTCTGTTTCAAGCAAAGCAATCTTAGAAAGATAAACACCATTTTCATATTCTAGTCCTTGCAAAATAAAATCTTTGTCCTTGTTTTTAGATTTAAGAACATCAATATCATGCATGAGAGAATCAACAATTAGAGTATGCTCTTCATTAGAACTAGTCATAAGAGGTTGAGCTTCTAGAAATCTAACCTTATCAAGCAAACTATCATTTTCAAGTTTAAGAGAATCTACTTGACTAAGACAATCATTTTTATCATCAAGCAAGCAAGACTTAGCATGTTCAAGATCATCTAATTCTACATGCATATTATCAAAAATTCTAGCAAGCTTTTTCTTTTCCTTTTATAAGACTTACGAGAGGCACAAGTATCATGAATAATAGCAATCAAAGATTCTTTATATAAAGAGTTTAGATTTACCTCACTTGAGTCCTTCCTTGTTGATGCCATAAGAGCAAAATGGCATTCTCCTTCATCACTAGAGCTTGAGCTACCACTTAACTCTTCACTTGAGCTTGAGTTGGAGGAGTCACTTGAGCTTGAGTGGTACTTATCTTCTCTTTTCTTGTGATGATGGGTCTTTATAAGTTGTGGGCAATCTATCTTGAAGTGACCCTTCTTTCCACACTTGAGGCACCAGATGGAGGACGACTTGCCTTTGTAGGGTTTACCCTTGGAGTACATGGCATCTTCTTTAACTTGAGAGGATGGAGAAGCTTGTCCCATGATAGCTTCAATTTGAGCCTTCATTTCAGCCTTCTTCATTCTCTTTAGCTCTTTTTTCTCTTGTCTTTCAACTTATTCTCTTTTGTCAAGTGTAGCTTCATGTGCTTGTAGATTTCCAATGAGCTCTTCAATAGGGATATCCTTAAGAGACCTTGCTTCTTTAATGGAAGTCACCTTGGGTTCCCACCTCTTGGGAAGAGTTTTAAAGATATTTGAGTTGATCTCTCCACTAGACATAGGATGACCTAGAACCGCAAGACCATTCACAATGGTGTTGAGCCTTGAGTACATGTTGGTTATCCTATCCTCCTTTCCCATCTTGAAGTTCTCAAGCAGCCCTTTGAGAATGTAGACTTCACTTTCCTTCACTTGATATGTCCCCTCATAAGTGATTCATAGCTTTCTCCATACCACATAGGCTATTTCACATGAGGAAATCCGGTTGAATTCGGTGGGGGTCATGGAGGCATAGAGGATGTGCATGGCTCTAGCATTCAATGTTGCTTTCTTAAAGGTAGAATCATCGCATTCTTCAATCTTTGTCTTTGGTAACTTGTATGGGCTGTTCACCATTTGCCACATCTCAAGACTTGATCCTTGGATGTAGAATTGAAGCCTTCTTCTCCAATAGAGGAAATTGTTCCCATCAAATATTGGTAGGCTGATCAAGTATCTCCCTCCTTGGTAGTCACCCATGTTCTCCTACTTGTTTAAGTATGCTTGGAGAAGCCCGCTCTGATACCAATTGTTGGATCCTAGATGGGTGATAAGATGCTCTAGAGGGGGGGTGAATAGAGATGAATGCACTTAAACAAAATTTATTAGACCTTCAAGATATATCACAAGATAAGGTTTTGAATAGGAAGTTTGTGTGCAACTAAAACATGCATAGAAAGGGAGAGAGAGATTGAACATACACCAATTTGCAAGCTTTTTAGAGTGGTTCCACACTTCAAACTAGAAGTGAGTCAGTCCACTACCTAGAGAGGTCAACCTCTAGGATTTCTTAACCTTGCACCTTCATTATATTCATTATAAGAGATACAATGCATGACCACCAAAGGACTTACCTATTGGTGTGATTCCGCTAGAGGTGCTACACGCCTGACCTGACTAGATGCACCCCACGAGGTCAGAACACACAGGATGGGATTATGCTTTCAAAATTTATAAACCTAAACTAGCTACCTACGTCTACTAAAACACTACACCTGCAAGCGCACGGGGTCGTGTCGTAGTATAGGAAGGTGGCAAGTAAAGGGTCGATCCACAGGGAAAAGAGGGGGCACTATAGCTAGGTTAGTCTGGCTAGGTTCCTACTGCGGAGACTAGGGTTAAGGGTTTAAAGGTTGTTTTGATTGTTAAACTATTATGAACAAGCAAGCAATTAAAGGCGAGAATGAAATCTATGTTAACCCTAGGTTAGATTAAGACTAAGCAAGTAAGGAAAGACTAAGCTAGGTAGGAAAAGGAAAATTACACTAAGGCAAGCAAGAGAGAAGTAGAAGAGAAATTAAAGAGATACACTAGCATGAACAAGACAAGATCAAAGTAAGAAACTAACTAAGCAAGGAAAGAACTAATTAAGCTAAGAAAGCACAAAACTAGGGTTTCAAGCAGTGAAGAGATGTGTGGGCTGTTTAGGGGTATGAACTTATCACTTAAGTTGGGGGGTGACATATGAACATTATGATTCCATTTACATTATCCAAAAAAAAAAAAAAAATTTAGAGTCTAATGAATAAACCTAAGCTACTAACTGGCCATGGATATGCTAGGTTGTGCATAGGGGAACTAGTCCCTAACACCCCCTACTACCCTTACGAGGCTCAATTGGGTTAGGGGTTAGGTGCAATTAAATTAGAGTCTAATCAAGTCTAGGTTTCTAGATTAGGCATTCCTAGGGCAATTAGGGGCCGAGGGTAGTAATGGGGAGGTGAAATTAGGGTATTGGACCCCAATTCCCCCACATTCTAGCCTTGACAAGGCTCCATGCTAATTGCACTAGAATTATCTAATCTAGCTACTTAGATCTCTCACTTAGGTTTAGGGAGATTAATTAGGATGTAGGAATATGGGAGGCAACCTAAGGATCCAAGAATTGGACCTAGGGGCAAATCCCAAAATTCACACATATAAGCAATTTGCCTAAATTCCTAGGTGATTTCACACACAAACCAACAAGCAATCCATGGAGAATGAGATAGAAATAGAATATAATCATTAACAAATGGAATTACAATGTTTACATGTCATTTCCCCCCAACATGGTATCAAAGTAACATAATTTCCCCCAAACAACCCATCCACAGGGGCCTAGATACTCATAGAAATGGAAAATACAAAAAGAGAGAAGAAAGAGATAGAGGTGGCCATGGAGATCGAAGTAGTGGCTGAAATCCCCCTCTCTAGCAGCTACAGGTCGTCCTCCTCCCTCCTCCAGGGTGCAAGGGTGAAGAATGAAGGGGATTATGGGTAGGAACTAGTCTAAACAAGTGATTTGGTGGTGGAAATGGTGAAATGGAATGGATTTGAGGTGGATATGGAGTGGAATGTAGTGGATTGCGATTTGGGGAGCTAGGAGGTGGTGGAAGGTAGTGTGTAAGGCTTAGGATAGCCTTGGAGGTAGGGTAGTGGAGGAGGGATTTGAGGTTGGAAAGTGAAGTGGTGGGAAGGTTGCGGCAATGGAGGTGGTGGTCGTGTCTCTCCCATGCATTTGAGCTTTAAACTTGATCATCCATGGAGGGTATTGCTTCAAAACATTCTTTGACCACTTGGGGTAGGTTGGAAGTTGTTTTGGCCTCATTGTGGGCTCCTCCAAGCCTGAGGAAACCCTAGATTAGACCATCCTCTTTGCATGCCATCAAGTAGTGGACAAAGTACCTATAAAACATGCAAAAAGCCTCCATAAGTGCATTTGATAGAAATAAGTATATTGGGGGAAATAACATGTAATCTAACAAGTGTAGATGTGGCTGAAATGCAAAATGACACAAGATAAAGCCCTAAAATAGGGATGAATCACCACCCCAAACTTGAAACATACTTGTCCTCAAGTATGCTCCAACTCAATCTCTCTACAAACTTTTCACAGTCAAGACATGACAAATGCAATGTAAAAGATGATTATCACTGAATGGGATCAAAGATGACTAAGTGCATGCATTTCACCTCTCTCCTCTCCTGCTTTCACAAACCAATCATGAAGAGAGAACAAATCATATGAACTTCAAATATAGCGCATAGAATACACAAGTTATCCATATTTCTTCCATAAAGTTCTAGGTAAACCATTTCAAGGTGGCGTTAATCGAGAATGACTAGGAGTGTTGTTTCACCTTCATGCATTCGATCTTATATTTCAAATCACACCAAATGACCCACATGGTTGCGGAAAGGGAAAAAATGAGCTAGGTTTGATGTTTTCTAGCTCAATGGGTATGAAATTGGAATAAAGGGTTGTGGTAAGATCCTTGGAGTGCTATTACCCACTCATCTTTTCTTTATTTGAATGCTCTTAAACATGAGCATCCTTTTATTTTGTTTTTGCTTTTCTCTTTTTTTTTCTTCTTTTTTTCTTGCCCTTGGTGTAGATAGGGCATAAGGTGAATAGAGTGAAGTGGGGATATAGAGATGTGGCCACCCCCAAACTTTTGGAGGTGACCACGGCTTATATGTGCACTTTGGCATCCTTTCATGAGGTGGAGGGGTAAGAAGATGGTGAGAGAAAGGTCGAGTCAAAGAGGGGTCATTGGTATGATTTTCCACATAAGACATCCTGAATGAAAGTTAATCCAATACTTCATCCTAGATATCACACCACATGAATGAACAAGATGAAATTGATATATCAAACAAGTGATTCTACAAACACTAAGTGTTCAAAGCTTGCTCAAGTTCATAATTCAGCCAAATCAATCACAATCACGAGAGAGGTGATGCACATGTAAAAAGTCAAACATTGATACCACTTAGCAATAAAGCATGACATTTCACTTGCACTAGTCAAAGGTCGTCATTTTTACTCAAAACAGTAGAGATTGGGTCAAAACACACTTTATAGACAAGAAATCTCAAATTTGGGCAAAATTGGCCAAAATGGTGCCAAGTTGCCTCCAATCACATCTAAACCTATATTATTGAACTTAAAACAGAAAACAAGCAAATCCTAACTAAAACATGCAAAAATTACCAAAAATCTACATGATATGCAATGCCTGGAAAAAAGAGCAAATTTTTTGAAAATTACGCAAAAATGGCAGGAATGTAAACTACATGGCATGCAAGTATGCAAAAAAAGCACACAAAGTATGGATACACAAATATGAGAGATGGTTATACTGTTCAGTCATCTTGAGCAAAAACTTAGAACAAGGAACATAGAAGAAAGTGGGGTAAACAGGGGCTTACCGCCCCACCACCCAAACTTTTAAACCATGTTGTCCTCAACATGAAATAGAAGCTCAGAATGGTATGGTAGAGGGCATGGAGTCGTGGTAGATAAATGCCAAGAGGGGAGAGAGATCCCAATGTGTCCATTGAGTAGGGGATAGCCTCCACGGCCGTGGTGTGCACCGCGCCCGTTTTGGAATGCATGCAACATGGCCGTGTTGTGTGGCACGACCGTGCTGATATCCTTTCTGTAGCTTCTCTACTGATTTGCAATTTTCTCTTCATTTTTGTTCTCCTCCTTGTCAATATCATCCATACATCACTCTCCTTCCAATGTACCTGTCCTAAAATGACATAAACAACAAAAACCATCAAGCATAAAGTGTGTGTGTGTGTGTGTTTTCTTGGAAAGTGTAAAAGCAAAGAAAAAGTATCAAAAATTGAAGTTTGGGTGAAAAAAATCCCAAACCTAGGTGGGTTGCCTCCCACAAGCGCTAAGTTTCATGCCTTCCGCTGGGCTTTTTGTTCTTTCACCATCAACCATGGTCCAAAAACAAAATATTTTCACCCCCATCATAGGCAATCCTCTCAAATGCTTTCCTTGATTGATCTTCCTCCCAAGGGTCATGCGAGCTTCATAAGTCTTTTTCAAAACTTCTCTCTCCTTGGGGATCATCATCATAGATCTTAATCATCCTTAAGACCCTCAGAAATCTCATGCCATAGGTTTTATCTCTCTTGAGGAACGGGTCTTCATAGGCACCAAAGAGAGGGGTCTCAATCATATCCATTTTCTCATGGGAAGTAGGAGGAGCATGTGATAGTTGTTGTGGTGGCATTGGTGTTGATGGCCGTTGGACTTTAGGTGGAGGAGGGCATTGAGTTTGGAAGGTGAATTGGTGGGAGGGTTGTGGTGATGGAGGTGGTAGAGGTGTCTCTCCCATGCATTTGAGCTTTAAACTTGATCATCCATGGAGGGTTTTGCTTCAAAACATTCTTTGACCACTTGGGGTAGGTTTGAAGTTGTTTTGGCCTCATTGTAGGATCCTCCAAGCCCGAGGAAACCCTAGATTAGAACATCCTCTTTCCATGCCATCAAGTAGTGGACAAAGTACCTATAAAACATGCAAAAAGCCTCCATAAGTGCATTTGATAGAAATAAGCATATTGGGGGAAATAACATGTAATCTAACAAGTATACATGTGGCTGAAATGCAAAATGACACAAGATAAAGCCCTAAAATAGGGCTGAATCACCTATCCAATACAAAGAGTCTTCAACCTTACCAAGGACTTACCCACTTTGCAAAGAGTCTTATGCCTTCTTCCAAGGACTTACCTACTCTTGCACAAGTCTTCAGCCTTGCATGGATTACCCACTCTTTTTGGATCTTCCACCTTTGACTTCACCTTCACTCAGAGAAGCTTCCACCAAGGACTTACCCACTTGAGCAAGGAGTCTTCTTCCTTCACCAATGGCTTACCCACTCTTTCTCCTAGTCTTCAGCCTTGATCTTCACCAAGGGATGTCTTCCCTTGTTCTTCTTCACCTCTCTTATCCAAGAGAGAGAACCTTCATCTTCATGGTTGAAATGAGAGATAGGGAGGTGGTGGAAGTGAGAGCCTCACAAGATATACATGTAGGACTAGCTCTCTTACAGATTTCCTACTCGACTCTAATGAATGTAGCAAGTGATTAAGCTTAGAGAGAGAGACAAGGCTGTAGGAAGCACTCAACTATAGAATAGGAACCTCACATAGAGTTTTGCATTGAATTCTCAACCTTAGAATGAAGCCCAAGGGGTCCTATTTATAGCTGGGGATGCCTCTTAGCATTTGGGAATACTTGAGAATGAAAACTAACTATTTTGTGGCTTGCAACGGATATATTTTCACTTGTTGCAACTCCACAACGGCTAGAAGCACTTTCCTACACTTTTCTGTACAATGCATTCGGTCGAGATTCTATAAAAGTAACTCGACCGATAGAGTAAAAGACAAAGTTGATATTCAGACCATCGGTCGAGTTTGTCCTGGGGAAACTCGACCAACCAATGAAAATCGAATTGGTAGGTACTCCATCGGTCGAGTTCTGTGAAGTGTAAACTCGACCGATCAAAAGTCATTTTCAAGATCCAATCAGGATCGATCAAGTTTGCAACTCACAGAACTCGACCGATGAACCACCTGATGTGAATTTTGGAAAATGGATTTTGAGTGCTTAAACATTCGATCTAAGTGCTCTTGATTTTTTCTAAGCTTAATTACAAGTCATAAAATCATTACAAGTGATCTACAACATGATTCTAATGGATTTACATCATATTACAAAAACGTGCACTTGTATTGACTTTAACTTGTCTTTTCTCCAATTTGATATGCGCAAGTTAGGGTATTTGGAGTGTGTCTATACATAATCTGAAATCACTCAAGTAGAGACATTAGAAACAATATGTGGAATGGTTAGTCATCATCAAAACACAGGTTTAGTCAATTTAGACGTGAGTCAACATTGACCTAATTGACCTTGAGTCAACATTCTCCCCCTTTTTGAAGATGACAAACCATTCCATAAATGTATTGAAAGCTTTTAAGTAAAATCATACCTTTAGAGAAACCTAGGGGTTTCAATAGGATTGAGCTCATATGCTCCCCCTCAATTGATGCGCATGGAGTTCTCATACTCCCCCTCAATTGATGATATCTCTCCTGCATGGTTAGCTTTCATAACATTTATAGAAACTATGTCTTCTACTCATATATGTTCTACACATATATGTCTTCTCCCATTTACCTTCTCCCCTTTATATGGACATGCTTCTCCTCTTCAAGTAAGACATTCCTTCGTCGTCTTTTGTCGAAAGAAGACATACCTTTCTCCCCCTTTGTCATTTCAAAAAGTGGGGTTATGAAGGGATAAGAAACATCACTTGTTAAAGAGAAAGCAGATAACAAAAGTTATAAAAGGAGAGTAGAAGAGAACAGCTAGGGGCTTGTCCAAGCATAGAAAGAAAAGCAAGTTAAAGCATGCACTTGAACAACCCAAAATGCAAGATAAAGTGCTACAGAAAAACAACAAAACGCTATTTTGACCCTCAGGATGACAAAATTTTCCAAAAAGTACCAGGGCTCATGGCAAAGCGATGAGCCTTGCTCAGAAGGTTGTTTCTGCATAAAAAACACTAGCCTTGCACCAAAAACTGAAAATGGAGCAAAATCTACATAAAATCCAAAAAATACTCCAATTTCTACATATAATGTAGATCTATGTACCCTGCATCACAATGTTATGCAAGCAACTCAAGATAGTAGATACACAATTTTAGAAGCATGAAAGGATATAACTCCCTAACAAGTGTGCATCATTACTAAAAGATGATTACCCCTAAGAACCTCAAGGTTGTATCAAAACAAGATATACACCTAGATAGATGTAGCAAGTTAGAGCACAACAGAAGCAATTTTAGACACAACTGAGAGATCCGAAGAGATCATCATCAAAACCCACAAAGCAACTCAAAGCAAGTAATTGCAAGATATAGATATACCAATTTAGAGTAATTAGAGAAACAGAGTTGTATGCAAGATAGACAATTTAAAGCATGGCAATATGCATATATAAAGGTACCAAATGAAAGTGCCAAAGAATAAGGCTATTGGTTGAGAAAATCTACTTGAGAGGGAAATTCTCATTCAATAAGCCAAATGTATATTATGTGCACAGTGTTATCGTTCGAGTTCTGTGTATTGACAACTCGATCGATGACAGCTGCTGGTAACACCCATTGGTGCCTATCGGTCGAGTTTCAAATAGGACAAACTTGACCGACAGTGCTGCTGTCAAAAAGCACACATATATCATGAAAACATATTTAAAGGCATGCAAAAAATACAAACCATATCCAAACATGTGTATGCAAGTTTGTAATGCACTATGAAAGCATTAGAAATAGTTTTAGATCAAGAGTGTGAAGAGAATCCCAAAATACCACTTTTGACTCAAAAACCACATGCATAGTGCATACTATCTTGACAAAAACAAGTTAGGATTGGTTATAAGCAAGAAAACTTTTACCTTTGTTCTTACCATTCCTTTTTCCACTTATTGTCACCCTTTACACATCTCACCTTTCTACTTTCATGTGGATTGAGAAGTCAATTTGCAATTCAATAGGTCAAGTCAATCCAATTGCATGTGACCTGCAAGAAGAAAGATGAAATGGTCCTTAATCATGTTTTTGGGTCCAGAGGGGTTAGTTTAGCAACCCAAGTCCTATTGCTCTTGGGTGCTTTCCTAAAAGGACAATATGTAAAATAATGACCAATTTCATTGCAATAGTTGCATGTGCCCATAGTCTTGGAACTAGAGGACTCACCATGGAATATTGGAGGTCCTTTACCTTTGTTGTTCCTTTGACTACTATCATACCCTAAACCATGTCTATCAATTTGTTTAGTAGTATGGTGTAGGATGTCATTAAGATTCTTTTTACCAACTAAGAATCTTTGCAAAGAAGATCTCAAATCATCATTATCATGCATGAGAGAAGTAATAGTAGAAGACAAATGATAGATATTATCTCTAGCATGCATAAGATCATTTTCTATGCAAAGAGATTTAGTTAAAAAAGAATCTCTATCAATATGAAGAGCAACAACATCATTCTCTCTACTAGTAGAACTAGAACAAGATTCATGCACATTGATTTTAGCAAGCAAGGAGGCATTTTTTGTGTCAAGCAAAGAAATCTTAGAATGATAAACACCATTTTCAAATTCTATTCATTGCAAAGTAAAATCTTTGTCCTTGTTTTTAGATTTAAGAACATCAATATCATGCAAGAGAGGATCAGCAATTAGAGTATGCTCTTCATTAGAACTAGTCATAATAGGTTGAGCTTCTAAAAATCTAACCTTATCAAGAAAACTAGCATTTTCAAATTTAAGAGAATCTACTTGACTAAGACAATCATTTTTATCATCAAGCAAGCAAGACTTAGCATGTTCAAGATCATCTAATTCTACATACATATTATCAACAATTCTAGCAAGCTTTTTCTTTTTCCATTTATAAGACTTAAGAGAGGCACAAGTATCATGAATAATAGCAATCAAATATTCTTTATCTAAAGAGTTTAGATTTACCTCAATTGAGTCCTTACTTGTTGATCCCATAAGAGAAAAATGGCATGCTCCTTCATCACTAGAGCTTGAGATACCACTTAACTCTTCACTTGATTATTCACTTGAGCTTGAGTTGGAGGAGTCACTTGAGCTTGAGTGGCACTTATCTTTTCTTTTCTTATGATGATGGGTCTTTATAACTTGTGGGCAATCTATCTTGAAGTGACCCTTATTTCCACACTTGAGGCACCAGATGGAGGAGGACTTGCCTTTGTAGAGTTTACCCTTAGAGTACATGGCATCTTCTTTAACTTGAGAGGATGGAGAAGCTTGTCCCATGATAGCTTCAATTTGAGCCTTCATTTCAGCCTTCTTCATTCTCTTTAGCTCTTTCTTCTCTTATCTTTCAACTTCTTCTCTTTTGTCAAGTGTAGCTTCATGTGCTTGTAGATTTCCAATGAGCTCTTCAATAGGGATATCCTTAAGAGACCTTGCTTCTTCAATGGAAGTCACCTTGGGTTCCCACCTCTTGGGAAGAGTTCTAAGGATCTTTGAGTTGATCTCTCTACTAGAATAGGATGACCTAGAACCGCAAGACCATTCACAATGGTGTTGAGCCTTGAGTACATGTTGGCTATCCTCTCCTCCTTTCCCATCTTGAAGTTCTCAATCAGCCCTTTGAGCATGTAGACTTTGCTTTCCTTCACTTGATTTGTCCCCTCATAAGTGATGCATAACTTTCTCCATACCTCATAGGCTATTTCATATGAGGAAATCTGGTTGAACTCGGTGGGGGTCATGGAGGCATAGAGGATGTGCATGGCTCTAGCATTCAAGGTTGCTTTCTTCAAGGTAGCATCATCCCATTCTTCAATCTTTGTCTTTGGTAGCTTGTATGGGTTGTTCACCATTTGGCACATCTCAAGACTTGATCCTTGGATGTAGAATTGAAGCCTTCTTCTCCAATAGACAAAATTTCTCCCATCAAAGATTGGTAGGCTGATCAAGTATCTCCCTCCTTGGTAGTCACCCATCTTCTCCTACTTGTTGAAATATGCTTGGAGAAGCCCACTCTAATACCAATTGTTGGATCCTAGATGGATGATAAGATGCTCTAGGGGGGGTGAATAGAGCTGAATGCACTTAAACAAAATTCATTAGACCTTCAAGATATATCACAAGATAAGGTTGCTAAATAGGAAATTTGTGTGCAACTAAAACATGCATAGCAAGGGAGAGAGAGATTGAACATACACCAATTTGCAAGCTATTTAGAGTAGTTCCACACTTCAAACTAGAAGTGAGTCAGTCCACTACCTAGAGAGGTCAACCTCTAGGATTTCTTAACCTTGCACCTTCATTATATTCATTATAAGAGATGCAATGCATTACCAACAAAGGACTTACCTATCTAATAAAAAGAGTCTTCAACCTTACCAAGGACTTACCCACTTTGCAAGGAGTCTTCCATCTTCTTCCAAGGACTTACCTACTCTTGCACAAGTCTTCAGCCTTGCAGGGATTCCCCACTCTTCTTGGATCTTCTACCTTTGACTTCACGTTCACTTAGAGAAGCTTCCACCAAGGACTTACCCACTTGAGCAAGGAGTCTTCTGCCTTCACCAATGGCTTACCCACTCTTGCTCCAAGTCTTCAGCCTTGATCTTCACCAAGGGATGCCTTCCCTTGTTCTTCTTCACCTCTCTTAGCTAAGAGAGAGAACCTTAATCTTCATGGTTGAAATGAGAGATAGGGAGGTGGTGGAAGTGAGAGCCTCCCAAGATATGCATGTAGGACTAGCTCTCTTACAAATTTCTTACTCACTCTAACGAATGTAGCAAGTAATTAAGCTTAGATAGAGAGGAGGCTGTAGGAAGCACTCAACTATAGAATAAGAACCTCACATAGAGTTTTGCATTGAATTCTCAACCTTGGAATGAAGCCCAAGGGGTCTTATTTATAGTTGGGGATGCCTCTTAGCCTTTGGGAACACTTGAGAATGAAAACTAGCCGTTTTGTGGCATGCAACAGATATATTTTCACTTATTGCAACTCCACAACAGCTAGAAGCACTTTCCTGCACTTTTCCGTACAATTCAATCAGTCGAGTTTCTATAAAGGTAACTTGACCGATAGAGTAAAAGATAAAGCCGATATTCAGACCATCGGTCGAGTTTGTCCTGGGGAAACTCGACCAACCAATGAAAGTCGAATTGGTCAGGTACTCCATCGGTCGAGTTCTGTGAAGTGTAAACTCGACTGATCAAAAGTCATTTTCAAGATCCAATCAGGATCAGTCGAGTTTGCAACTCACAGAACTCGACCGATGAACAACCTGATGTGAATTTTGGAAAATGGCTTTTGAGTGCTTAAACATTCGATCTAAGTGCTGCTAATTTTTTCTAAGCTTAATTACAAGTCATACAATCATTATAAGTGATTTACAACATGATTCTAATGGATTTACATCATATTACAAAAACATGCACTTGTATTGACTTTGACTTGTCTTTTCTCCAATTTGATATGCGCAAGTTAGGGCATTTGGAGTGTGTATACCTAATCTGAAATCACTCAAGTAGAGACATTAGACACAATATGTGGAATGGTTAGTCATCATCAAAACACAGGTTTAGTCAATTTAGACGTGAGTCAACATTGACCTAATTGACCTTGAGTCAACAATCAATAGTTGGAGTCACCCCAAGTTCACTATCAAACTTTTTAATCCATATTTCCTCCTTTGTTGCATTAGATGAAGCAATATAATTGGCTTCTACTATATTTTCATCTATTGTGTCTTTCTTGGATCTTCCATCTTATAACTTTATCAGTTATGAAACACACAAATCTTGAATAATGTTTGTGATCATCCTTGTCAGTTTGGAAGATTTCATTAGTGTAACCCTTTACAATTAATTATTCTTCACCTACATATATTAAGAATTAATTCTTGTTCTTCTCAAGTATTATATGACAGTCTTCATGAAAATATAGTGACCTTCCTCGACATTTGACTAATATCTTCTCGTCTCAAAACATATGATACATATGGGAAAATGTACATAACACTGCATACATATAGATCAAATTGTAGATGTATAAAAATATTACTCGCAAATACCCTATATTCCAAAGAGGTGGGTCATTGAGATATAAATAGACTTATTCCATGTGATACGTGGAATCTTCCTCTCTTGGACTCCCCCATGTTTAGCATGTTCTTGGTCCAAGAACCTTGTACATCTATCTATATAGAATTGTATTCTTAGAATAAAGATGGTTCACCTTAGTCCTTCATGAAGAAGGTATTTTCCAACCAAGTCTTAATAAATTGTAGAGTAGGTATGTCAACTACCACCAATGATATGCAATCTGCATATAATATGTGAAATACAATTATGTTTCCATCAACACTCTTGTAGACACAAGGTGCATCTTCATTTTTTGTAAAGACAAAATATTTGACCATTTCATCAAAATGAATATGCCAACTTATAGATGCTTGCTTCAATTAATAGATTGATCTATGTATCTTACATACTGTGTAAACTTAATTTGGAGCAATAAAAGTCTCATGTTGTGTTATCTACTCATTCTTAAAAAAATCATATTAAAGGATGTCGTTTTCCAAATCTCACATTAATGATAAGATTCAATGTTTATAATGATTCTAGTGAATTTAACTGTGGAAACATTGTAAAGGTTTTGTCATAGTTAATGCATTGAACTTGTCTAAAACATTTTGCAACTAATCACCCTATATAGTTTTTACATTACCATCCATGTCAGACTTATTCTTGAACACATAGCACACTATGAAATCTATTCCTTTGAGTGCATCTACTAAAGTCCACACTTTGTTGGGTACAAGGAGTCCAATATCATGTCTCATGGTATTAAACTATTTATTACAATCTACTACCTCAATGGACTCATTGTAAGATTGTTTCCTCATCATCATACATGACCAACACATCATTTATTGAATCACAATTCCTTTGGCTCCATACATCTGCTACTAGAACTTTCATGTTCTTGTGCTTCTTAAGTAGTTTTGGATTCCACAGTAGCTTGTGGTTATCTTTGAACCCCATCTACCACAATAGGTTCAATGTTGCTTTGTTAGCCTTGAGCTTCTTTGATATTTGTTTTCCTACCACTTGTTTTATTAGAACTAATTTCCTTTTCAAGGAATAAATATACATTTTTCCATCAGATGGAATACAAAATTAACATGCCTTAGTTTCCTTAGGATATTTTGCAAATTGACATTTATCCAATTTGGGTCCAATATTTTTATGGAACAATCTCTTGATAGAAGTGTTTGATAACACCAAATTTTGTGATGTTTTAGATTGTTATTCTGTTATCAAAACTGCCTTTTTAACTATTTTCCTCTCTGTTTATATGTACTTTTGCAATAATTGGCCAAACGACGCTCTTAATTCAATATTTTCGTATTTTGCAGAGTTTTCCTCCAATTTTGACCCATTTATCGTCAATAAGGCCGTCCCAGCCCACAAGCAAGTTCCACCTGCATCGGCCTTCCAGATGGCCGGTAAGATCACTGCCCGACAGGGTAAGCACAACACACTGACACGTGACATGAGGATGCCGCACGAGAAGGAACTAGCCAGGCGATACGTCTTTTACCTGACAGGGAGCTGAGCTCGCCACGACAACAAAGCTTGTCGCACGACACAACCACCCACCGACGGGCGCTGCTCGTCATGTGACCGACATCCGACATCCTTGTGTCGGGAGATATCAATATCGGCTGTCCACCGACAACAAAGATAAGGGGGACACGTGGCACCCTGAGCACCATAACTTCCCCCAACCGATGCCTATAAATAGTAGCTACAGGAAGCCGAAAAGACAGGTCGGAACGCTGTGCAAGTCATCTCAGGAAGGCTGCAAAGAGCGAGAGTATCGTGCCTCAGTGGTTGTGATGGGTGACACTAGGTGAGCATTTCCCCATCCTGAGAGGGAGGGAATGGTTCACTTAGTATCGTCCCGAGCACCACTGTAGGCCCATATCGGTCGACATAACGTAGATACTGGATACAAGTGACCGATACTAGATGCACTTCATTTTAGCCCAGCGCGATACTAACCCCTATACGTGTCGCCCGTCGTGGCGTGCCGCCCGAGAGGGTACCGCCCGACATGACCGTATCAGGCCAGGGTTCTCGCACGATACAACACCCCATCACCGCGTGCCTCCTGAGAGGGTGTGCTGCCCGACGCGGCCGTATTGGGCCAGGGTTCTGCCCGGTATCGGGCTGGAGGGTCAGCTGTAGCCTGTCGACCTTCTATGTCAAGAGGGCGACATTTATCCTTTATTTATGTCATTTATTTCTTTTATTTCCGCAATGTAATCAAACCTTTATATGTTAATAGAAGTAGAAGAGTTTAATTAACTGTTGCTTTATGCTTGGTACCCTTGTTGGACGAATGATATGTTTAACATCTGAACTCTAGCTTGTAAGTTGGATCACCTTTCGATTAGCTACCGAATCGTGTTTTTCCGTTGCAATAGCCTTGAGAGAGGTGTTGTGGATCTAGTGTTTGGTCCGATTCTGGAGTACGAGAGTGCCCGGAATTGGAGTTGCTTTAGTAACCTTGCCACTCTAATTTAAGTCCAGCAACCTCAAGAGGGGTGTTGATGCTTGGTTAGAGGTACCTGCTCCGAGAGGAGGGGTACAGGATGTTTCTGCTGCCGCTTGTTTTACCAAAGTTTTCTCCTTGGTACCCTGCTTTAGCTTTAGTATTATCTCTCTATTTTTGTTGCATGAAAACCCCTAAAAACTGATACATGCCTAAAACCTTAATCTTTCTCATAGCTCCATTTGGAGATAGGGTTTTCTTTTGTTTTATCGATCTTGTTCTGCTGTTCCCTTTTGGGAATTTTATCATCTCTTTACCTCTCTGCCGGAGTGTAGTGTGTCGATTCTAAGTTCTCAACACTATCACCTTGTCCCTGTGTTCGACCCCGTATATCTACTTCGACCCCGTAAACAAAGTTGCGGGGGCCTAGAAGGATTCAGGTTATAAATGTAAAAGCTCGACTACCTCAAATCCGCCTCCAATTTTAGGACGTGTAATTTAGGCCGGTCAACTTTTTGGCGCCGTTGCCGGGGACAAGGCAAAATGACACTGTTGACGAATCCGAATCCACTAACTACACTCCCATGCCTCAAGCTTAGAAATGAGCTTGACAACACCCTTTTCTTTAAGTATTATTATTATTCTTTGCCTAAAAATTAACAATTCGATTTTCTAAAACTAGATTTCTCATGCCATTTTAGGAACTCCGAAGAACAGTGACCTATTCTACCGACCACTGACACCATGCCACCCCGCGTTGAGCCACCCCAGTCTGAAGGAGAATGCCCAGGGCGAGCTCGGCCCCTTTCGCCTCCACCAGAAGTCAACGATCGCTATGACGGTGATGATAACCTCGATGATCTAGAAACGGAGCAGTTCGAGGAAGGCCATCGCCGCGATAGACGTCATCGCCACCAGAGGCACAGAAGAAACCACAATAATCAGGAACGACGCCGAGACGCCAGTGACAGCGACGACTCAGAGGAAGAAGAGAAAACGCTGAGGGAGTTGGCGTCCACGAAGGCCAACAACTCCCGATGTCCCGTCATTATCCCACGTTTCAACGCGACAAATTTTGAGCTTAAGCCATCGGTTATCTCAATGATCCAGAATAAAAGTTTTAGGGGAAGTTCCAAGAATGACAACCCCTACCACCACCTGGATGCCTTCAAAAATATATGCGATACCATAAAGATGCGGGGGGTCCCCCAAGAATTCATATACTGCAAGGGCTTCATTTTCTCCTTGGAGGACAAAGCTCTATCATGGTATCTTGGGTTACCTCACCAATCTCTAAATGGATGGGGAGCACTGGATGACACATTCATGAACAAATTCTACCCCACTGAAAGGATTGTGAGAAACAGGCAGAAGATAACCTCTTTTATGCAGAAGCCCAATGAGAGTCTCCATGACGTTTGGGAAAGATACCAAGAATATCAAAGGGACTGCCCTCACCATAACTATAAGAAGGGTTTCCTAGTCACCACCTTTTACAATGGTCTGAACCCAGATGAATGGGTGTCACTTAATGCGGCAGCAGGCAGCGACTTCCTTGGGAAAAAGCCGAGCAAGTCCGAAAAGATCATCAAAAACATGGCCGAGCTGCTAGCCGGCACTGATTACGATAGATCCGACAGAGGACAGGCTAAAAAGAGCAGTGAAGGGCCCTCTCTTGAGTCTAAGGCGCTGGAGTCCATTACTTCGCAAATATAAAGAAAGCTACAGATGTTAAGCAACTGAGGGAATCTGGCAGGAAGGGAAAGAATCCAGTCGAAAAAGTGATGAAATGCGTAACATGCGGTGAAGGAGGGCATGGGGTAGATAATTGCATCTACACCCAACCGGATGCAGCCAGTGATACTGACTCTAAAGACGAAGGGATTGAAAATGTCTCTTTTGTGAGTTTCAAAAGGCCAGACCACCCCAGTTTCAATTACGGCAACAAGGACGCGGCTGAGAACTCACATCAGCTGCATAACTCGTCTAAGCCGTCGCAAGCCTTCGAGAAAAGAGGGGGGCCAATTCAGTATACCAAGAACACCCAGTTTCAGCTAGCCAAGGGAAATTTCCAGGTACAAGGTAAATATCAAGGGTCAAACAAAGAACAGGACAAGGGCTCGAGCCAATCGGATGTGATTGGCCAGCTATTCGATTTCGTGAAGAGGTAGGACACTATCAACAATCAACTAGCGCAAAGTGCGCTGTCGAACTCCGGCATTTTGAACTCTCTGCAGGTACAATTGGCAGACATGCAGACACATAAATGCCAAATTGATCAGCAACTAGCTCAGTTGGCCGAGATTGGGAAGAACCCGTTAGGGAAGATACCATCAAATACGGAGACTGCCAAGAAGGCGGGACTGTGACCGCGGAGGTAAGGATAAAGATGCAGGAAGGAGAAGCTGAAGACGGAAAACGCAGCGCTTCTCGGGAGGCATCCTGAGCTCTCTTTTATTTCATACAATAGGATGCATTTTATTTTCCTGCAAAACAAACATCACAAACATTATGGACTGTAATAAGGCCCGAGTCGGTACATGCGCCACATGCGCTGACTCTTTTGTTTTATGGGCCACCGCGCTACTTTATAGACCGGGATGAGTAATACCATCTGAGGCCGGGGGCTTAGCCTTAAGCCAATGATGTTTTACTCATTAGCTGCTTTCTCCCACTCTGTTTTCCAGTTTTTCTTCTTGTTTTGGCTCTGAAAGGTTCGTATCAGGCATTTCATATCGGGCAGCCACCCAACTGACTTGCTGAACATGCCCATATCATGCAAAGGAGTGACTACCCTCGTGTGATGGATGGACTGCCCGTCTCAGGGATGACTTACCCCAACGGCTGACACGCGCCCGAAGTTACCCGTTTTTACCCCCGGTTGGGACCGCTATAAATAGCCTGGCGAGTTTACCGTTTCAGGCTACTGCCTTACTATTTTCACCTACCCATGTCATGCATT
Source organism: Alisma plantago-aquatica (assembly GCA_963693085.1). Lineage (NCBI taxonomy): Eukaryota > Viridiplantae > Streptophyta > Magnoliopsida > Alismatales > Alismataceae > Alisma > Alisma plantago-aquatica. The sequence goes on from OY856411.1 coordinate 123,843,611, forward strand.
GATTTTCTGAGTTAGCTCCCGTATCGTGCAAGATCCCTACCCTCGTATCATGCAGAAGTTTAAGAACACAACAAGGTATAGCCCGGCAGACCGTATCGCCTGACACGATCTTCCTTTCACGAGTAACTTATCGGGCATGAGCCCTTGTTAGCTGAGCGATCTTTTATCGCCCGATACATATGTCGCACAACATACCTTTTATTCGCGTTTGCCCGACACACCCATGATGGGCAATATTCGTGTCTCCCATCTTTGTACCGCCTCTCCCATTTTGTTGGCGGGCGACGCACTGCTTTCTATTCAGAGAACCCTGTCGGGTGTCTTATCTTTCACGACTGTATCGCCCGCCACACCCATGACGGGCGACATACCTGACGCGTATCTATCGCTGTATCACCTTGTTCTTTATCACATGTACGATCTCTCGATGTGACGGCGATACCCATATCTCATATCGGGCACGAGACTTCCCCTCTGAAAACCCAGTGACGCCCGATACAGTGGCATGGATCATTGTCATATCAATCCAATTCTTTTTTTTTCTACACCAGTACATTTTAACTAATCAACTAATTTGTTAACAGAAATGGCCCACGTTAAGCAGACAGTTGTCCAGGTTGATGAGCAAGGTAGGAGGGTCACCTCCGAAGCAACCAATGTCGGGAAAAAATGCCCGAATCCAGAAGTAGCCTAGCCGTCAGCTACGGAGAAGAAGGCAAGGGTAGGAGAAGCGAAAACTCCAATCACCGCTCCATCAGCAGTAGTAGAATCCCTGGAACACACACCAGGGAGGTTCGTGCTGAGAGACAGCGAGCACGCACGTCGTTATGCAGATCTGGCAACCAGGCTCTACAGGCTGAGCTGGTTCTGCCACCAGTCTTCGTTCGTCGAGCTGGGCATCTATGAAAGACTGAAGGGCGTCCTCGCCGCTGCAGGGCTGAGAAGGATCTGCTTTAGCCGGTCCTCTTCCTACGCCAAACTCACGAGGGAGTTCATGTCCTCTCTCCACCGGGTGAAGAACTCTGACGTGAAAAAAGAAGAATACGGCGGGCCAGATAGACTCCAAGCCCGACTATATAACTCGGAGCACGCTATCTCCGAGAAACTGCTAAACAAGATCTTCTCTTCCAGTGAGGAGGAGGAGAATCTGATGAATAATGGTGAGAGAATCACCGAAGGAGACGAGTTCAGTCCCATGGAGCTCTGGGGTAGGCTAACAGACGAGACATCTTATAAGCCGGGATGCAAAGTGGTGGCCGTGCACTCATGCTTTTGGAGGATAGTGCACAAACTGGTGGCATGCTTGCTGTTCAGCAAGAACGAGTCCAGCAATATCTACACAGAAGAACTCCATGTCATGTGACACATTATGGAGGGACGAGTGATCAACCTCGGGCGGTTTTTTTTTAACAGGCTGCACCCGATAAAAGATGCCACCAAAGAATACTATATGGGCGGCATTGTCAACCTGATTGCGGTTGGGCTCGGGTACCCAAAAGAGCCGCATAGCCTTTCGAGGATACATGGCGATGAAGTGATCGACATCAAGTACCTGATGAGGACTAGCATCGTAAAGAAGGAGGGGAGGGACTACTTCTACAAGTTTACAAGACGAACATCCTCCTCCCGCTTCCTCGCTGTGCCAATTACGACGCAGAAAAACTGGTCTTCACTACCGCAGAGATTGAAGTTCTGGCAGTAGACGCAGCCTATGCTGCCACCACCAGATCCCAGGAAAGGGCGGTCACAAGAGGAGAACCTATTTCTCTCAATCCAAGCCGGGAAAAAGCTCCAACAACCCGCACCGAGCTAGCAGAAACTCCAGAGCTACCGACGACAACAGTCTTTAGAGCTGTTGCCACTCCTTCTATACCAGCCACTACCACAACAACAGCTGTGGTGGCGGAAGAAGAGCCGATGACCGTGGAGGTCACCGAGCCCACGGCTACGGGGGCTGCCGCAGGAGAGACAGCCGTAGCCCTCGAAATTCCTGTATTGCCTGAAGAGGCAGAGGAAGGGCCGCAACCGAATACCAGTAATGAGGTGTTCGCCACGATCCTTCAGAAGGAGCTCGAAGGTGTGCAGATGATGCTGACACCGTCGCCGGTGTCTCCTATTGCAGATGCTGATGAGATTGCCGCCAGCGTAGAGGTGGAGCATCATCCGCTCACACCACGACCTTCTCCACCATGACAACGAGGCAAGGCGGTGATAGCTGAAAGAGCGCCGTCGCCTCGCCTGGCGGCATCTGCATCACGAACGATTGAGATAGATTCTACCTCACCCGGTGGACAATCACGTGAGCAAGACGTTGTGAGGACAGGAGGGAGACCCGCGGGAACCCTCCGTCACTCGAGAAGATGTTAGGGCACGAGCTCGACTACTTGCGGGAGGTAACGGATAACAACTCAGCTACATGTATTTCTTTAACCCGCAAGTTTCCATCTTTCCAAGACAGGCTGAATAGTCAAGAACGAGAGCTGCTGACTCTAGCTAGCCTTCCCGGCGGACTAGAGACTTTGACTGCGACACTTCAGCAAGTTCTCCAATGCCTCAACAAGATCGAGGAAAGGCTGGACAGGGGGGACGACCATCCACGCCGAAGGCATCCGAGAAGGTCGTTGTCACCCCCTAGCCGAGGCTCTCCTCCTTCTTTGTGAACGTCCTCCTCAAAATCAGCGTCCTCCTCCGCCTCCAGTGGGCGATCAACAATGCCCGAGGAGGGGGCGCCGCAAAGGTCAGCCGACGGAGCTCTAGCAGGATGGGAGAGCTCCCTAGGCCTAGAAGAAGAAAATCCCTCAGTCCCCCTGGATGAAGCTGAAGATGATAATGGAGATATCAATGTCGGGGTAGACTCTTCTGATGAATCCGAGGGAGAAAAGGGGGATGTTTATGCTGTCAATGAAAGACATCTCCCCCGAAGAAGACGCTCGATGGCAGATAAGTTCTGTGAGACATCCTAGATACTCTCCTTTGAGATGGCCGACTTCGACAGAAGAGTCATCAGATACCTGACGATCAGAGACCAGAATTTGTTGAACAAGGTCTTAAGATTGCAGGCTGATGAAGAAGATGTCGTCTGGACCGACGACTACTTCTTCGTATGATGGGAAGATCTTCAAAGCATGTTCCGCACGTCGGCCGTCGTCGGAAAAAGACCGTTTAGGGTCCTTGAAAGCGCGATAATAGAAAATATCAACAGTAGGATAGGTCAGAAGACAATATACAACGCCACCCCGACCTTGGCGAGAAGGCCGATGAAGGGAGATTCAGACTCTAGTGCGGTGGCCGACATGCTGAACCACATCAAAAAGAATAGACCAAACTTCGTGTTGGCCCCGTATAAGCACCGCAACGTGTGGTTCCTCTGCATGGAAGTCTCAGGAACCACGACGTCCAGCTGTTGAGCTGCAAGAACGACGAGGTACCACGCTCCGGGAATGTTTTCAGCTTCCTGGAGGACAAGAAATTGAGGCTCCTGCCGCTGCGTCTCCTAAGAGTTATCAAGCACAGAAGGCAACGTCACAAAGACATTTGGAACTTCTTTTCTATCTGAGACCTCCCCGTCCAGGCAGAAAAGGGAAGCGGAAACAACGCCTTCGCCATCTTGAGTGCCATGGAGGTGCTCAATACATTTGGAAACCTGAAAGCCCTTAGGGGCACATGCTTCTATCACCGCAAGAGCATTTATGCCATGTTGCTAATCAAGGACAAGCGCTATTTCCGAGATGTAGGGGTGCCTGAGAAACTGCTGGATAGCGACCTAGAAGAAGACACTTCGCAATCCAGCAGCTTCCTAGAGAAAGAGGCGGAGATGGCGACTGACACTCACGGGGCAGGCAAGCAGTTAGAGATCTTGCGGAAAGTGCACGGGATGGAAGACACTGCTTCTCCTGAAACTACAGAAGGGCGGATCAAAAATTTCGACCGCTTCTCGTGCGCTACTCTCACGCATGAGTAGGTCAACGATATCCTTCTGAAGTTGGCTGATTCCACCCCAACGGATGTCGCATATGAGGCAGGTAATGCCATAGTCCCAGTCGATGACTTAAGGGACATGGTAAAAGAAGGAGGATGTCTGGCTGTAACTGTGGCAACCGCTTACATTCAAACAATACATCCAAGGCTCAAACACGCATACATAGCTCATCCTATGTTGTTCAACGACATTTGCCTCGCCGATGAAACAGGAGCGAAACGAGCATTTCTGGAAGAATTGGAGAGTGAGGTTCCACACACGATCTTCCTACCTATACTCCACTATAGCCATTGGACGCTCCTGACAATGTACACTCAGCAACCAGCGGGAATCTTCTACAACAGCTCGAACAGCAACAAAAACCACCCAGTGCCGTGTACATCAGAACCGTTGTCATCCGTCGAACGTCTAGTTCGAAAATACTACGACAAGGTGTCAAAGATGATCCAACCATTCCTGGACACGCAAGCAAACAAATGGCATGAACTCCAGTTCTGCCACCGCAGTCCGCAGCAGATTCCCCTATCCAACGACTGCGGCATCTTTGTCCTGGAATGGATAGCAAATGAAGCAGCGCCTGACCAGCTCTACCACATCGATTATCACAGAAAAAGAGGAGAATATGTGTGGGAGCTTCTATCTGACACAGGCGCGCTCACCAACTAACCTCACTGGAGTAACATTACCTCACCTTATCTACCTCACAACTCTGGGACAGAGTGTGGAGTAATTTTGGGGGGGTACCATGTACCAGTGAGGGAGGTATAAATTTTTTGAAAATTTTCTGATTTTTCTGCCTCAAATTCTTCATTTTTTTGTCTCATATTCTTTATTCTTTTGATTCTTTCCTATATCATGTGTACATATATATGTTCATACCAAAGTGTTGAAATTTTTTGCTTATTTTGTTCCCATACATATGTACAATGTCGCTATATATTAGTAAAAACCTGATGCTACTTCTTGCCAGTTTGTTTTCTATGTGTCTGAGGAGATGCAAGTTTGGTTATGTCTTTATGATAATGCTGCCTCAAACGACAAAAGACTATGATTTTCCACGCCAAAAATTTCAAAAAAATGAATAATCTCGCAACAGCTAAGAGACGAGTATGGAGAAGGAAAAAGCTGCCCAAACAGTAAAGATCCCTCTTGTTTTCCCTTACCCAAAAAAACCCCAAAAAGAGAAAGTAGCCTTATGAGAGTGAATAAAAGCATGAGAGTTGTGCCCAATAAAAGAAAAGAAAAAATATATATATACACACTTGTTTCCCAAAAGTACCCATCTTTAGGCATGGTAGACCCGGGGCAGTGGTACGTAGGATGTGAAATCACTGCTCTAAGGCCAACTGGCTTGGACTGCATGGACCACTCGCCCGCTAACGAACCCTTACCTGGATGGACTGATGGGAAACAAGAAGAAAAACCCAAAAAGCCTCGACCTACCCAACACACAACTTTCTACCCCAAAAATAAGCTGTTTGGTGTGAAAGCTAACTTCGGAATCATGCACTAAAGTCTCGATGAAGCTGTAGAGAAAATTTTTACTGAAATAATAAAGATGGAAACACGAGGTCTTTTGTTCGTTGTGGGACAACATTATCTCTAAAGGCATCACGATTCTTGTTTTACCTCTTGAGCTGAAAACTAAATCGAGCAAGGAGAAACATCACAAAATAAAGTTTAAATATTGATCGAGGACAATCAAAATGCTAAGTTTGGGGGAGTTGATAACACCAAATTTTGTGATGTTTCAGACTGTTATTCTATTATCAAAACTACCTTTTTTAACTATTTTCCTCTCTATTTATATGTACTTTTGCAATAATTGTCCAAACGACGCTCTTAATTCAATATTTTTGTATTTTGCAGTGTTTTCCTCCAATTTTGACCCATTTATCGTCAATAAGGCCGTCCCGGCCCACAAGCAAGTTCCACCTGCATCGGCCTTCCAGATGGCCGGTAAGATCACTGCCCGACAGGGTAAGCACAATGCACCGACGCGCGACATGAGGATGCCGCACGAGAAGGAACTAGCCGGGCGATACATCTTTTACCCGACAGGGAGTCAAGCTCGCCACGACAACAAAGCTTGTCGTGCGACATAGCCACCCACCGGCGGGCGCCGCTCGTCACGTGACCGACAACCGATATCCTTGTGCCGGGCGATACCGGTATCGGGCGTCCACCGACCTCAAAGATAAGGGGGACACGTGGCGCCCTGAGCACCATAACTTCCCCCAACCGCTGCCTATAAATAGAAGCTACAGGAAGCCGAAAAGACAGGTCAGAACACTGCACAAGTCATCTCAGGATGGCTGCAAAGAGCAAGAGTATCGTGCCTCAGTGGTTGTGATGGGAGACACTAGGTGAGCATTTCCCCATCCCGAGAGGGAGGGAATGGTTCACTTAGTGTCGTCTCGAGCACCACTGCAGGCCGATATCGGCCGACATAACGTAGATACTGGATACAAGTGACTGATACTAGATGCACTTCATTTTAGCCCGGCGTGATACTAACCCCGATACGTGTCTCCCGTCGTGGCGTGCCGCCCGAGAGGGTGCCGCCCGACATGACCGTATTGGGCCAGGGTTCTCGCACGATACAACACCCCGTCACCGCATGCCGCCTGAGAGGGTGTGCCACCCGACGCAGCCATATCGAGCTAGGGTTCTGCCCGGTATCGGGCTGGAGGGTCAGCTGTAGCCTGTCGACCATCTATGTCAAGAGGGCGACGTTTATCCTTTATTTCTGTCATTTATTTCTTTTATTTCCGCAATGTAATCAAACCTTTATATGTTAATAGAAGTAGAAGAGTTTAATTAACTGCTGCTTTATGCTTGGTACCCTTGTTGGACGAATGCTATGTTTAACATCTGAACTCTAGCTTGTACGTTGGATTGCGTTTTGATTAGCTACCGAATCGTGTTTTCCCGTTGCAACAGCCTTGAGAGAGGTGTTGTGGCTCTAGTGTTTGGTCCGATTCTGGAGTACGAGAGTTCCCAGAATTGGAGTTGCTTTAGTAACCTTACCACTCTAATTTAAGTCCAGCAACCTCGAGAGGGGTGTTGATGCTTGGTTAGAGGTACCCGCTCCGAGAGGAGGGGTACATGATGTTTCTGCTGCCGCTTGTTTTACCAAAGTTTTCTCCTTGGTACCCTGCTTTAGCTTTAGTATTATCTCTCTGTTTCTGTTGCATGAAAACCCCTAAAAACTGATACATGCCTAAAACCTTAATCTTTCTCGTAGCTCCATTTGGAGATAGGGTTTTCTTTTATTTTATCGATCTTGTTCTGCTGTTCCCTTTTGGGAATTTTATCATCTCTTTACCTCTCTACCTGAGTGTAGCGTGTCGATTCCGAGTTCTCAACACTACCACCCTTGTCCCTGTGTTTGACCCCGTATATCTACTTTGACCCCATAAACAAAGTTGCGGGGGCCTAGAAGGATTCGGGTTATAAATGTAAAAGCTCGACTACCTCAAATCTGCCTCTAATTTTAGGACGCGCGATTTAGGCCGGTCAGCGTCACATCCCCAAATTGTAATAAAAGACACATAGGGATGTCTCCCTATTCCATATGTTGCATGGTGTCTTTTGAACCAATTTATACGATATGTGATTCAGCATAAACATTGCAACTGCTAGAGCATGTTCCCATAATGAGGTTGGAAGACTATATAAACTCATCATTTATCATACCATATCAAACAAGGAGTGATTCCTTCTATCCATCACACCATTATGTTGTGGTGAACCACATGTTGTGATACAATACCAATGTCTCTTAGAAGAGGCTCAAACAATTGAATTGTAAATTCACTACACAATCAAATACTCTTGACAAGTTGGTTCTATAGTTCCTTCGTGAATTCTTTTAACTTTTCATGGGATTCTTATTTGTGTTCCATAAGACACTCAAATCCATATCTACTGAAGTCACTAGTAAATGTGATATAAAGTATTGATACCTACATCTAGTACTTGTGCTAGAAGTTCCACACACATCCGATATGTATGAATACTAATAAGTCACTATCTCTCTCATTGTTACCAATGAAGGGTGTTTTTGTCATATTTCCCAATAAACAAACTTCACATGTCTCTACTTATTTAGAATCAAACAACTCTAGATAACCATAAATATAAATCCTAGGAATGTGCTTATCGTCCATGTGCCATGGACAACAATTCCAAGGGTATGCTGGTTTGAGTCATTGACTTTTAACTTCTTGGTATTCATGTTATACACACTTGACTTGAAATGTAACAAATAAAGTCCAAAAGACATTGGGGCATTGTCATAAAATATCTCATCTCTTGAAACCAAAATTTAACTATTATTTATTAGAAATTCAAAACGATTCTTATTCAAACAAGATATAGAAATAGTATTCTCTTTATCCCATGTACACAATAGTAGTTCTCTAACTACATTGCACACTCACCGGGTAGAGATAAATTGTAGTTTCTATAGTTGTGGCAATAAATCTTGCTCCATTAGGGATGAGAGATCCACCTCTTTGTCTAGTAAGGGTCTATTTCACTTAGGATCTTGTGCATTAGAATTGATTAATCAATTAAATGAACTAGGAAGAGTATTTAACACAAAAGGTGGTTGATTGTAAATTACACTAAGTGCAAGAATAAAAAGATTGAATTAAAGCTAGGATTTATTGATGTATCGAAACACTATGGTGAGTGGGTATCACCACCACTACCTATGTTTTCTCTCTCACTGCATCTTAAATAAGTATGAAGATAAACCATATTTATCTTGGCATAATGTAAGGTACATGGAAGCAAAAAATTAGAGACCTTAATTAGTAATATAAACAATTAAATAGCATCTCCAAATATGACTACCCTTTCATAACTAAGAGTAAACCCAAAACTATATCACTCTAGGATTGCCATCATGTCACATAAAGATCACATACCCATTGCTCTGGGAGTTACTTGTTTGGAGTTCTCATTAAGGGTTTAACAAGAAACAAACAATACCCTAGATCATGGGCTCAAAGATATCTTCACTTGAATTTTGAAAAACATGCAAATATGCTATAAAAAGATTACAAATGCAAAAAGATTAAATAAAAATGTGTCACGGTTCATGTAGGCATGGATGCACTAAAAAGAAAAAAATAAGGCAATAGGGCTACCCCATGTGCCCTAATGTAAAGAACTACTAATGTGGGTTTTATCACACTAACAAATCCACTAAGAATATAATTCTAGTTTTTGCCAAAACTAATATGTAATAATTACTACCCGCAAGTAGACATGTATTATCATAATATAGTTGAGGATCGAATCCCAAGGGACAACCTTTTTAAGAACCTTGCTAATTGTTATCTAGATAATTAAGACTAATATTTAAAAGTGATATTTGAGTTGTTGAGTTTGAATTAATTTTAGGAAGAGCAAATGACTGAAGTAAAATAAGGTCTAGATTAATGATGGAAAACACTGTGGTGGAATCTGGTTTCACCATCACTGTCTGAATCTGTGCATCTGCTCAATAATTGAAGTTATGCAAGTTTCCCCTTTCGATGTTAGAAACTTATGAAAATAGGTATGATTGTAAACTTGATGTCTTGAAACTTAGATTGTCTACCCTCTACTCTGAATATTTCCCATCAAAAGTTCTTGTAAGGGCATCAACAAAATATTTAAATCTAAAATGTTGAAGTTGCTACCATCTAAGATTATAATAAATCATGTAAGTCGGGTGATAAATCCACAAAACATGCATTAAGTGATTGATGATGAATTAAATGAGTTTCTATAAGAGCTGAAATGAGAATGAAAATTGCAAGAAATGGGTAGCAGGGTTAGTCTCCGCAGCCCAGTGAAAGAATTACTCTCCCGACATGACGAGATTAATATCACTGGTAGAGGAAGAGGACATAATCATGATCATACATGTAGAAAAAGCATGTCAACATGGCGTGTGATGTGAAACTTCCTTTCTTCTCTCTCTTCCAGGTACTAACTGTTACAACCTCAATTTGACTTGTATTTTAAATAATTGAGATGCAATTATTTTAGTAAATGAGACTTGATTGGACATTTTTGTGCTTTGTTTTAAAGAATTATTTTCTTTGCAAATTTCCCTTGAATGATGGATTTCGTGAGTTCTACTATTTTATTAATCCAATGATGGATAAAAGGGGAAAAGGATAAAAGAAAATCCCATAATAAGCAAAAGAAAAAGAAATAGATGATAATTGTGCGTACATGAGAGAATTGTGTAGAATTCTCTAGAAAGGGGCAAATATGGCCACTATCAATTTGTTTTCATTTGCACATGGTTTATAATATAAATAATAGCCAAACTAAAGAAAATAGAAGAGAAATAAAGAGGAAAAGATGTTTTTAATGCATAATATATGCCTTATAAGTGCATGACTTAGATGTTAAGAAAATGTATTTTACTTTTTGTTATTGGTCCAAATCTTTGCACACATCTACATAAAGTCATTATGGACATTCCATTAAAACTTGTGAGAAAAAGGATCAAATATGTGAGAGATATGGATTTTTTTTAACTTTCCTAAAGTGAGGAGGATTATGGAAATATGTATTTATGTCACGATTTCATTTAATTGAAGAAAAAAAATCAGGGACCCGGTTCCCCTTTGCTCCTTGTGAGGCCCAACGGTCATTGGATCAAAATTGGAGGATGCACAAGTCATCACCTACCTCCATCCTAGGATGGAAAGGGGCACAACCAACCGCCTTTCTCTCTTCCCCTCTCTATCCTCTCTTTTCACACGATCTCACTATTAAATCTCCAGATTTTTGGCCTCGTCACCAAACCAAACTCGATGGTTACTAACTTATGGGGTACAATGCCTTAGGCACCAAGAAAAGGGGCACTGTGTCATAACGTTCTCAACTGGAGTGAACCAAGGATCAAAACCCTAGGTTAGCCATCCACACTCCTATAAAACCACCCCTGAAACCTTCATCTATGCTCCAATCTTTCACCCACATTCAGGGATATGAAGAATGGATCTCCTCATCCCCTTTCTCTACCCCAACTATGCTACTCTATAGGAGTCGATGCCGCCACATGGAAACTCAACTTTCAGGCCATCGAGACAACACTTAGGGACCCCTTAGCTTTGTGGGAATGATCTGAGAGTGAGCGCCATCCATTTGGGTTGTGCCTACTTCTCTGTGCCTACTTTTTTCTGCTCTGGCGAGCCCCTCCACCACGGATGTCACTGTTTGCCATGCAATGGAGAGAAGCAGTAGCTTCCCAATGGGAGATGGAGTCAACCAATCAGCTCGATCTAACGGTAGTATTGACCCAGTTCTTTTCTTTCTTATCCCTGTTATATTTAATAGTTTTATTTATATTTGAAAACCTAAATTTTGAAGATTAATGGATCTAATGATGTTCCCTGACTATTATGTGCAAAGTTTAGCCTTTTGACATAAAAAGGATGGATTAGATCTAACTGGATGATATTTGTTCATAATTTGAGTAATTAGGGTTTTAAGGAGTAGAAAAGTGCTATTAGGGTTTGTTGACCAAAAGGATAAAATTGGAAAGTAAAAGTTTGGAAATCAAGAAACCCTAGAATGGAATCCCAAGTCAATAAAAGATGTTTGGATGTGATTATAATAATTAGCTATTATTAATATTTTTCATGATCAAGTTGCTTGATTTATTGCTTGGTTTGGTTGATTGGACTTCTTGATTGGATTAGATATGTTTCTTGATTTTGAGACTGCCAAATCAGGTTTGTGGCTACAACTAAGATTACTCATCTTAGTTTCACAACATTTTCTGAGGTTTCACTAGTTTGCTTGAAACTAACTGCTTGGATGAACTTTAATTCTTGCAACTATCAAGTGACTATGGCTATCACCATATTGACTAGCTCATATCCTAATCCTCCTTTATATCTTTGTGTATATGTGAGAAATTGATGATCTAGGTATTGGTCTACCTTGGGTAGGATCAACATATTATCATGAGTTGAGGTTTGGTCTACCTTTGGGTAGACTAATACGACTATATAACTCTAGGTCTTGGTATACCTTTGGGGTTGGACCAAAAAGGGTTATTTCAGATCTACCATATGGGAGAGGTAGTGTCCATGACCACTACAAGGACAACATTGAGGCTTGGATAGATCAAGATTGAGTAGTTATGTTTAAGATGTAAAGTTTGATATGTTAAACAATATTTTTGTCGCAATATGTTGTTACAACTAGATGCAAACATTTTGTTTCCCCCACATACCAATACAATTTGCTATATTGACTGACATTTTGTTAGTTGGCATTTTAGGTTAATCTATTGTTACGTCTAAAAGATTAATGGAAAGTGTATATTCAATAAAAGGTGACATTGAAAAAGAATAAGTCTATATAATGTTTGGAGGAATATAGTTAGATAGTTCTAGCCTTGGGTAAAATCTTGAAATCCCATATTTGATAAGGTATATGAAAATATAAAAAATTACATCATGCATTAACCTTAGTTGTGATAGAATTTATTAATTATATTTAATTATTTGGAAAACCATATGACCATGTTTGGGATAATGGCTCTAGCTTCTTGGACTTCCTTAAATGGGGGTTTCCGGGGGGGGGATCATTACATTTCAAATACTAGTTTTCCATATAATCTCTAATAATTATTAAATTTTGTAAATTATTCAGAGCCCAAAGGTAGTTATTAGAGAACTTTCCAAAGATGAAGGTGTCTATAAAAGGATCATGATCTAGGGGCTGGAAAGATTTTCCTCCACCCCGCTAGTCAGTTTTTGAGGACTCCCATAATCCATGTGACTACCTGGCCAAAATCTGAGGGTTTGACTTGAAATAAGATACTTCTAGGATTTCTTATCTACTTTCATCCCTTATTTACCCTCTTTTACTGAACAAAATTTATGTGCTTAAGGTTTTCTCTCTCTCCACCTCCTCCTAAGTTTTGGGGTTAAGAGTGTTAGGGATTAAGGCATCCTCTACCAGATAATAAAAGTGGACATAACGATAAAGGGAAAATGTTTGATGGGTTTCTCCCCTGTAAAGGTAAACCCTAAATGGAACTAGGGCCAGTTTAGGAAACAGACTTAGTAAGATAAGTGAACGGCAAAAACCTAAGGTACATGTTGTAGACGCTAACCTAAACCCAAAAACCTAATCCTGGGGTATGAGCAGATTAGAAGGAAAATAATAGTGCCACCCTAATAAACAATAAGCACTGGATAGAGAAAAATAGAACCCAATAAGTTGGATGCCTTAGTTTTCCATGCATGCAAGTATGTACATTAGGCATGCATGATATACGTAGAGGACTTGAGTATGCATGTGAAACATAAACAATAAGTGGTTGCATAACCCCTAGTGCAACTTTTGATTTTGGTGAACCGACCTAGGGTGGGACGTCCCTTAAAAGGAGAAAATATCTATGAGATAGATAACACCCTAAATTGGAAATTTAGTTGTGACCAAAAGTCTAAGATCCTCTAGGTAGAACCTTAACAAAAGTTTTTTTTTCACGCAGACATGAGTGGGAGGTAGATATGCACCTACACGGAAGTGAGCGACATCCAGACTGGTAATTGGATTAGTTCTAAGCCAGAGGGGTAATACCTATTGGATTGGATTATGAGATAGGAATACTGGAGGAAATGAATGAGAAGCTTTGCGTTACATAATGAGATAATATGGTTTATGATGACCTCAGTTGGATTTGAGAATTTGGCTATAGTTTTGAAGTTGGACATAAGATTCGATAATACAAATATGTACATTTCATCATATAAGGTAGGCTAGGTGAGAATAAGAGTGCATCTATAGGAGCCTCAACCTCATCAACAAAGAGGGACCTCTGGCATTAGGACCAGTTATAGGGTTAACTTTAGAGAGGGTGAGACCCAGAAGGAGAAGATTGGGAACCTAGACTACAAGACATGAGGTGTTATAAGAAATATTTGTATAATATGTCCTAAACCATATTGCCCCTGAGAGAATGAGTCAGATTACTATATGCATGATCCCTAGAAGATTGTTGTAAACTAGATGTCCTTGAAAGGACCAAACCATAGAGACAGAGAGGGAGGCTTCTTATACCCATGTGTAGATAATATGAGTACCTACCATCTAGGTGAGGGAAAGAGAGTCCCAAGATCTTGGAAAGGTAAGGAATGGTAATATGATGTGAAACCTCAGACTCAGATTGGTAGCCCTTGTGTAAGACTTTAAGGGTGGTTTAGGTGGAAGGGAAAATTGGGAAGAAATGTCATATCATATTTTGGTTTCATACATGCTTGAGCATGAGTGATGCAAAGGGGGAAAACCTGAGGTTCCTAGACCAAAGAGGGGAAGTAGCAGTATTTGGGGCATATAATGCTCAAAAGGTTGAGTGAGTTCATAAGGATTAAGCATGGAACCCCCTCAAGTTTTGGGATAAAGGAAAACCCACTTGGACAGTTAAATATGATTGATTAGCCACTCACACAAGTTGGTCTAAAACTGGTCCAACCTTGACAGATGATGAATGGATATGACATAATGGAAAACTTAGGAAAGGATTAATAAGTTCTCATCTTGCTAGCCACATGCATGGGTAGAATGATAGGAGATATGCCTACATGTGATGATATAAAATTTGGATTCAAGTATGTTTTGTGGACCTTGGTGCTGCCAATCATTAGTTTTGTCTTGTCCTGGGAAAGGACCCTTCTTAAAAGAGTGAGTTTCAAAATTAGTTTAAGAACTAAGGTAACATTAAAGGTCACTTAAAAGACCTTGAGAGATTAAGTGCATGAAGCACAAAAGCACATAGATTGAATATGATTCTTTAGACCCAAGTATGAACATCTCCAAGGGACATGAAGAAAAGTCACTATGGAAGTGACCGGTAGAATGGAACCAAGCCCAGATGGGTAGGTCGCCATGTTTCCCATAAAGGGCCATAAGGAAAACTATGAATGCCCAAAGAGATGAAGGAAATTCGGGTGAGAATTCTAAAGGATACAATATTCTTGGATACCATCAAAGGAACCACAAGAAAAATGTGTGATGAAATAAAAATAAAGTTAACAATAGAACCCAAGTCATTCGTAAGGTCAAGAAGGGATGAGATAGATGGGAGTAGGAGTTGATTGTTCCTTGAATGCACAAGACCATAGGGTTAGGAGGTAACAACTATGTTTTCCCAAGGCCCATGGGTTAGGAGGATGGCCACCTTCATGTGTTCATGGGGCCCGAGGGGTAAATGTGAGAGGCACTCCCTAGATGCATAAGGGTAAGATCACCCCAAAAGTACTGGAACCCTAGAGACCTTGTGGAAATGACTAAGGTTTGTAAATAGGAGTTATGATAAGACTCAAAGGTTATGAGGAAAGTTTTTCCTATATGTATACATGGAATTAAGGGAATGGTGGTATTCATGGTTTGGAGTCATGTGGAGGATGATTCAACCTAGATTTGAAAATAAAATGGTAATGTGTAAATGCATCATCTCTACTCTAGGAATGGGATGAATTTTGTTCTTATTTCATCTTGTTATGAGTGTGAGAGATGAGACATATACATTCCATACTAGGAATAGAAGTGATATGAGGAATAAATACTTAAGTTGAAATCTTTTTATGATAATTGAGAAATTCAGGTATTACCACACCCCATGTGAGGATATTGAATGAATGGTTTGGAAACCTAGATGAGCAAGGTCATCGTTAAAGAAAATCAAATGAGGATCAAGTGGAATTTGAATACTATAGTTATAAGATTGAATATAGTAACAAAAATGATGGATGTAAGAGTCTAAGTACCAAATAAAAGTAAATCAAGCTTGACTTGCTGATCGAGCTTGTAACAACCTAGATAGATGAAGCCAAGTTAGTTGAAATGAAGGGTTTGATGGAGAATCCTTAGACACATTCAGTAAATATGAATGGTGGAATGTGTTAAGAAAGTCATATTGAGTTCTTGAGGATTCACCCTTAAGGACTTAGAAACTCATGGTTCTAAGTATACTGTGCACTCAGACATCACAAAGATGTTTAAACAAAACTTACAACAATATTTTTGGTAACTTGGAATAAATAGAGACATAGAGGCATATGTGGCCAGTTGTCTCACATGCCAGATTGTGAAGGTTGAACACTAGTGACCCAGTGGATTACTACAATCAAGTTAGTTTCCTGAGTGGAAATGGGAACATATCACCATGGACTTTGTGGTGGGTCTCCCCAAGACAAAGAAAGGTCATGATGCAGTATGGGTTGTGGTAGACTGCCTTACCAAATCAACACTTTTCCTCACCTTAAAGGATATTGTTAAGGTGTCTGACCTAGCTGAACTATATGTTAGAAAAATATTTAGTCTGTATGGTATTCCGAGTTCAATTAATTTCGATCATGACTTTAAGTTCACAATAAAGTAATGGAGGCAAGTGCATGAAAACTCAGTACAAGGTTGAAGTTTAGCACAACCTGTCACCCACAGACTGATGACCAGTCAGAAAGAACAATCCATATTTTATAGGATCTATTGAGATCATGTGTGCTTGATTGGGGTGGAACATGGGAGCAGTAATTGCCCTTAGTTGAGTTTGTCTATAATAATAGTTACCAAGCTAGTATTGGGATGCCTCTATATGAAGCTCTTTATGGAGGTCGTGTCAGTCACCACTTCACTGGTATGATGTCAGTGAGAGTGTTGAATCTAGGCTCCAGAGGGGGGTGAATAGAGCTTGAAAATTCTCACAAGAAAAGTTAGACCTTCAAACTATATCAGTGTAAACCAAATGCTTAAGATCAATTTGAAGTCCTATCTAGCAAGCATAGCAAGGATGAGAGAAATACAAACATGCACTTAGACAAGGTGGTTAGAGTGGTTCCAATCTCAAAACTAGGATATAGTCAATCCACTACCTAGAAAGGTCAACCTCTAGGGATTTGCAATCCATGTATAATTATATTCCATCATAAGAGATACAAGGAGACCACCATACATCCAATGACTGACCTACTTAAGACAAGAGCCTTTCACCTACATATGGACTTACCCACTTGATCAAGATGTCTTCAGCCTTCAACAAGGACTTACCCACACTTGCATCTAGTCTTTGGCCTTAAAGGAATTACCCACTCTTCTTGAATCTTGGCCTTGCCCTTCTTCTTCACCTGGAGAAGACGTCACCTCTTCTTCAACCTTAAAGAAGGCCAACAACTTCAACTTCACTCGGAGTAGCTTGTTTCAGACTTTTCTCTTTGAGAAAGGGGATTGGGAAGATGGAAGGAATGAGAGCTTTACAAGAACATGGAGGTAGCTCTCTTACAACTTTCCTAACTCACTCATAATCATGAAATGCTTTGTAAATGAGAGAGAGAAAGGGGTTCAAAGGGTTGCAACACACTCAATTATATCAAGGACTTAGGATAGCATGATTGAGCAAACTTAGAATGAACTCCTAGGGGTCCCATTTATAGTTGAGGGTGTTTCTTTGAGTGTGTGATCACTTAAGAACGAAAAATAGTCATTTTACAACTTGCAACAGATCTATTTTAGTTTACAACAACTCTCCATCGGATATAATCACCTTTTCAACATTTTCTATACAGTACATTTGGTCGAGTTTCAATAAAGGTAACTTGATCGATCAACTAACCGACAAAGCTAATTTTCAAACTATCAGTCGAGTTTGTTCTGAAACTCGACTGATGAGTCAAATTTGGTTTTGGTCAGTAAATTGGTCGGTCGAGTTCTATGAGTGTGCAACTCGACCAATTAAGTGTCCTTGGTTTTTTCTCATCTTATTTACAAGTCATATCATCAATAAAAGTGATTACAAATTTAATCTAAGGTTATTTGGAGTGATTTCCCAAATTGCACACTTGCATTGCTTTTGACTTGAACTTGGACAAGCTAGGGCTTGTGTAATTTGATCCTTTTCATGTACCTAAATCCTAAAATCAGTCTTAAACAAACATATTAGATACATATGAATGGAATGGTTAAATCATTATCAAACTTTGGACAATGTATAACTCTCAAGACAACATTATCCCCCCTTTTGACAATGACAAACCATTCCTCAATCGTATTAAAAATGATATGTAAAGTAACACCTTAACCTTGTGAATTGCAAGAGGATTCATAATTTTAACAATGTAAATTGATCCCCTCAATCTATGCTTACTTTTACATGCATAGTTAGTATTTCTATACAAAGCAATATAACATGTATACTATATGGTCCTTTAGCAAGTCACATGATAAATCACATATTGGACAAGAAAAGGATCACATAGACAATAAAACTAATATGGTTGACCTTCAAAACATTAAACTTTTCTCCCCCTTTTGACATTATCAAAAAGGAAAGGGGTAGAAGAGCAGAAAAAGTAGGTCTTCTCCATGCACAACCAAAACATACATCCACATGATAAAGCATGCAACCTCATAAATACACATCAAACATATATGAGAGAGACAATCAATCTAAGTCATGATCAAAATATGGGTAACATAGCACCAACTCATGAGATATAGTTAACCAAAGAGTAAGTGTACATATGATTAAGATTACAACACAGAAAGCATGTTCTCAAACCAACTACAATCTAAAACATGATGTTAGAAATAGTACATCTCAGATAATGTGCCTAGATGGTTTTAGTACAAATAGTTGAGAAAAATATATATGATCAACATCTAAAGACTAAAAAACTAAAACATCTAAATGTCTAGGCTATCTAAGTCTAGAGGGTCATCATCATCCACATTGGCATTAGAAATAGAAGCTTCAGGCTTGTAGTCGTCATCTCCATATGAAGGCGCAGTAGAGATAGCAACTTCACCTTCATCACCAGATGTACCAGCAAAGCCATCATCAAAACCAGCTAAACCATCCTCACCATCATTATCACAAGCCTCCTCCTCATCAGCAGTAGCTTCCTCATCAACCTGACCTGGCATCTCCTCATCAACAGAGGGACCGAAGCCACAAATGGGCTACCTGGCATTCTTCTCATACCAAGGGATACCAATGTCATGTAATTCTTGATCTTGAGGATAAGAAGGATCAGAAGTGCCAAGTCTTGCAAGAAAGGTAGCTATAGGACCAGTAGGGAGAAGTAGCATAGAAGGGGTAGATCCGCCAACAGCAGAGGGTGTAGCAATAGAAGCAACAAGTGGAGGGGAAGGGTAAAAGTGATTGCATGTAAAGGATGCATAATCACCTCCTGGGTAGGGCTGGTAGGCAAGATAAGGATGGTCACATGACATGTTTGTGGTAGACATGGTTGCACAAAGATACTGATGCATATTCTCATGAACCTAAAGTTTATACACCTGTTGATGCATCATGTAACCAATGAGGGTATCATTTGATACATGGAAAGAGGCGTGGGTAGGTCGGGATGGCTGAGGTGGAGGAGGTGCACGAGTGGAGGTAGAGGCTCCAAGTGTGGTACAAGAAGGGGTAGGAACACTCTTCTGAAGTGTGGTCTCACTGATGCAAACTCCTTTTTGGGCAGGTTTGTAATGAAGGCCATGAAAAAAAGATTTTCCTATGGCATTCTGAAAGAGACCACAAATCAGGGCTGGGTAGGGAGAGTGGGTTCCTCAGGTGTTCTTACTAGAGTTAAAGCATGTCATGTGATGGAGGACATATCCAGAGCACTTGACTCCCATGTTCTTCAAGATACAAAACATAATCACCGTAATATTTTGTGCAATTTGAGTTTGGTTTTTCTTTGGATGAATATTGTAGTTGACTACTTGGGCAAGTATGCAGTTCTTGAGGTCTAAGGCTGAAGAGGGAAGGGTCGACTTTTTCCTATAGGGAAACTAAGGCTTCTTTAAGAATTTATGGATATCAGGGAGAGTGTGATCATATTTCTTATAGAAGGCCTCAGGGTCAAGGAGGTTAAAATACTCAGGGTAATCCTTCCTCTATGTGTCAGTCACCTCGGTACCTGAGAAAAAGATGTTCAAGGTATCCTTAGAGACTTGGAATTTCTTCTCAGCTATCATGGAAGTAAGGATTACTTGAGAATTAGATGGGGGTACCAAAGTGTCATAATTCCATTGCAAATTTGCATAGAATTTGTGAATGGCTTTGGTGCTTGTGATGGAATTGTGGTAACATGCACGTTTAACACTCAAGGGGGAGAGGTGATGGTCATACAACAACTCAGCTACTTGATCAATAACCTTTTGTCTATGAGGGCTTGGCTCAAAAAGGGCACGAAAAGGAAAGGGGTTCCTAGGAAGGAGCTCCTTATACCTATTAATAGCATCATTGGAGACAAAGAAGGTATCGTCAAAGGGTATAAGGTGCGTGTTGGAGGAGGAGGATGGTGCTCTGGAGGGGGTGGCTCTCTTTATTCTATTTGAATCCAAGGAGACAAAATAAGAGGATAGAGAGATAAAAAATGTAGGAAACACCACCACAAACCAACCAAACACCTAGGGTTAATGAGCAAGTGGTCAAGGGATGTCGAGAAAGGACAAACTAGGGCTAGGGAGAGGATGGATAAGGCTAAGGTTGAGAGCTTGAGGGAGTTGGAGGTTGGATCGATCGATTTTCTCTAGTTGAGAGGGAGACAAGTCAGTCGAACCTCACTTAAGTTTGCTCCAGCTCGACCATCGGTCGAGTTTTATGACTTGGAAACTCGACGGAATGGCTCTTAACAAAAGCCCTCGGCCATGGATCAATCGAGTTGGCAACTCGACTGATGGTCAACCTAAACCAACTTTAGAAATTCTAATTTCTAGCCATTAGAGTGCTAATTAAATTTATTTTTCTAGTCCATTTTGTATTTTAAACATACTTAGGCACGTATCACTCATCATTGGGTACTATTTTCATAATTGGGTACTATTTTTCAATAAAACAAATGTTTGTGAAAAATACCCAATAAAGCATATCAACAATGTTTTTAGCATTTTAGCACACAAAGGTGATCAAGTCATAAGAAAAGCATATAGGATAGATGGCAACTATCTAGAAGGCATATCAAATTCATCCATAGTAGTTATGAGTAGTTTAAATCTAATAAAATTAAATTGCAATATAGGATTGTAAGATGTATTGATTGCACTAGTATTGTCACAATTAATAGGAGAAGCATAAAAATGAATGTTAAAGTCTTGGATCATTTGCTTCATCCATAGAAGTTGGGCACAACAACTCCCGACTATAATTTATTCAGCCTCAGTGGTTGATAATGCCATTGAGATCTATTTCTTGGAGAAGCAAGACACCAAGCATGGTCTTAGGAGGAAGCAAGTGCCACTTGTGCACTTTCTATCAATTAAGCATCTGGCATAATCCACATCACTATAAGCCATAAGAGTAAAGTCCCTTGACTTGGGATACCATAATCCAAAATTTGGGGTTTTGGCTAAGTACCTTAAAATCCTCTTAACAACTATAAGATGTGATCTTCTTGGGATTTGATTGAAAGAGAGCACACAAGCCAACACTAAGCATTATATCAGATCTAGAGGCAGTTAAGTAAAGTAAACTTACCATCATACCTCTATAGAGATTCTCATCCACTTTCTCACCTTCTTCATCCTTGTGAAGTTTGGCAATGTTTGACATAGGTGTATCTATCAGCTTGGCGTTCTCCATTCCAAAGCACTTAAGTAGCTCACTTATGTATTTGCCTTAGTTGATGAATTACTCAACTTTAGTTTGTCTGATATGGAAATTGAGGAAGAATGTGAGATCACCCGTCATGCTCATCTCAAATTCAGTCTGCATAAGATCACTAAATTCTTTGCAAAGATCAAGGTTAGTTTCGCCAAAAATGATATCATCAACATAAATTTGAATGATAAGAAAATTGTTATAAGTGTGTTTCAGAAACAAGGTAGAATCTACTTTGCCCATGATATACCCATGATCTAACAAAAAGTTCTTTAATTTCTCATACCAAGCTCGAGGTGCTTGTTTGAGTCCATAGAGAGCTTTTTGCCACAAATAAACATGGTTAGGTAAACTATCATGTTAAAAGCATGGGGGTTGTACAACATACACTTCCTCCTCAATTGTACCATTCAAAAATGCACTTTTAACATCCATTTGATAAACAAGAAAGTTTTTATAACTAGCAAAAGCAAGAAACATACAAATGAACTCAAGTCTAGCTACATGTGCACATGTTTCATCAAAATCTATACCTTCCTAGTGATTGTAGCCTTGAGTGACTAATCTTGCTTTGTTCCTTACCACTTTTTTGTTTTCATCTAGTTTGTTGCTGTAGACCCACTTGGTGCCAAAGATCTTTCTATCACTTGGTCTTGGAATTAGGGTCCACACTTTGTTCTTCTCGAATTGCTCCAATTCTTCTTAATGGCTAGGATCCATTCATCATCTCCAAGAGCTTCTTTGACATTCTTTGGCTTGAGTTGTGAGGTGAAGGTGTTGTTGGCTTGTTCTTTGTTGAAGGTAGCACGCGTCTTCACTCTTTCAAATGGGTCACCTAAAATCAGCTCTTTTGGATGATTCTTTTTAAAATTGGGAGTTGGATCCTTCTTCTCTTCATCTTTCTCTTCTTCTTGAGAAACCACCTCTTTTCCCTTTTGAGTAACGTTGAGTTCTTATAGAATAGGAATTAACTCACCTGCAACATCATCATTTGGAACAATATTTTTGGGAATAGAGGGGTTAGTTTCAATAAACTTAACATTAATGGATTCTTCTACTTTAACAAGATCAACATTAAAACTCTATAAGCCTTGCTAGTAGTGCTATAGCCAAGAAAGAAAGCCTTACAAGATTTTAGATCAAACTTGTCAAGAGAATCTTTCATATTCAAAACAAAACAAGGACAATTGAAAACATGGAAATACTCAATAGAAGGCTTCCTAGCATGCCATAGCTCATTGGGGGTTTCTTCAAAGAAGGATGTGTAAAAACCCAGTTTTGCACAAAACATGAGGTAATAATGGCTTCAACCCAAAACTTCTTTGGAGTGTCATACTCTAAAAGCATGGTCCTAGACATCTCCTATGGTGACATATTTTATACAACCCCATTTTGTTGAGGTGTTTGAGGTGAAGAGAAGTTATTTGCATAGCCAGATTCTTCACAAAAGTGTTCAAAAATGTCATTTTCAAATTATCCCCCATGATCACTACATATGGAAAAAATCCAACAAGAAGCTTTGTTCTCAACTTGTTTTGAAAAACTAGAGAAAACATCAAGCATATCACTCTTGGAAAGAAGAAATAAGGTCCAAGTATATCGAGAGAAATAATGGACAATAACAAGAAAATACTTAGAGACATGAAGTGATTGAATTCTCATTGGCCAAATAGATCAATATGGAGAAGTTCAAGAGCTCTCTTGGTGCTAAGGAGTCCTTTGGATTTGAAGGAGGACTTGGTTTGCTTTCCTTAGGTATAAGGTTGGCATTCCTCATCCTTTTCAAAATCCAATTTGGGAACTCCCTTGACCAAGTCCTTTTTTCTCAACTTCTTCAATTGATGCATATTTACATCACCAAGCCGATGATGCCAAAGAGAAATATCATTCAAATTGACTACTAAGCATCTACCAACAATATGCTTAATAGATTCAAGCACAATTAAATAAATATTACCACTTCTAGATCCCTTATATATAACATGATAGGTGAGGGAATCTAGAATCAAGCATTCAAAAGAATTAAATAGCATAAGGTAACCAATATCACACAATTGACTCATACTTATTAAATTGTGATGTAGTCCATCCTCAAATATAACATTATTGATACACAAGGATTCACCTACATCACCCTCACCTTTTACCTTACTTTTCTTGTTGTCCCTAAAGGTAATTGAACCTCCTTTATTCTTAGTGAAGTTGTTGAAATGGCTTATATCACTTGTCATGTGTTTCATGCAGCCACTATCAATGATACATCTACCTTTTTCTGGCAAGAAAGGAGAGTGTCAGTTCCCAACTCAAACTTTAGGATCTGGAGTTAGCGCGGGGACCCATTTCATCTTTGGGTTGGTCCCCTTAGGCTTGTAAGATCAATAAGTAAAATAATGATCATCACATTTGCAATGAGAAAAATCACAGGGTTCTTAGTGCCAGAAGACACTCCAATGAAAAATGAGGTTTCCTTACTATTTTTCTTACCTTTGGCTTTGTTCTTGCCCTTAGGTGCTCCCCATACAAATCACAAACCACTAGTACCACTTTCTTTGGTAGTATGGACAAGGATTTCATTTAGGGAGTTTTTTTCTTTGAGAAATTTCTACAAAGAGGCTCTAGGTCTATGATTGTCATCATTAAGAGATATGATAGTAGAATACAAACTATCAAGATCATCTCTAGCATGAACAAGGTCGACCTCTAAACAAAGGGCTTTAGTCAAATAAGAATGTTTTTCAAGAGAAATAGAAGCAACATCATTACTACGAAAAATAGGTCTAGAAGATAAATCATTAACTTGACCAAGAAACCTAGCATTTTAGATTTAATTAATTGAATTTATTTGAGATAAACATCCCTCTCATCTCTACGAGCATCAACAATAAGCTTGAATTTAGCATTTTTAGTTTTTAGTGTTTCAAGCTCATTTAGGCACTTTTGGTTATCTTGCTTAAGAGTTTCGATGTTCTTAAGGTAAAAACCATTCTCTACATCAACTCCATTGTATTGGAGCTCAAGATCCAGAAATTGGCCTTGCAAGTTGTTGATTCTTTCAAGATGAATTTTCTCATTTTGCTCAAGAATCTCAAGTTTAGCACACAAATCATCCATAGTTTTTCCTAACCTCTTTATTTTGGATTTACATTTAGCAAAAGAAGAACGGGTAGAAAAAAACATATCAATAAGAGTTTCTTTAGCTAACTCATGCAAGCTTACCTCACTTACCTAACCAATTTCTTCATTTGTAGAGGCCATGAATGCAAGGTGGCACTCTCGATCTTCTTCGAAGCTTGAGCTATTTGAGGAATATTCTTACCAAGTTACATGAGTTGCATTCTTGTGTCTTCTCTCCTTATTTTCCTTCCTCTTGTACTTGCTCTCCTTATTATACTCTTCCTCCTTCTTGGAGATGTCCTTGTGGTGTGACTTTATTGATTTTAGACATTCACTCTTGTAGTGTCCTTTTTGTGCCACACTTGTAGCATCTTGGAGTAGAAGAGGAGGATTGCTTTCCCTTGAAGTGCTTGCCCTTAGGGTAGTTGGCTTCATCCTCACTAGGTCCATCATATTCACTAGGGGAGGAGGGATAGGTCTGGCAAGCAAGTTGTTGTTTAAGGATGACAACCTCCACTTGATCTTTGAAAGCAATATATTTGATCTTTCTTGCTTCCTTCTCTTCTTGCTTGGCTTCTTGTTCTTTCTTGTCAAGCCTTGGCTCATGAGCTTGTAGATTGCTAATGAGATCTTCAGTTGGGATGTCACCAAGGCTTCTCACTTCTTCAATGGAGGTCACCTTAGACTTCCATCTCTTTGGTAGAGTCCTCAAGATCTTGGAGTTGATTTTTCCTCTATCCAAAGTGTTTCCCAAAGTAGCTAGACCATTGATGATGACGTTGAGCTTAGAGTACATCTCAACAATCCCTTCTTTCTTTCCCATCTTGATGTTATTTAGAAGGTTGTTTAGCATGTAGATCTTAGCCTCCTTCACTTTCTTTGTGTCCTCACAACTTATCCCATATATCATAGGTTGTGTCCTATGATGAGATGCAGTTGAACTCGGTTGGAGTGAGGGAAGCATAGAGGATGCTTATAGCTTTGGCATTGAGCTGGGCTTCTTTTAGAGAAGCTTCATTCCATGTTGACGCAACTCTCATTGGCTCCTTGTATGGTGTGATCATTACCTTTTACATATCAAAGTTCATCCCTTGAATGTAGAACTACATACACCTCTTCTAATAGAGGAAGTTGGTTTCTTAGAAGACCAAAGGACACATGGAGAACCCTTCCTATAGATTTAGTGAATCAAGTAGGTTCTGACCCATCTTTTCCTCTCAAGTGAGATTGTTAGAGAAGATCCTAGGCACTAATACCACTTGTTTGATCTAGCACTCTGGAGTGGGGTGAATAGAGATTCAAAATTCTCATAAGAAAAGTTAGACCTTCAAATTATATCAATGTAAACCAAATTCTTAAGATCAATTTGAAGTACTATCTAGTAAGCATAGCAAGGATGATAGAAATTGAAACATGCACTTGGAAAAGGTGGTTAGAGTGGTTCCAATCTCCAAACTAGGATATAGTCAATCCACTACCTAGAGAGGTCAACCTTTAGGACTTTGCAATTCGTGTATACTTGTATTCCATCATAAGAGATACAAGGAGACCACCATACATCCAAGGACTTACCTACTCAATACAAGAGTCTTTCTCCTACACAAGGACTTACCTACTTGATCAAGATGTCTTCAGCCTTCAACAAGGACTTACCCACACTTGCATGAAGTTTTTGTCCTTGAAGGAATTACCCACTCTTCTTGAATCTTGGCCTTACCCTTCTCCTTCACCTGGGAAAGAATTCACCTCTTCTTCAACCTTGATGAATACCAACAACTTCACCTTCACTCAGAGTAGCTTGCTTCAACCTTTGCTCTTTGAGAAAGAGGATTGGGAAGATGGAAGGAATGAGAGCTTACAAGCACATGGAGTGTAAGGACCCTGACCCACGTTTGGGATAACCCTTTTTGTTTTGCTTAAGTATGATGCTTATAACCTTGCTCTAATCATATGAGATGTAATTAGGGCATGTTCGAAGCTTTAGTTTCTTGTTTTAAGCTTGCTTGGTTGATGCTTGTGTTTTGTGGTGAGGTTTTGGTACAAATTTCAATTTACCCAATATAGGGGTTGATATTCAAGTTTCCCTCTCTAGTGTGTTTTTTCTCTCTCTTAGCATCATCTAGAGAAGAGAGAGAGAGAGATGGGCACCTTGTTTGGATCTTGGTGGTGTGGTGACACCCTTGGTGATGTTTTGGACACATGTATGAGGTGTGCCTTGCATCTAGATGTGTTATCTTGGGCTTGAGATCCTTGGAAAGGTTGTGTATCGGTTTGTGGGTATCTCAAGTTGTACCATATCAGTTGGTGGGTGGCTTGAGTTGCACCCTATCAGTTTGTTAGTGTCTTGAGTTGCACCCTTTCGGTTTGTGGGTGTGTAGAGATGTGGTATCGAGCAAGAGATGTGGTATAGGGAAAGACCATGATAGGTGACCTAGAGGATGAGACCTAGATCTTATCACCTCGTTTGCATGGTGTTTCATGTGGCCCTTCTTCATGGAAAAGTGTCACCTTAGGTTATGACACCTTCCTCTTGATCTCTCTCTCATCCCTCTTGTATATATACCCCTTTCCCTCCATGCAAGAGAATCCTTTTGGATATTCTTGTTTTCTCTCCTTGGTGGACGACCTTAAGAAGCTGAGGAGCTAGAGGAGTCTCTCTTGGAGCTTGTGGTGTTCCCTTCATCTTCTACCTTGGTAAGCCATGGTTCCTAGCTCTCTTTCTCTCCTTCTTTCTTCTTCTCGGGCATGGATATTGGTTATCTTTCATTCCTTCTCGAACCCCCTTAACCTTGGTATCATCTTTTTCTTGGGAGGTGTAGTGGTGACCAAGTTGGGAAAATCTTCTTCTACCTTGAGCTCGTGAGCTTGGAGCTTGACCTTGGAGCTCAGATCTTGGTAGTGATCTTTGAGGTGGTTTATATAACTCTAAAACTTCTTTGTTATTATCACTCCTTACATGATATCTCGTTCTTCATCTTTGGTTCGTTATCTCTTGCATGTTAGTAGTTCTTCTTGGAGGTTTTAAGATCTATTTGGAAGAGGAAGTCTTGCTTAAGTTTCTGCCCATGTGGTACACTTCCTTGCCTTTCTTGGAACAAGTATCCTAAGGTTGAAGATGATTAGGTCAACATGCTATGGTGGGTGGTCGTCATGACCTAAGTACAACAGACTGTTACACCAAGATATAGGTCGTCACGACTTGGTGAGGTTTAGGTCGACACATTTTGGTGACGCTTAGATCGTCATGCCTTGTGCATTCTTAGGTTGTTATGGTGTTAGAAATATTTTTGTGATGGAATCTCGTTGGGTTTCTCTCCATGTCTTGCACCTTCTTGCTATGTGTTATAGATGGACTAGTGGCCGACCTTCCTAAGGTTGAAGACAACAAGTCCACACACATACATGTACCATGTGGAGGATAGGTCATCATGACTTGTAGTGCTGCAAATCGATACCCTATGTGGAAAGTAGTCATGACTTGGTTATGCTTAGGCCGACATGCTTTGTGGATGTTTAGGTCATCTTGTATTGAGAAGGTTAGCTTGTTTTGGCTTATGGTTGCTAACTGATATGGTTGATGGATCTTGAGAAGCTAGCCCATCATGACCTAGCAGTCAAGTGGATTATGGTTCCTTAGGTATTTTTACTAGAGTTAAAGCATGTCATGTGATGGAGGACATATCCAGACCACTTGACTCCCATGTTCTTCAAGATACAAAACATGATCACCGTAGTATTCTCTGCAATTTGAGTTTAGTTTTTCTTTTGATGAATATTGTAGTTGACTACTAGGGCAAGTATGCAGTTCTTGAGGTCTAAGGCTGAATAGGGAAGGGTCGACTTTTTCCTATAGGGAAACTAAGGTTTCTTCAAGAATTTATGGATATCAGGGAGAGTGAGATCATATTTCTTATAGAAGGCCTCAGGGTCAAGGAGTTTAAAATACTCAGGGTAATCCTTCCTCCATGTGTCAGTCACCTCGGTACCTGAGAAA
The DNA here is from genome assembly GCA_963693085.1 of Alisma plantago-aquatica. NCBI lineage: Eukaryota > Viridiplantae > Streptophyta > Magnoliopsida > Alismatales > Alismataceae > Alisma > Alisma plantago-aquatica. Next base: position 123,872,333 of record OY856411.1, read on the forward strand.
AAGATGTTCAAGGTATCCTTAGAGACTTGCAATTTCTTCCTCGCTATCATGGAAGTAAGGATTACTTGAGCATTAGATGAGGGTACGAGAGTGTCATAATTCCATTGCAAATTTGCATAGAATTTGTGAATGGCTTTGGTTCTTGTGATGGAATTATGGTAGCACGCACATTCAAAACTCAAGGCGGAGAGGTGATGATCATACAACAACTCAACTACTTTATCAATAACCTTTTGTCTAAGAGGGCTTGGCTTAAAAAGGGCATGAAAAGGAAAGGGGTTCCTAGGAAGGAGCTCCTTGTACCTATTAATAACATCATTGGAGACAAAGAAGGTATCGTCAAAGGCTATAAGGCACGAGTTGGAGGAGGAGGATGGTGCTCTGGAAGGGGTGACTCTCTTGCTTCTGTTTGAAGCCATGGAGACAAAATAAGAGGATAGAGAGATCAAAAATGTAGGAAACACCACCACAAACCAACCAAACACCTAGGGTTAATGAGCAAGTGGTCAAGAGAGGTCGAGTAAGGACGAACTAGGGCTAGGGAGAGGATGGTCGGGGCTAGGGTTGAGAGCTTGAGGGAGTAGGAGGTTGGATCCGTCGATTTTCTCTAGTTGAGAGGGAGACAAGTCGGTCGAACCTCACTTAACTTTGCTCCAGCTCAACCATCGGTCGAGTTCTGTGACTTGGAAACTCGACTGAATGGCTCTTAACAAAATCCCTTGACCATGGATCAATCTAGTTGGCAACTCGACTGATGGCCAACCTAAACCAACTTTAGAAATTCTAATTTCTAGCCATTGGAGTGCTAATTAAATTTATTTTTCTAGTCCATTTTGTATTTTAAACATACTTAGGAACATATCACTCATCATTGGGTACGATTTTCATCATTGGGTACTATTTTGCAATAAAATAAACATTTGTGAAAAATACCCAAAACAAGCGAAAAATAAGGCATATCAACAATTTTTTTAGCATTTTAGCACGCAAAGGTGATCAAGTCATAAGAAAAGCATATTGGATAGATGGAAACTATCTAGAAGGCATATCAGATTCATCCAAAGTAGTTATGAGCAGTTTTGATCTAATAAAATTAAATTGATCTCTATTTAGAGGTTTAGTGAAAGTGTCTGCCAAGTGGTTTTCTGCGTCCACATTCGTGATATAGATATCCTTTTTGGCAATGTGATCACAAAGAAAATGACGATGAACCTCTATGTGCTTGTCTCTACTATGCAATATAGGATTGTAAGATATATTCATTGCACTAGTATTGTCACAATTAATAGGAGAAGCATCAAAATGAATGTTAAAGTCTTGGAGCATTTGCTTCATCCATAGAAGTTGGGCACTACAACTCCCGAATGTAATGTATTCAGCCTTAGTGGTTGACAATGCTATTGTGATCTATTTGTTGGAGAAGCAAGACACCAAGATGGTCCAAGGAGAAAGCAAGTGTCACTTGTGCACTTTCTATCAATTAAGCATCTGGCGTAATCCACATCACTATAAGCTATAAGAGTAAAGTCCCTTGACTTGGGATACATAGTCTAAAATTTGGGGTTTTGGCTAAGTACCTTAAAATCCTCTTAACAACTATAAGATGTGATCTTCTTGGGATTTGATTGAAAGTGAGCACACCAGCCAACACTAAACATTATATCAGGTCTAGAGGTAGTTAAGTAAAGTAAACTTCCCATCATACCTCTATAGAGATTCTCATCCACTTTCTCACCTTCTTCATCCTTGTCAAGTTTGGCGATGTTTGACATAGGTGTATCTATTGTCTTGGTGTTATCCATCGCAAAGCACTTAAGTAGCTCACTTTTATATTTTCCTTAGTTGATGAATTTCCCATCTTTATTTTGTTTGATATGGAAGTTGAGGAAGAATGCGAGCTCACCCATCATGCTCATCTCAAACTCACTCTGCATAAAATCCTTAAATTCTTTGCAAAGATCAAGGTTAGTTCTGCCAAAAATGATATCATCAACATAAATTTGAATGATAAGAAAATTGTTATAAGTGTGCTTGAAAAACAAGGTAGAATCTACTTTGCCCATGATATACCCATGATCTAACAAAAGTTCTTAAATTTCTCATACTAAGATCGAGGTTCTTGTTAGAGTCCATAGAGAGCTTTTTGCCACAAATAAACATGGTTAGGTAAACTATCATGTTAAAAGCTCGGGAGTTGTACAACATACACTTTCTCCTCAATTGTACCATTCAAAAATGCACTTTTAACATCTATTTAATAAAGAAGAAAGTTTTCATAACTAGTAAAAGCAAGAAACATACGAATGGACTCAAATATAGCTACATGTGCACATGTTTCATCATAATCTATACCTTCCTGGTGATTGTAGCCTTGAGTGACTAATCTTGCTTTGTTCCTTACCACTTTTCCATTTTCATCTAGTTTGTTACTGTAGACCCACTTGGTGCCAAAGATCTTTCTATCACTTGGTCTTGGAATTAGGGTCCACATTTTGTTCTTATCAAATTGCTCCAATTCTTCTTGCATGGCTAGGATCCATTCATCAACTCCAAGAGCTTCTTTGACATTCTTTGGCTCGAGTTGTGAGATGCAGGCATTGTTGGCTTGTTCTTTGTTGAAGGTAGCGCACGTCTTTACTCTTTCAAATGGGTCACCTAAAATCATCTCTTTTGGATGATTCTTTGTAAAATGGGGAGTTGGATCCTTCTTCTCTTCATCTTTCTCTTCTTCTTGAGAAACCACCTCTTTTCCCTTTTGAGTAATGCTGAGTTCTTATAGAATAGGAATTAACTCACCTACAACATCATCATTTGGAACAATATTTTTGGGAATAGAGGGGTTAGTTTCAATAAACTTAACATTAATGGATTCTTAAACTTTAGCAAGATCAACATTAAACATTCTATAAGGCTTACTAGTAGTGTTATAGCCAAGAAAGAAAACCTTGCAAGATTTTAGATCAAACTTGTCGAGAGAATATTTCGTATTCAAAACAAAACAAGGACAATTGAAATAATGGAAATAATCGATAGAAGGCTTCCTAGCATGCCATAGCTCATAGGGGGTTTCTTCAAAGAAGGATGTGTAAAAACCCAGTTTTGCACAAAACATGGGGTACTAATGGCTTCGGGCCAAAACTTCTTTGGAGTGTCATACTCTAAAAGCATGGTCCTAGACATCTCCTATGGTGACATATTTTCCCCCTCTACAACCCCATTTTGTTGAGGTGTTCAAGGTGAAGGGAAGTTATGTGCATAGCCAGATTCTTCACAAAAATGTTCAAAAAGGTCATTTTCAAATTCTCCCCCATGATCACTACGGATGGAAAAAATCCAACAAGAAGCTTTGTTCTCAACTTGTTTGTAAAAACTAGAGAAAACATAAAGCATATCACTCTTTGAAACAAGAAAGAAGGTCCAAGTATATCTAGAGAAATCATCGACAATGACAAGACAATACTTGGAGACACGAAGCGATTGAATTCTCATTGGTCCAAATAGATCAATATGGAGAAGTTCAAGAGCTCTCTTGGTGCTAAGGAGTCCTTTGGATTTGAAGGAAGAATTGGTTTGCTTTCCTTGGGTATAAGGTTGTCATTCCTCATCCTTTTCAAAATCCAATTTGGGAAGTCCCTTGACCAAGTCCTTTTTTCTCAACTTCTTCAATTGATGCATATTTACATCACCAAGCCGACGATGTCAAAGAGAAATATCATTCAAACTGACTACTAGGCATCTACCCACAATATGCTTCATAGATTCAAGAAAAATTAAAAAATATTACCACTTCTAGATCCCTTATATATAACATGATAGGTGAGGGAATCTAGAATCAAGCATTCAAAAGAATTAAATAGCACAAGGTAACCATTATCACAGAATTGACTCACACTTATTAAATTGTGATGTAGGCCATCCTCAAAGATAAAATTCTTGATACACAAGGATTCACCTACATCACCCTCACCTTTTACCTTACCTTTCTTGTTGTCCCTAAAGGTAACCAAACCTCCTTTCTTCTTAGTGAAGTTGTTGAAATGGCTTATATCACCTGTCATGTGATTCACGCAGCCACTATCAACGATCCATTCAACTTTTTCCTACAAGAAAGGAGAGTGTTGGTTACCAACTCAAACTTTAGGATCTGGAGTTAGCTCAGGGACCCATTTCATCTTTGGGTTGGTCCCCTTAGGCTTGTAAGATCAATAAGTAGAATAATGATAATCACATTTGCAATGATAATAAATCATAGGGTTCTTAGTGCCAGAAGACTCTCCAATGAAAAATGAGGTTTCCTTACTCTTTTTCTTACCTTTGGCTTTGTTCTTGCCCTTAGGTGCTCCCCATACAAATCACAAACCACTAGTACCACTTTGTTTGGTAGTATGGACAAGGATTTCATTTAGGGAGTTTTTTTCTTTGAGAAATTTCTACAGAGAGGCTCTAGGTCTATGATTGTCATCATTAAGAGATATGATAGTAGAATACAAACTAGCAAGATCATCTCTAGCATGAAAAAGGTCGACCTCTAAACAAAGGGCTTTAGTCAAATAAGAATGTTTTCTAGAGAGATAGAAGCAACATCATTACTAGGAAAAATAGGTCTAGAAGATAAATCATTAACTTGACCAAGAAACCTAGAATTTTCATATTTAAGCAATTGAATTTCTTTGAGATAAACATCCCTCTCATCTCTATGAGCATCAACAATAATCTTGAATTTAGCATTTTTAGTTTTTAGTGTTTCAAGCTCATTTAGGCACTTTTGGTTATCTTGCTTAAGAGTTTTGATGTTCTTAAGGTAAACACCATTCTCTACTTCAACTCCACTGTATTGGAGTTCAAGATCAAGAAATCGGCCTTGCAAGTTATCAATTCTTTCAAGATGAATTTTCTCATTTTGCTCAAGAATCTCAAGTTTAGCATACAAATAATCCATAATTTTAGCTAACCTCTTTATTTTGGATTTACATTTAGCAAAAGAAGAATGGGTAGAAACAAGCATATCAATAAGAGTTTCTTTATCTAACTCATGCAAGATTACCTCACTTACCTAACCAATTTCTTCACTTGTAGAGGCCATGAGTGCAAGGTGGCACTCTCCATCTTCTTCGAAGTTTGAGCTATTTGAGGAAGAAGATTCCCAAGCTGCATGAGCTGCATTCTTGTCTCTTCTCTCCTTCTTTTCCTTCCTCTTGTACTTGCTCTCCTTCTTATACTCTTCCTCCTTCTTAGAGCTTCCCTTGTGGTGTGACTTTCTAGATTTTGGACATTCACTCTTATAGTGTCCTTTTTGTGCCACACTTGTAGCATCTTGGAGTAGAAGAGGAGGATTGCTTTCCCTTGAAGTGCTTGCCCTTGGGGTAGTTGGCTTCATCCTCACTAGGTCCATCCTCTTCACTAGAGGAGGAGGGACAGGTCTGGAAAGCAAGTTGCTGTTTAAGGATGACAACCTCCACTTGATCTTTAAAAGCAATATCTTTGATCTTTCTTGCTTCCTTCTCTTCTTTCTTGGCTTCTTGTTCTTGCTTGTCAAGCCTTGGCTCATGAGCTTGTAGATTGCCAATGAGATCTTCAGTTGGGATGTCACCAAGGCTTCTCACTTCTTCAATGGAGGTCACCTTATACTTCCATCTCTTTGGTAGAGTCTTCAAGATCTTGGAGTTGATTGTTCCTCTATCCAAAGTGTTTCCCAAAGTAGCTAGACCATTGATGATGATGTTGAGATTAGAGTACATCTCAACAATTCCTTCTTTCTTTTCCATCTTGAAGTTCTTTAGAAGGTTGTTTAGCATGTAGACTTAGCCTCCTTCACTTGCTTTGTGCCCTCACAACTTATCCCATATCTCATAGGTTGTGTCCCATGAGGAGATGCAGTTGAACTTGGTTGGAGTGAGGGCAGCATAGAGGATGCTTATAGCTTTGGCGTTGAGCTAGGCTTCTTTTAGAGAAGCTTCATTCCATATTGATACAACTCTGGTTGGCTCCTTGCATGGTGTGATCATCACCTTTTACATATCAAAGTTCATCCCTTGAATGTAGAACTGCATACACCTCTTCTAATAGAGGAAGTTGGTTTCTTAGAAGACCAAAGGACACATGGAGAAGCCTCCCTTTTGGTTTAGTGAACCAAGTAGGTTCTGACCCATCTTCACCTCTCAAGGGAGATTGTTAGAGAAGATCCTAGACACTAATACCACTTTTTGGATCTAGGGCTCTAGAGTGGGGTGAATAGAGCTTTACGATTCTCACAAGAAAAGTTAGACCTTCAAATTATATCAATGTAAACCAAATTATTAAGATCAATTTGAAGTACTATCTAGCAAGCATAGCAAGGATGACAGAAATTGAAACATGCACTTAGACAAGGTGGTTAGAGTGGTTCCAATCTCCAAACTTGGAGATAGTCAATCCACTACCTAGAGAGGTCAACCTTTAGGACTTTGCAATCTGTGTATACTTATATTCCATCATAAGAGATACAAGGAGACCACCATACATCCAAGGACTTACCTACTCAATACACGACTCTTTCACCTACACAAGGACTTACTCACTTGATCAAGATGTCTTCAACCTTCAAAAAGGACTTACCCACACTTGCATGAAGTTTTTGGCCTTGAAGGAATTACCCACTCTTCTTGAATCTTGGCCTTTCCCTTCTCCTTCACCTGGGGAAGACTTCACCTCTTCTTCAACCTTGATGAAGACCAACAACTTCACCTTCACTCAGAGTAGCTTGCTTCAACCTTTGCTCTTTGAGAAAGGGGATCGGGAAGATGGAAGGAATGAGAGCTTACAAGCACATGGAGTGTAAGGACCCTGACCCACATTTTGGGATAACCCTATTTGTTTCGCTTAAGTATGATGTTTAGAACCTTGATCTAATCATCTAATATGTAATTAGGGCATGTTCGAAGCTTTAATTTCTTTTTTTGAGCTTGCTTAGTTGATGCTTGTGTTTGTGGTGAGGTTTTGGTGCAAATTGAAATTTACCCAATATAGGGGTTGATATGCAAGTTTGCCCTCTCATGTGTGTTCTTTCTCTCTCTTGGCATCATCTAGATGAGAGAGAGATGGGAACCTTGTTTAGACCTTGGTTGTGTGGTGACATCCTTGGTGATGTTTTGGAGACATGTGTGAGGTGTGCCTTGCATCTAGATGTGTTATCTCGGGCTTGAGATCCTTGGAAAGGTTGTGTATCGGTTTGTGGGTGTCTCGAGTTGTACCCTATCAGTTTGTGGGTGGCTTGAGTTGAACCCTATTAGTTTTTCAGTGTCTTGAGTTGCACCCTATCGGTTTGTGGGTGTGTAGAGATGTGGTATTGGGCAAGAGATGTGGTATCGGGCAAGACCATGATAGGTGACCTAGAGGACGAGACCTAGATCTTATAACCTCATTTGCATGGTGTTGCATGTGGCCCTTCTTCATGGAAAAGTGTCACCTTAGGTTATGACACCTTCCTCTTAATCTCTCTCTCATCCCTCTTGTATATATACCCCTTTCCCTCCATGCAAGAGAATCCTTTTGGCTATTCTTGTTTTCTCTCCTTGGTGGATGACCTTAGAAGCTACGGAGCTAGAGGAGTCTCTCTTAGAGCTTGTGGTGTTCCCTTCATCTTCTACCTTGGTAAGCCATGGTTCCTAGCTCTCTTTCTCTCCTTCTTTCTTCTTCTCGGGCATGGATCTTGGTTATCTTTATTTCCTCCTCGAACCCCCTTAACCTTGGTATCATCTTTTTCTTGGGAGGTGTAGTGGTGACCAAGTTTGGAAAATCTTCTTCTACCTTGAGCTTGTGAGCTTGGAGCTTGACCTTAGAGCTCGGATCTTGGTAGTGATCTTTGAGGTGGGTTATATAACTCTAAAACTTCTTTGTTATTTTCACTCCTTACATGATATCTCGTTCTTCATCTTTGGTTCGTTATCTCTTACATGTTAGTAGTTCTTCTTGGAGGTTTTGAGATCTATTTGATAGAGGGAGTCTTGCTCAAGTTGCTACCCATGTGGTACACTTCCTTGGCTTGCTTGGAACAAGTGTCCTAAGGTTGAAGATGATTAGGTTGACATGTTATGGTGGGTGGTCATCACGACCTAATTACAACAGACTGTTACACCAAGATATAGGTTGTCACAACTTGGTGAGGTTTAGGTCGACACATTTTGGTGACACTTAGATCGCCATGCCTTGTGCATGCTTAGGTTGTTATGGTCTTAGAACTATTTTTATGATGGAATCTCATTGGGTTGCTCTCCATGTCTTGCACCTTCTTACTATGTGTTATAGATGGACTAGTGGTTGGCCTTCCTAAGGTTGAAGACAACAAGTCCACACACATGCATACACCAGGTGGAGGATAGATCACCATGACTTGTAGTGCTGCAAATCGATACCCTATGTGGCAAATCGTCATGACTTGGTTATGCCTAGGCCGACATGCTTTGTGGATGTTTAGGTTGTCTTGTATTGAGAAGGTTAGCTTGTTTTGGCTTATGGTTGCTAACTGATATGGTTGATGGATCTTGAGAAGCTAGCCCATCATGACCTAGCAGTACCTAAACCAATATGTGATAGATAAACTGAGATGCATGGTGAGTGTGGGTCGTCATGCTTTTGAAGTACCTTAAGTGGATAAGGTGTTATTTAGACGTTATGCTCTTAGAGGTGTTAGCCCATCATGGCTATGGAGGCACCTTGAGAAGTTGGTCTATTTTGAGGGATAACCGTGACGCCCTGGATGAGGGGAGGCCAACACACCTTGGAGTGATGATTACTGATACACCTTAACCCGTGATGCCTAGACAAACACTAAACTGAATGACCGATATACCTACGGTTGTCCGACATGTTTTAGTGTTGCCCATCATAACTTGGGTGTCGTTGTGCCCGTCACACCTTTGAGGTGTTGACTGTCACAACTCCCCTATGGTGCTAATTGATACATGTCCGGTGAGGTCAGCCCGACACTTTTAAGTGCTCAACCGATACATCAAGCTGATCTAACTAATATACCCTTTGTGTTTCCTGACATGGCTTGGTTGCCCGTCACACCCTTAGGTGGTGATAGCTGATACACTATGGGATGGTAAACCGATACACTCTTCGTGAGGTTATCTCTTGTGCCTTGCATGGTGATAATTGACATGTTGTAATGATGACAAGTCAACACCCAATAGAAATTGCTAACCGACATGCTACATGTTAGCCCAACCAATACCTTGTGATGGTGGCTATGTTACATCATGTTGATGATATGGTTACATGTTATGATGTGATACCCTATGGGGTGGTTATGTGAATAATAAGGAGTGTTGTGTTCTATAATCCATATCTCATGACATACCTTGAAATAATGATAGAAACAATAATCTAAGGATGGTTGTTAATCCAACCTTGTAAACTCTAATTGATTGAATGGAAACGCTAACCCTAATGATGTAATGTGAATGTCATGGATCTTATGAGATGGTGTAATGTTATTCTTGTTACAAGTCTCTAACCATGCAGGTAAAACCAGTTGATAAGCATGGTCAGGTATGACATGTGATGCTTATGATATGTTTGAATGGGTCCTTGGAGAGGTTTTGTAGACGTTTTGTGAACGTGCTTTTATTATGTGTTTGGCCTATGTGCCCTGTTGTATATAACTGTAATGGATGTATGTATATATGTTCCGAAACAAGTTGGTGGCACACGCAGTAAGTGCTTTGAGGCATGAAAGGACTTGTATACAAAGGTTCTTGTTGTTTGGTAGTTTTGTGAAAATGGTTTTAATTTTTAGTGTTTTTCAGTAATCTGTTTGATCAATCTTTCTTCCGTGGTTTTGTTTTGAGTAATATTGCTTTTGTGGCATGGGGCGTCACATGGAGGTATCTCTCTTACAACTTGCCTAACCCACTCATAATCACAAAATGCTTTGTAAATGAGAGAGATAAAGGGGCTCAAATGGTTGCAACAAACTCAACTATAGCAAGGACTTCGTATAGCATGAATGGGAAAACTTGGAATGAACCCCAAGGGGTCCTATTTATAGTTGGGCGTGTTCCTTTGAGTGTGGGATCACTTAAGAATGAAAAATAGCCATTTTACAACTTGGAACATATCTATTTTCATTTGCACCAACTCTCCAATAGTTATAATCAATTTTTTTGTGTTTTTTGTATAGTACATTCAGTCAAGTTTCAATAAAGGTAACTCAACCGATCAACTAACCAAAAAAGTCAATTTTCAAACTATCGGTCAAGTTTGTTCAGGGAAATTTGACCGCTAAGTCAAAATTAGTTTTGGTTAGTAAATCGGTCATTTGAGTTCTCTGAGTTTGCAACTTGACCGATTGATCATTTCAGAAAATCCATCACTAGATCGGTCGAGTTTCCAACTAGACTGACACAGTTGTTGTGACAATTGTTCTAAAATGATTTTTGAGTGACCAAACTTTGGAATTAAGTGTCCCTATTTTTTTCTCATCTTAGTTACAAGTGATATCATCAATACAAGTGATTAGAAAATTAATCTAAGGTGATTTAGAGTGAATTCCTAAATTGCACACCTGCATTGCTTTTGACTTGAACTTGGACAAGCTAGGGCTTTTGTAATTTGATCATTTTCATGTACCTAAAGCCTGAAATAAGTCTTGAACAAACATATTAGATCACATGAATGGAATGGTTAAGTCATTATCAAAATCTGGACAATGTATAACTTTAAATTCAACGGAGAGGACCTTGCTAAGGTAAGAAAAACTATAATTGTATGCTAATAAAGTTGCTTTGATCAAGCAAAGGATGAAGAGAGCCGATGATCAACAGAAGTTGTATGTTGATGCAAAGTGGACTGACTTGCACTTCATTGTGGATGAACATGTGTTTCTGAAAATCTGACCCCTCCGATCTATAGTTAAGAACATAGGAAAGCTGAGTTCCCAATACGTGGGTCCGTTTGAGATTTTAGAATGGATTGGTGAAGCTACTTATCATTTATGCTTACCCCCTCAATATAGTATGATTCATGATATTTCCAATATAAAGCACTATGTGAAGGACTTGATCCATGTGCTGAGCATTGAACCTATTGAACTCCAAGGGAGACTGATATACCCCGAATCACCAGTGAGGGTATTGGATACCAAGGTGAACGAGCTCAAGAATAAAAATATAGAGATGGTAAAGGTTATTTGGAAGCAACGTTGAGAGGATGAAGCCACATGGGAGCTAACGACAGACATGGAAAAGTCTTACTCTGAGTTGTTTGTATGATTAGTCAAATTTTGAGGGAAAAATTCCTATAAGAGGGGAAGGATGTTAGAACCTCAGTTTCACTTGTATTTTAAATAATTGAGATGCAATTATTTTAGTAAAAGATACTTTATTGGAAAATTTGTGTGCTTTGTTTTAAAGAATGGTTTTCTTTGTAAATTTCCCTTGAATGATGGATTTCGTGAGTTCTACTATTTTATTAATCCAACGATGGATAAAAGGGGAAATGGATAAAATAAAATCCCATAATAAGTAAAAGAAAAAGAAATAGATGATAATTGTGTGTACATGAGAGAATTGTGTATAATTCTCTAGAAAGGGGCAAAGATGGCCACTATTAATAAGTTTTCATTTACACATGGTTTTTAATAGAAATAATAGCCAAAAGAAAGAAAGAGGAAAAGATGTGTTTTAAGGCATAATATATGACTTATAAGTGGATGACTTGGATGCTAAGAAAAGGTATTTTACTTTTCAAATTTTGGTCCAAATATTTTCACACATCTAAATAAAATCATTATGGACTTTCCCTTAAAACATGAGATAAAAAGGATCAAAGATGTGAGAGATATGGATTTTTATAACTTTCCTGAAGTGAGGAGGATTATGTAAATATGCATTTAATGTCACGATTTCATTTAGTAGGAAAAAAAGTCAGGGAACCGGTTCCCCTTTGCTCCTTGTGAGGCCCAGTGGTTGTTGGATCAAAAGTAGAGGGTGCACAAGTCGTCACCTACCTCTAGTCTAGGATGGAAAGGGGCACAGTCAGCCTCCTTTCATGCTTCCCCTCTCTATCTCCCTCTTTTCACACGATCTCATTATTAAATCTCCAGATTCATGGCCTCCTCACCAAACCAAAATCGATGATCACTAATTTATGGGGGTACAGTACCTTGGGCACCAAGAAAAGGGGAAAGGTGCCTCCATGTTCTCAACTGGCGTGAACTAGGGATCAAAACCCTAGGTTAGCCATCCATACCCCTACAAAACCACCCTTGAAACCTTCATCTGTCCTCCAGTCTTTCACCCACACTCAAGGTTATGAAGAACGGATCTCCTCGTCCCCTTTCTTTGCTCCAACTGTGCCGTACTAAAGGAGTCGATGCCTCCACAGGGAAACACGACTCTCAGGCCATCGAAGCAGCACTTAGGGACCCCTTTGGCTTTGTGGGAACAATCTGAGAGTGAGTGGCATCCTTTTAGGTCATTCCTACTTCTCTTTGCTTGCTTTCATTTATGCTCTGGTGAGCCCCTCCTCTGCAAATGTCCCTACTCCCCACACAATGGTAAGAATTAGTAGCCGCCCGATGGGAGATGGGGTCAACTGGTCAGCTCGATCTAACGGTGGTATTGACCCAGTTCTTTTCTTTCTTATCCTTGTTCACTATACAACCCAACTCGGCTCCCCTGAACTGCCGATCTAGGATTAGAGGAGAAGAGAGATGCGAGATGAGTTGGTGATAGCACGAACCAATCAAAATGTGTCACATCATTAAAATAAAAGGTAAACCCCTAGAATATGTTGGAAATACAATTAATTTGTAAATAATGCAGTAATTAATTGGTAACTCGGATAAAGACAAGTTATATATGAAAATTGATTAGGAGAATTAAAGGAATGCAATAAAAATATTATGAAGGCCTAAATCTACTTATAACTCGAGAAAGTGTGTAAAGATGCTATCTTTAATAGTTTTAATTAATTTGAAAACCTAAGCTTTGAGTATTAATGGATCTAATGATGTTCCCTGACTGTTATGGGCAAATTTTAGACTTTTGATATTAAAATGATGGATTAGATCTAACTTGATAATATTTGTTCATAATTTAAGTAATTAGGGTTTTTATGAGTAGAAAAGTTCTTTTAGGGTCGTCCCCTCACAGATCATACACTTACGACCTCAAGGACCCCTATCAGATTTCTCGTCAAGGAGACTACCTCATTAATCGACATTTTATGCTACGAAGAGAAGAACAAGATGAAAGCAAGCAGGTAATCAACTACAAGCATATCAATTAGCAACAAAATGAAAAGTTATATACATTGCCTTGGATTATTAAATGAAAAGACATGAATGCATGGGTAGCGAGGCTAGTCCCCACACCCCAGCAAAAAGGAACTACTCGCTCATGATGTGAGAAACAAGAAGAATAAGAAAGAGAGAGGATTCCCCATGAGCATGAAGTAGAAGGTGGTCGCAGCTCAGTGAAGATGATGTGGTCTCCTACGTCGTGTTGGAGTAGATCTAGAAGAAGAACGAGGGATGCCAAGACAGACCGGGCAGTCTTTCTCACTCCTCCTTCCTTCTCTTCTCAGTCTCCTTGAGTTACAGTAGGAACGACATGTGAAGTGACAATGGCAGGATCTGACCAGCGTACAGGCAGCCTATCGACGTCCCGGAACCGATGCCCAAATGAGGACCCTTCTGGTCCTATTTATAGGCTTAGGTATGGTCCTCACATTTTTGGTGTGAGTCCTCCATTCGGTTTGGCCCAGACGGTTTGCTACTTGGGCCCAAACAATTTAGCACTTTTACCTCAAACGGTTTGCTATGTATATGACCAAACGGTCTTGGTATCTTTATTAAACGGTTTAGAGGACATTGCCCAAACGATCTTGAATACTCGACAAAATGGTCTTGGATGCTTGCCTTCATACGGTTTGGCTTTGATCATGTTCATATATATCCAATCGGTCTTGTGCTTTAGAGAAGCAAATGGTCTGTAAGACCATTTTCCATCAAACGGTCTGGGTAGTCCACCTCCATATGGTCTTGGACTCTGTTCTATCGGCCTGAGACGATCTGTGATCAAAACGGTCTTGACGACCAAAGCTCCAAACGATCTCTGGCTTCCAAATGGTCTTGCGATCGATCGTTGCTATCGGTTTGGAGCGCTCAGCCTTCAAATGGTCTTGGATATATTGCTCTAACAGTCTTGTTGATGAGTCCAAACAGTCTTGGACTGGGCGGCGTCCAACCGGTCTTGAGTGTCAGCCTTCAGATGGTCTTAGAACTGATCACCGCTAAACGTTCTTGGTTGAGCAGCTGCGGTGCTGGGCGACGGTGGCGTTGAGGTGGGCAAGGATGTGGTGGTCGGAGGAAGGAAGAGGGGGCGGCGTGGTTGGTGCTAAGGGTTGCACCCACACTTTAAGGTTTGATATGGATGATGGTTGATTGAGATGAAGATTAAATGGTGGTGAATTTTGTGGATTAGGGTTGAATGGAGGTAGGTGACATCTGATGATTGATCCTCATAATGACCTGCATAAAATCAACATAAATGCAGTTAAAACCTTGATGATCAAACCAATTAAGTAATTTTTCACATTATGATATTTAGTAAATAAAAATGGATGTATTGAATCAAAATGAGCCCAAGACGGCGATTGATTTTGATGATGAATATGCATTCATCAAAACACCCTGAACTTAAACGTTGCTCGTCCTCGAGTAACACAAAATCTGAAATAGTCGCCAAATGAATACTTTCAACTCATGTGATTGCCTCATCTTGTCATCACAGTTGTTTTCTTTCTGCTAAGTATGACTAAGTATCTCAACTTCCTGAGACCACTAAACACATCTTAGCATATCTTCGTTCCTGAGTTTATTTTCCAATATCACTTCCTCCTCACTTTCTCCAACAACAAGCATGTCAAAGAGTTTTGTAAGAGTCCAGAGATACCCGCAGAACAACAAGAGTGCACCTGATCTGACACTGGTGTTTTTCAGGATAGTGGAGGCATTCATTGTGCCATTAGGTAGAAAATGGAGTGAATGGTGGTATGAAAGGAAGAAATAAATCTCTCCTCTATTCGGCTTGAAATTTTTATTATATTATTTGCAATTTCATTTATTGCATTTTTTGTGCGAATCTCTCCTCTATTCGACTCGAGATTGCATTTCTTTTTGTGTGTGCTTTGGCATCTTCTCTTGGTGGTACACCCCTATTTATTTGCGAGGGGTATGGAAGAAGTGGATATAGAGTGAAGTGGTGTGCCACCCCAAACTTAGGGTTTGGCACTATTTTGGCTATTTTTGTTTCTTTTTTTATGGATGGAGGGGTATGAAGATGATGGAAGAAGTGTAGAAGAGAGTTCAGATCAGAATGCCTCTTGATTTACAATTCCATGCACCGGGTTGTTCTCTTTATCATACTTTGCTCAAATAATGATTTGATGAGGATCCGGTGGGGATTCCATGCTATTGTTCCACTAGTTAGTTAGGACGCACGATGTGTTTGATCCCTATCAGTTCGACAGACACTTGTCATGTTTGCATAAGTATCATGATGTTAGGAATCATAAGCTTCACAAGATGATTTCAAACAAAAGGCTAGTTTTCAGAAAGTGGTCCTTTTGAGGATCTGCTTCGAATAAGGAGGGTATAATGATTCAAAATGCATAGAGATTGAAAAAGTGTCAAAACTTCATCCGATATATGTTTAAATTTCTTTTGAAAACTTTAAATTTTTTGAAAATTTTATTTGAAAATTTTGAAAATTTAGGTCAAAATTGCGACAATGAAATCTTAAGTCTGATTTAGATGGGTGAAAGTGGAGAGTAAGATACGTACCACCCACCCTCCACCCCGAACATAGAAATTTGCTCATCTCGAGCAAACTCTAAATCTGAGATGGAGGGGAAATTTCATGCCGTTTGGACCATCGGATGTGGTTGCGCTCCAATTAGCGTGTTTCCTCCATCTGAAAATCTCAAACATAAAGACCACTCAGAACTCAAAATAGCATCTCACGATGCAATTTTATTTAATGTAAAATTATCTAAAAGGTAAAAAAAATTAAGGAAAAATCCTAATTCGAAATTAAAACTAAATACGAATTTGTTTATCGGGTTGCCTCCCGACAAGCGCCTTTGTTTTATGTCGATGGCTCGACTTGGTTTCTTCAACTTTCATGGTGGATATGGTGGATTTGTGAGTTCCAGTATTGCTTCGGCTCCTATGTCAACGGAGGTGAAATATCTCTTCAAATGTTGGCCATTTGCCACAAATTCACCCATCTTTTCACTCCATAAAGAGAAAGCACCATGTGGGCAGATGCTCTTGACAATGTAAGGTCCTGACTAGCGAGAACGGAATTTTCCTAGGAATAACCTCAATCTGGAATTGAACAGAAGAACTTGGTCTCCAACTTGAATGTCCTTCCTCTTCAAATGACCATCGTGCCACAACTTTGTGTGTTCTTTATAGATTCTGGCATTCTCATAAGCTGTCATTCTTAGCTTCCAGCTCTTGGAATTGTAGAATCCTGGCTTGGCCCGCTTTCTTCATATCAAAATTTAGTTATTTAATTTCCCACCATGCTTTGTGTTCAAGTTCAACAGGCAGGTGGAAAGCTGTTGCAACCCCAATTTTGGGTTCATCTGATGAGAAATGTAAACTCTCATATTGGACAAATAATGATATAATTTGGTTTGATTAAATGGATTTCGTTTACAATAGCCTTGATGTGTGTTGTGGTCTTTATTGGCTATTGGGCCCGAATAACAAGAAAAATTCAATTAGTAAATGAATAATGGAATATTTGAAAAGAAAGATGTGGAAACCTCTAGAAGGCAAAAGAATGCAATCCAAGGATGGATTTCGTACCTTTAGGTTCCTTGGGTGCCAAGGAATCCAAGATTGTGAATAAAAGGCAATAATAAAAGAAAAGATCAAATGAGTATTTCTTTATTAAGAAAGAAATTGAAAACAATGTTAAAATATGGGAAACAAGTGAAAAGAGGTGCAATTGAGTTATCTTTAGTGGAATTTTGTATCCCAAGGATTTATAACATTAAAAGGAATACCAATGAGGAAAATAAAAGAGAAGTAAAGAGAAATCCACAAAAAGAGATATATTAATAAAGAAATAGACAAGATAATAAGAAATAATGAAGAATAATGCATTTAGATGCATCAAGAAGGATAATGAGTATCCAATAGAAAGGATTTCGAAATGATAGAGTTTCTTGGGATCCAAGGAGTCCCAATAAAGAAAGAGGAAAGAGAAAATACCAATAAAGTAAAATAAAAAGATAATGTGATGCTTAATGAATGAATTTCATGGTATTTTAAAAGGGTGATATTCTCCAATAAAGGAAAATAGGATTTCATGATTAATGAATTAAAAAGGGCAAGTATAAAGAAAATGAAAGAGGAATCTCGAATTCCTAATATCCATATAATAGGGAATATCAAAAGAATGTTTAAGAAAGGGAAACTTGCTTTTTCATGAAGTAATCGAATTCCTAGTAGGAAAGGACTTTTTTTTCTTCATAAGCAAGCATCATAGGGCGTGGTTACCCTTATCTATAAAAGGTGAGAGAGAGTATGGGTCGACTTCAGAGAAATACCACACACCCATCTCTCCCTTCTTCTTGTTTCTTGCACGTAAAACCCTAACAAGGGCGTAGTTTAAACCATAGAGCAACGGAGGATGTTTTGTAGTCTTGGTGGAGGCAGGGAGCTTCCATGACAACCTAAGAACGATCAAATACCAACCTAGCCCCGTTATCTTCGCGCACCTCCCACCATATGACTGCAAAATGCTGAGATGGTAGCAACAGTCAAGAATCGATCCCGCGCTTGAGTAGCTAGCTTGACGACGTCCACACGTGCGCAGAGGCATGGAGGAGGTAGAAGAACTATCCTAGAGGTCTACGGGGATGAGGATGGAGAGCTGGAACTTGCGCCACATCATCTAGATGGCTGCAAGTCATCCATGGATTGCAGGCATCGTGTGCTCTAGTTTCCTCACTTAGCCACAAGCTGGGCGGCGACCCAGGCGTGGCGGAGAAGGGCGGCGCTAGGGCAACCAATGGTGGTGGTCCCCGAGCCCCCAGGGAGGTAGGGCGGACCTCCGATGCACTACAGATCGCGATATTGTTCGATGCTGTAAGGGTTGCGAGGAAGAAGAAGAGGGAGGGCCGGTTGGACCGAATTGCCCTTCGCGGGCAGAAGAAAAGGATGACTTAACCGAGGGCACGAAGGACATTTCGAAATGTTTTCCAATTCGCAAGATCGCTGCATGGGTAAAGTGACGTGGCACAATCCCATTGGTCAGAAGTAAGTCAATTTTGTTAAATTCATATCTCCTCAACCGTAGCTCAGATTAGCATGCATAAAATATGAATTTTGCTCAGAAAAATGAGGGGAATCCACTAAAAATATAATTGGAGTCTGATTATGCTTGCAATCCAAAAAGTAATGGAAGTTATTAACTTTAATGTAATGATGATTAAAGAAACCCTAATTGGGAATGATTAATGTGATTAGTAGGGCTTAATAGATGATTAAAGTTGATATTAGCCTGTTAATGATAAAAAGGAACATTAGGAAGAAAAAGGATGGACTTTGCATATAATTAGTTAATTTAGAGTTTCATATGCATGAATATACTTTAATGGGCCTTGAAATCCTAATGTTAACTAATTCGACTACTAATGACTTTAATTATTTGATTTCATGTATAGAATTGAGTTTTCATGGTTATAAGCTATTTTGAGCATTAAAGTTCCTAATTTGTGGATAAATACCCTAAATGTTGTAATTAGGGTTTTCTCATGAATAAAGAATAGAATTAATGGCAAATCAAGTTCATATGTGAATTGGACCCTAATGAACTTTGAATTAATGATAGATGCACATAATGATCTTGTCATGAATTAAAAGGGATAAAAATAGTAGTTTTAATGTAAAAAGAAGTTTAATGAAATTAATTGATGAGTAATGTGCCTGTAATATGAAAATAGGGTTATATGTTGTTAAGATAACCTTAATGTTGAAGAATAGATGAGATAATTAGGGTTTAATATGGTAAAAGATGAAGGGAAACCCTAATTGCAATGGAAACCCTAAAAGTGGACTAGAAACCCTAAGAAGCGAGCTAGATTTAATAGATCTTAATGACATGAGTAATAAAAGGAAATTGTACTTGTTTCAGGATCTTATTGAATGCTTGCTTGCTCATTGTTGTTTGGATTATTCCTGCACCTGAATCTACATGTACAGGTATGTGGTTATGCTTATGACTACCCGAATTAGTATTCCGAGATTTTATTGATGTTTCCTTCGTGGCTTGAATTAAATTGTTGGATGTATTTAATTCATGCAAAGTATAATGTGAATATGACTATCACATAAGAAATATGCCTACTAGCTCAGATCCTAGTCCCCTCTGTAGCTTAATGGGTTGACCTAGTAAATGGCTACCAATGGGGTAGGCCCATCAGGTCATTGGATGACTTAGTAAATGGCTACCAATGGGGTAGATCCATCAAGTCACATTGAGTTAGAGATTGGACTACCTATGGGTAGTGCCACGTGACTCAACCCTAGATATTGATCTACCTGTTAGGTAGGATCATGCGAGGTCTAATAAGGATCTACCTAGAGAGAGGTAGTATCTCAGTCCACTGCAGGGACAACACAGAGATAGGGGATAGGAAAGGATTGAGTAGTATGGTTTAAATTGTAATCTTGGCTGTTAAATGATAATTGGCTGATTACTTTGTTATTATAGTTGCATGCTTATTGTTTCCCCCATATACCAGCTTCTTGTTGACCGACGTTTTGTTTGTCGGCGTTTTAGGTACAAATGAAAAGAACAAATAGTAAAGTGGCAGATGTGAAATTAAATGAGAAATAACATGCACAGGAGGATTAGTTAGTTTAGCATCTTCATGGATAGAAGTTTAGAAATCCTAGTTTTTCCAAGGTAAGAAAAGTTTTATTTTATACCAATTTTTGGTTTAGTTGGTAAAGTTTATTAACTGTTATTGATTATTTGTCGAACCTTTGATCCTGTAATTGAATAACAGCTCTGTCCTTCGGGTCTCCCTTAATTGGGGGTTACCGGGAGGTGGGGTCATTACAATTGGTATCAGAGCATATGTTCCTCAATTAATCTTTAATAATTATTAAATTTTACAAATTATGTAGAACCCAAGGGAGTTATTAGAGGATTATCCGAAAGACAGAGGTGTCTAGAAAAGGATCACGACCGGGGGCTGGCAATATTTTCCTCCGCACCGCTAGTCGGAATACGAGGACTCCCGGATCCGTGTGACTGCCTGGCCAAAGTCTTAGGGTATGAGTCGAAATAAGATACCTTTAGGATCCTCTCATTTTGTTCATCCCTTCTCAACTCAAATTCTGTTAAGAACCTTAAGGATTAGGGTTTCCTCTCTTCTCCTCACCCTCTTGTGGTATGGGTAAGGTTGATAAGGATTAAGGAATCCTCCACCAAATTAATAAAAACCATGTAAATAAGATGTCATGGACATAAGCTTAATAGACTAAGCGCAAACCAAAGAATAGATACATACTTAGGTCGTATGACATAAGTTGTCATTTCCCTCAGGAGAGACCTGAGGCTAGACCTTCTTGTCAGGAGGATGAGTAGAGAAAGTGATTCTTGGAGGTAGAGATCTCCATTAAAGTAGAGACCTAGCACATCATTTGGGGATGATGTTAACCCTAACCCTAAGTGAAGGTTAGAGAGGAAGATGACATGCTTTCATGGTTGACCGAGTGTTTGGTTGGACATGCCTTGGGGATGCCATAAGAGGGTAGATGACCTAGTACCTTTGGCGACCCAACCTTGGAGAGGGTCGTGCATGCTAGAGCGAAGGATAGCTCCATCATGGATGAGGTTAGAGGAGAACCTATAGTTACCCTATGGGCTTAGACAAGTAGGGTATAGCTTGATGAGACACTGGTTAAGAGATCATGATGGATGTCTTATGAAATAAGAATAAAGGGCTATGAATGGTCTTGAGCAAACATAAGTTCAAGCATAGGCTTCACCCATGTGGAGGTATGCTAGTGAGCTTGATCCTTCATGGAGAAAGGACCTCGGGTAGTAAGGTTGAGTGTGGAGTTAGCTCTAGAAAGAAAAGTAGGACTCAAGTAAAAGGGTTGGAAGATTAGATTCTGAGACATAAGGAACAAATGGGATGATAGTGGTTGCCTCATGCATGATCCCTGGAGGCTAATGATATCTTAGTTTCCTTTAGAGGAACCAAACCCTAGAAGGAGGATGATGCTTATAGTACTTATGTACCTATGGTATAAGTGTTTACCTGCTGGATGAGATAAAGAGTAACTAGTTTTGAGGCTTTATACCTAGTTGGTTGTCCTGGAAGAGGACTCAACTCTAAAGTGTTGCTTAAAGTAAAAGGATCATGGAAGTACATGACATATCTTGGACATGCTTGATACTTGGTTAAGAGATTGAGCATGCAATTGGACACCCGAAAGTGAACCTAGGGTTCCTAGGTCTAAGAGGGGAAGCAGTGTACCCAATGCTCATGATGAGATTGGAGCCCCTATAATTTCATGGAACTCCTCATGTGTAGAGGTAAAGGAAACCCCTTAAGTTAAGGGTATGTTTGATGAACCCCCTCACAACTAAGTTGGTTTAATGTTGAGGATGAGAACAAGTGTGACCTAGCATGGTTTAGTAGTTACGCTTGTGCCTTAGTAGTTGTTGCATTAAGCATGCTCATGTGAAGGTAAACCCTAAGAACGCTTGTGACCTTTGTTCTCAAGGTGTAGTTTCCTCCCATCCTGGGAGAGGGACCCATTGGTGGGGAGTTTACCAGTTTGGTTGGTTTTGAGGTAACATAAGGGGGTTTCTTAGGATCTTGAGAAGCTAAGTGAAGAGTACGTGGCATGAGAATGAATCTATAGAGCCATAGATAACCATCTTTATGTGCATGTGGATGTGTTACCACGGAGGTAACCGGTATGGGGCATGACCAAGGTAGGCAGGTTGCCATGACCCCTATGAAGGGATGAAAGTCAGCCCACGAATGCAGGAAGAGAGATGATGAATGCATGGGAAGGTTCTAAGTTGGACATGTACTATAAGAGAATCCTAAGTCTATCCTAGGGTCAGGTAGGGATAAGACCAATGGGAGTGGGAGTCGCCTAATTCCCTAGTTGCACATGACCATAGGGTCGGGAGGTAACAACTATCATTGTCTGAGGGCCATGGGTTAGGAGATTGATCACCTTCATAAACTCATGGGACCCAAAGGGCAGATGAGTAGGGCACTCTCTGGATGCATGAGGGAATAGGGATGACCCCAAAAGTGCCGACACCCTATAGACCTAGAGGAGATGACCAATGATTGTGTGTAAACCCCAGTAGATTTGAGACCAATTTTCCATGGAAGTAATGTTTGATATCATGATGTTTGTGATGTGGAGACATAGTTGCACGTTTCAACTTAGATTTGAAGGTGTACTGGTAAGGTGGGGTGTACCATCTCTACTCCTGGAATGGGAAGAACTCTGTATTTGGTCGGCCGCCAAATGCTTATTTCTTCTTATTATGGGAGTGAGAGATAGCATAGTACGCATGCCTTACACCAAGGATAAAGATGATGTAAGTTGGAACATTGCTACAAGGTAGGAGGATAGAGATGATAACATACCTTTGTGGAAGGAATAATACATGGATGGTTTACAAACAATAAGAGAAATAAGGTAGTCATCTTATAAGGATGTTTTTAGCATGAGCTATGTGGATTTTGCAAGTGATACAAGGTTGAGTTTGATCACCATTAGGATGAGATCAGAGTTGCTTGATGAAGACAAACTTAGAGTTTGATGGGATGATAAGTAGAATACATGGAGGTGTATGTTTTCAACATTACCTAACACCTAAGGATAAGAAGTGGTAATGAATGCTCTGGCTGAGATATAGCTGCCTAGTTAGCTGGAAGCTAGAAGAAGTTGAGGTTGTTCGACTAACCCTATGTTTGGAAAGAGGATGTGTTTTGGCTAACACCCAGATGTAACAAGATATGTTGCACAAGTTAATGGTTGTTTGGTTAGCCAGTTTACTCCTTGATGGAGTAAAAGGATGGTGATAGAACCTCAGATACAGTTCTTTGTATAGGAAGGTAATAAAACCCTTTTGAGAGTGGTTTAGGATTATCGAGGTATCCAGCTTAAGGAATCATAACCATACAGGAGGTCATGATATACCTTGGTACTACAAAGATAGTAAGTGATGGTAGCACCCGGGATGCTTAAAACAAGGTTGCATGTAGCATGTGGTCATGCAAGCTAGAAGGTGAAGGACGAACACCAGTAACCCAGTGTATAGATATAGAGGATAAAAAAGTCCCTGAGAGGGAATGGGAGTTCATTACTATGGATGTGGTGGTAAGACTCCCATAGACCAATAAGGGTCGAGGTGCAATATGGGTTATGGTAGATCGCCTTACCTAGATGACATGAGAAAGGAAGAGTACGGTCACGACACAGATTTGGTTGAACTACTTAACAGAGAAAGATGGTTCAACTACACCATGATGCAAGTTCAAAAGTTCTTGGGTATGACCAAGGTTTACTTCCATTCGGTGGAAGTAGGTGCATGAAGAACTTGTTTTTAGTACCGCTTATCACCCCTAACTAATGGTTAGTATAATCCAGACTAGAAGTCTGATGAAAGCAAGTGTTCTTGTTCAGGGTGATACAAAGAGACAATTCTTAAGACGTGATGTTAACCACCATAGACTTATCGGGATGCAAGAAGTTCTAGAAGGAGGTTGTGTCGGTCACCACTTCATTACGATGATGTTGGTGAAGGAGGCCTCGTGAAGGTCAGAAAAGAACCACAGTGGGTGCAGATGAAGTCGCTTTGATCGTGCAATGGCTGAAAGAGAGAGCCCAATGGTGACATGAGTCATAAGATGATGCAAAGCAGACTGACATGCAGTTCACTATGGGAAAATATGTGATGCGAAAATCCGACCCCTCTAAGCTTCAGGTGAGAAAGTTGAGTCCCCGATATAGGGGTCCATTTGAGATGGATCGGTGTTGATGGTTGTGTTTAGACTTACCCCTCAGGATAACATGATGTATAATGTGTTACATAAGTCTGATCTAGAGCACTATGTGAGGTACCCAAGCCATGTGTTGAGCCCTGAACCTATTCAGCTTTTGAGAGGCTGAAATGTCCTGAGTCACCTATGAGGGTACGATATACCAAGGTAAGAAAGAACTCAGATGGAAGAATATGAGATGATGAAGGTTCTTGGGAAGCACCATGGAAAGGGTGAAGCCACACGGGAGCCATGATGGACACATGAAAGGCTTATTCTGTTTGTTTTCTTTCTTGATGGAATTTTGGGGACAAAATTCTAATAAGAGGGGAAGGATGTTGCAACCCCAATTTTGGGTTCATCTGATGAAAAATGTAAACTCTCATATTGGACAAATAATGATATAATTTGGTTTGATTAAATGGATTTTGTTTACAATAGCCTTGATGTGTGTGTTGTGGGCTTTATTGGCTATTGGGCCCGAATAATAAGAAAAATCCAATTAGTAAATGAATAATGGAATATTTGAAAAGAAAGATGTGGAAACCTCTAGAAGGCAAAATAATGCAATCCAAGGATGGATTTCGTACCTTTAGGTTCCTTGGGTGCCAAGGAATCCAAGATTGTGAATAAAAGGCAATAATAAAAGAAAAGATCAAATGAGTATTCCTTTATTAAGAAAGAAATTGAAAACAATGTTAAAATATGGGAAACAAGTGAAAAGAGGTGCAATTGAGTTATCTTTAGTGGAATTTTGTATCCCAAGGATTTATAACATTAAAAGGAATACCAATGAGGAAAATAAAAGAGAAGTAAAGAGAAATCCACAAAAAGAGATATTTTAATAAAGAAATAGACAAGATAATGAGAAATAATGAAGAATAATGCATTTAGATGCATCAAGAAGGATAATGAGTATCCAATAGAAAGGATTTCAAAATAATAGAGTTTCTTGGGATCCAAGGAGTCCCAATAAAGAAAGAGGAAAGAGAAAATACCAATAAAGTAAAATAAAAAGATAATGTGATGCTTAATGAATGAATTTCATGGTATTTTAAAAGGGTGATATTTTCCAATAAAGGAAAATAGGATTTCGTGATTAATGAATTAAAAAGGGAAAGTATAAAGAAAATGAAAGAGGAATCTCAAATTCCTAATATCCATATAATAGGGAATATCAAAAGAATGTTTAAGAAAGGGAAACTTGCTTTTTCATGAAGGAATCGAATTCCTAGTAGGAAAGGACTTTTTTTCTTTGTAAGCAAGCATCATAGGGCGTGGTTACCCTTATCTATAAAAGGTGAGAGAGAGCATGGGTCGACTTCAGTGAAATCCCACGCACCCATCTCTCCCTTCTTCTTGTTTCTTGCACGTAAAACACTAACAAGGGCGTAGTTTAAACCATAGAGAAACAGAGGATGGTTTTGTAGTCTTACTGGACGCAGGGAGCTTCCATGACAACCTAGGAACGATCAAATACCAACCCAACCCCGTTGTCTTTGTGCACCTCCCACCATATGACTGCAAAATGCGGAGATGGTAGCAACAGTCAAGAATCGATCCCGCGCTTGAGTAGCTAGCTTGACGACGTCCACACATGCATAGAGGCATGGAGGAGGTAGAAGAACTATCCTGGAGGTCTACAGGGACGAGGATGGAGAGCTGGAACTTACGCCACATCAGCTAGATGGCTGCAAGTCATCCATGGATTGCAGGCATCATGTGCTCTAGTTTCCTCGCTTAGCCGCAAGCTGGGCGGCGCCCCAGGCGTGGCGGAGAAGGGCGGCGCTAGGGCAACCAATGGTGGTGGTCCCCGAGCCCCCAGGGAGGTAGGGCGGACCTCCGATGCACTGGAGATCGCGATATTGTTCGGTGCTGTAAGGGTTGCGAGGAAGAAGAAGAGGGAGGGCTGGTTGGACCGAATTGCCCTTCGCGGGCAGAAGAAAAGGAAGACTTAACTGAGGGCACAAAGGACATTTCGAAATGTTTTCCAATTCGCAAGATCGCTGTATGGGTAAAGTGACGTGGCACAATCCCATTGGTCAGAAGTAAGTCAATTTTGTTAAATTCATATCTCCTCAACCGTAACTCATATTAGCACGCATAAAATATGAATTTTGCTCAGATAAATGAGGGGAATCCATTTAAAAATATAATTGGAGTCTGATTATGCTTGCAATCCAAAAAGTAATGGAAGTTATTAACTTTAATGTAATGATGATTAAAGAAACCCTAATTGGGAATGATTAATGTGATTAGTAGGGCTTAATAGATGATTAAAGTTGATATTAGCCTGATAATGATAAAAAGGAACATTAGGAAGAAAAAGGATGGACTTTGCATATAATTAGTTAATTTAGAGTTTCATATGCATGAATATACTTTAATGGGCCTTGAAATCCTAATGTTGACTAATTCGACTACTAATGACTTTAATTATTTGATTTCATGTATAGAACTGAGTTTTCATGGTTATAAGCTATTTTGAGCATTAAAGTTCCTAATTTGTGGATAAATACCCTAAATGTAGTAATTAGGGTTTTCTCATGAATAAAGAATAGAATTAATGGCAAATCAAGTTCATATGTGAATTGGACCCTAATGAACTTTGAATTAATGATAGATGCACATAATGATCTTGTCATGAATTAAAAGGGATAAAAATAGTAGTTTTAATTTAAAAAGAAGTTTAATGAAATTAATTGATGAGTAATGTGCCTATAATATGAAAATAGGGTTATATGTTGTTAAGATAACCTTAATGTTGAAGAATAGATGAGATAATTAGGGTTTAATATGGTAAAAGATGAAGGGAAACCCTAATTGCAATGGAAACCCTAAAAGTTGACTAGAAACCCTAAGAAGCGAGCTAGATTTAATAGATCTTAATGACATGAGTAATAAAAGGAAATTGTACTTGTTTCAGGATCTTATTGAATGCTTGCTTGCTCATTGTTGTTTGGATTATTCCTGCACCTGAATCTACATGTACAGGTATGTGGTTACGCTTATGACTACCCGAATTAGTATTCTGAGATTTTATCGATGTTTCCATCGTGGCTTGAATTAAACTGTTGGATGTATTTAATTCATGCAAAGTATAATGTGAATATGACTATCACATAAGAAATATGCCTACTAGCTCAGATCCTAGTCCCCTCTGTAGCTTAATGGGTTGACCTAGTAAATTGCTACCAATGGGGTAGGCCCATCAGGTCATTGGATGACTTAGTAAATGGCTACCAATTGGGTAGGTCCATCAAGTCACATTGAGTTAGAGATTGAACTACCTATGGGTAGTGTCATGCGACTCAACTCTAGATATTGATCTACCTGTTAGGTAGGATCATGCGGGGTCTAATAAGGATCTACCTAGAGAGAGGTAGTATCTCAGTCCGCTGCAGGGACAACACAGAGATAGGGGATAGGAAAGGATTGAGTAGTATGGTTTAAATTGTAATCTTGGCTATTAAATGATAATTGGATGATTACTTTGTTATTATAGTTGCATGCTTATTGTTTCCCCCACATACCAGCTTCTTGTTGACCGACGTTTTGTTTGTCGGCGTTTTAGGTACAAATGAAAAGAACAAATAGTAAAGTGGCAGATGTGAAATTAAATGAGAAATAACATGCACAGGAGGATTAGTTAGTTTAGCATCTTCATGGATAGAAGTTTAGAAATTCGAGTTTTTCCAAGGTAAGAAAAGTTTTATTTTATACCAATTTTCAGTTTAGTTGGTAAAGTTTATTAACTGTTATTGATTATTTGTCGAACCTTTGATCCTGTAATTGAATAATAGCTCTGTCCTTCGGGTCTCCCTTAATTGGGGGTTACCGGGAGGTGGGGTCGTTACAATTGGTATCAGAGCATATGTTCCTCAATTAATCTTTAATAATTATTAAATTTTACAAATTATGTAGAACCCAAGGGAGTTATTAGAGGATTATCCGAAAGACAGAGGTGTATAGAAAAGGATCACGATCGGGGGCTGGCAATATTTTCCTCCGCACCGCTAGTCAGAATATGAGGACTCCCAGATCCGTGTGACTTCCTAGCCAAAGTCTTAGGGTATGAGTCGAAATAAGATACCTTTAGGACCCTCTCATTTTTTTCATCCCTTCTCAACTCAAATTCTGTTAAGAACCTTAAGGATTAGGGTTTCCTCTCTTCTCCTCACCCTCTTGTGGTATGGGTAAGGTTGATAAGGATTAAGGAATCCTCCACCAAATTAATAAAAACCATGTAAATAAGATGTCATGGACATAAGCTTAATAGACTAAGCGCAAACCAAAGAATAGATACATACTTAGGTCGTATGACATAAGTTGTCATTTCCCTCAGGAGAGACCTGAGGCTAGACCTTCTTGTCAAGAGGATGAGTAGAGAAAGTGAGTCTTGGAGGTAGAGATCTCCATTAATGTAGATACCTAGCACATCATTTGGGGATGATGTTAACCCTAACCCTAAGTGAAGGTTAGAGAGGAAGATGACATGCTTTCATGGTTGACCGAGTGTTTGGTTGGACATGCCTTGGGGATGCCATAAGAGGGTAGATGACCTAGTACCTTTGGCGACCCAACCTTGGAGAGGGTCGTGCATGCTAGAGCGAAGGATAGCTCCATCATGGATGAGGTTAGAGGAGAACCTATAGTTACCCTATGGGCTTAGACAAGTAGGGTATAGCTTGATGAGACCCTGGTTAAGAGATCATGATGGATGTCTTATGAAATAAGAATAAAGGGCTATGAACAGTCTTGAGCAAACATAAGTTCAAGCATAGGCTTCACCCATGTGGAGGTATGCTAGTGAGCTTGATCCTTCATGGAGAAAGGACCTCGGGTAGTAAGGTTGAGTGTGGAGTTAGCTCTAGAAAGAAAAGCATGACTCAAGTAAAAGGGTTGGAAGCTTAGATTCTGAGACATAAGGAACAATGGGGATGATAGTGGTTGCCTCATGCATGATCCCTGGAGGCTGATGATATCTTAGTTTCCTTTAGAGGAACCAAACCCTAGAAGGAGGATGATGCTTTTAGTACTTATGTACCTATGGTATAAGTGTTTACCTGCTGGATGAGATAAAGAGTAACTATTTTTTAGGCTTTATACCTAGTTGGTTGTCCTGGAAGAGGACTCAACTCTAAAGTGTTTCTTAAAGTAAAAGGATCATGGAAGTACATGACATATCTTGGACATGCTTGATACTTGGTTAAGAGATTGAGCATGCAATTGGACACCCGAAAGTGAACCTAGGGTTCCTAGGTCTAAGAGGGGAAGCAGTGTACCCAATGCTCATGATGAGATCGGAGCCTCTATAATTTCATGGAACTCCTCATGTTTAGAGGTAAAGGAAACCCCTTAAGTTAAGGGTATGTTTGATGAACCCCCTCACAACTAAGTTGGTCTAATGTTGAGGATGAGAACAAGTGTGACCTAGCATGGTTTAGTAGTTACGCTTGTGCCTTAGTAGTTGTTGGATTAAGCATGCTCATGTGAAGGTAAACCCTAAGAAAGCTTGTGACCTTTGTTCTCAAGGTGTAGTTTCCTCCCATCCTGGGAGAGGGACCCATTGGTGGGGAGTTTACCAGTTTGGTTGGTTTTGAGGTAACATAAGGGGGTTTCTTAGGATCTTGAGAAGCTAAGTGAAGAGTACGTGGCATGAGAATGAATCTATAGACCCATAGATAACCATCTCTATGTGCATGTGGATGTGTTACCATGGAGGTAACCGGTATGGGGCATGACCAAGGTAGGCAGGTTGCCATGACCCCTATGAAGGGATGAAAGTCAGCCCACGAATGTAGGAAGAGAGATGATGAATGCATGGGAAGGTTTTAAGTTGGACATGTACTATAAGAGAATCCTAAGTCTATCCTAGGGTCAGGTAGGGATAAGACCGATGGGAGTGGGAGTCGCCTAATTCCCTAGTTGCACATGACCATAGGGTCGGGAGGTAACAACTATCATTGTCTGAGGGCCATGGGTTAGGAGATTGATCACCTTCATAAACTCATGGGACCCAAAGGGCAGATGAGTAGGGCACACTCTGGATGCATGAGGGAATAGGGATGACCCCAAAAGTGTCGGCACCCTATAGACCTAGAGGAGATGACCAATGATTGTGTGTAAACCCCAGTAGATTTGAGACTAATTTTCCATGGAAGTAATTTTTGATATCATGATGTTTGTGATGTGGAGACATGAGTTGCACGTTTCAACTTAGATTTGAAGGTGTACTGGCAAGGTGGGGTGTACCATCTCTACTCCTGGAATGGGAAGAACTCTGTATTTGGACGGCCGCCAAATGCTTATTTCTTCTTATTATGGGAGTGAGAGATAGGATAGTACGCATGCCTTACACCAAGGATAAAGATGATGTAAGTTTGAACATTGCTACAAGGTAGGAGGATAGAGATGATAACATACCTTTGTGGAAGGAATAATACATGGATGGTTTACAAACACTAAGAGAAATAAGGTAGTCATCTTATAAGGATGTTTTTAGCATGAGCTATGTGGATTTTGCAAGTGATACAAGGTTGAGTTTGATCACCATTAGGATGAGCTCAGAGTTGCTTGATGAAGACAAACTTAGAGTTTGATGGGATGATAAGTAGAATACATGGAGGTGTATGTTTTCAACATTACCTAACACCTAAGGATAAGAAGTGGTAATGAATGCTCTGGCTGAGATATAGCTGCCTAGTTAGCTGGAAGCTAGAAGAAGTTGAGGTTGTTTGACTAACCCTATGTTTGGAAAGAGGATGTGTTTTGGCTAACACCCAGATGTAACAAGATATGTTGCACAAGTTAATGGTTGTTTGGTTAGCCAGTTTACTCCTTGATGGAGTAAAAGGATGGTGATAGAACCTCAGATACAGTTCTTTTGGATAGGAAGGTAATAAAACCCTTTTGAGAGTGGTTTAGGATTATCGAGGTATCCAGCTTAAGGAATCATAACAATACAGGAGGTCATGATATACCTTGGTACTACAAAGATAGTAAGTGATGGTAGCACCCGGGATGCTTAAAACAAGGTTGCATGTAGCATGTGGTCATGCAAGCCAGAAGGTGAAGGACAAACACCAGTAACCCAGTGTATAGATATAGAGGATAAAAAAGTCCCTGAGAGGGAATGGGAGTTCATTACTATGGATGTGGTGGTAATACTCCCATAGACCAAGAAGGGTCGAGGTGCAATATGGGTTATGGTAGATCGCCTTACCTAGATGACATGAGAAAGGAAGAGTACGGTCATGGCACAGATTCAGTTGAACTACTTAAGAGAGAAAGATGGTTCAGCTACACCATGATGCAAGTTCAAAAGTTCTTGGGTATGACCAAGGTTTACTTCCATTCGGTAGAAGTAGGTGCATGAAGAACTTGTTTTTAGTACTGCTTATCACCCCTAACTAATGGTTAGTATAATCCAGACTAGAGGTCTGATGAAAGCAAGTGTGCTTGTTCAGGGTGATACAAAGAGACAATTCTTAAGACGTGATGTTAACCACCATAGCCTTATCGAGATGCAAGAAGTTCTAGAAGGAGGTTGTGTTGGTCACCACTTCATTAAGATGATGTTGGTGAAGGAGGCCTCGTGAAGGTTAGAAAAGAACCACAGTGGGTGCAGATGAAGTCGATTTGATCGTGCAATGGATGAAAGAGAGAGCCCAGTGGTGACATGAGTCATAAGATGATGCAAAGCAGACTGACATGCAGTTCACTATGGGAAAACATGTGATGCGAAAATCCGACCCCTCTAAGCTTCAGGTGAGAAAGCTGAGTCCCCGATATAGGGGTCCATTTGAGATGGATCGGTGGAGATGGTTGTGTTTAGCCTTACCCCTCAGGATAACATGATGTATAATGTGTTACATAAGTCTGATCTAGAGCACTATGTGAGGTACCCAAGCCATGTGTTGAGCCCTGAACCTATTCAGCTTTTGAGAGGCTGAAATGTCCTGAGTCACCTATGAGGGTACGATATACCAAGGTAAGAAAGAACTCAGATGGAAGAATATGAGATGATGAAGGTTCTTGGGAAGCACCATGGAAAGGGTGAAGCCACATGGGAGCCATGATGGACACATGAAAGGCTTATTCTGTTTGTTTGCTTGCTTGATGGAATTTTGGGGACAAAATTCTTATAAGAGGGGAAGGATGTTGCAACCCCAATTTTGGGTTCATCTGATGAAAAATGTAAACTCTCATATTGGACAAATAATGATATAATTTGGTTTGATTAAATGGATTTCGTTTACAATAGCCTTGATGTGTGTGTTGTGGGCTTTATTGGCTATTGGGCCCGAATAATAAGAAAAATTCAATTAGTAAATGAATAATGGAATATTTGAAAAGAAAGATGTGGAAACCTCTAGAAGGAAAAATAATGCAATCCAAGGATGGATTTAGTACCTTTAGGTTCCTTGGGTGCCAAGGAATCCAAGAATGTGAATAAAAGGCAATAATTAAAGAAAAGATCAAATGAGTATTCCTTTATTAAGAAAGAAATTGAAAACAATGTTAAAATATGGGAAACAAATGAAAAGAGGTGCAATTGAGTTATCTTTAGTGGAATTTTGTATCCCAAGGATTTATAACATTAAAAGGAATACCAATGAGGAAAATAAAAGAGAAGTAAAGAGAAATCCACAAAAAGAGATATTTTAATAAAGAAATAGACAAGATAATGAGAAATAATGAAGAATAATGCATTTAGATGCATCAAGAAGGATAATGAGTATCCAATAGAAAGGATTTCAAAATAATAGAGTTTCTTGGGATCCAAGGATTCCCAATAAAGAAAGAGGAAAGAGAAAATACCAATAAAGTAAAATAAAAAGATAATGTGATGCTTAATGAATGAATTTCATGGTATTTTAAAAGGGTGATATTTTCCAATAAAGGAAAATAGGATTTCGTGATTAATGAATTAAAAAGGGCAAGTATAAAGAAAATGAAAGAGGAATCTCAAATTCCTAATATCCATATAATAGGGAATATCAAAAGAATGTTTAAGAAAGGGAAACTTGCTTTTTCATGAAGGAATCGAATTCCTAGTAGGAAAGGACTTTTTTTCTTTGTAAGAAATCATCATAGGGCGTGGTTACCCTTATCTATAAAAGGTGAGAGAGAGCATGGGTCGACTTCAGAGAAATCCCACGCACCCATCTCTCCCTTCTTCTTGTTTCTTGCACGTAAAACACTAACAAGGGCGTAGTTTAAACCATAGAGAACAGAGGATGGTTTTGTAGTCTTACTGGAAGCAGGGAGCTTCCATGACAACCTAGGAATGATCAAATACCAACCCAACCCCGTTGTCTTCGTGCACCTCCCACCATATGACTGCAAAACGCGGAGATGGTAGCAACAGTCAAGAATCGATCCCGTGCTTGAGTAGCTAGCTTGACGACGTCCACACATGCATAGAGGCATGGAGGAGGTAGAAGAACTATCCTGGAGGTCTACGGGGACGAGGATGGAGAGCTAGAACTTACGCCACATCAGCTAGATGGCTGCAAGTCATCCATGGATTGCAGGCATCATGTGCTCTAGTTTCCTCGCTTAGCCGCAAGCTGGGTGGCGCCCCAGGCGTTGCAGAGAAGGGCGGCGCTAGGGCAACCAATGGTGGTGGTCCCCGAGCCCCCAGGGAGGTAGGGCGGACCTCCGATGCACTGCAGATCGCGATATTGTTCGGTGCTGTAAGGGTTGCGAGGAAGAAGAAGAGGGAGGGCCGGTTGGACCGAATTGCCCTTCGCGGGCAGAAGAAAAGGATGACTTAACCGAGGACACGAAGGACATTTTGAAATGTTTTCCAATTCGCAAGATCACTGCATGGGTAAAGTGACGTGGCACAATCCCATTGGTCAGAAGTAAGTCAATTTTGTTAAATTCATATATCCTCAACCGTAGCTCAGATTAGCACGCATAAAATATGAATTTTGCTCAGAAAAACGAGGGGAATCCATTAAAAATATAATTGGAGTCTGATTATTCTTGAAATCCAAAAAGTAATGGAAGTTATTAACTTTAATGTAATGATGATTAAAGAAACCCTAATTGGGAATGATTAATGTGATTAGTAGGGTTTAATAGATGATTAAAGTTGATATTAGCCTGTTAATGATAAAAAGGAACATTAGGAAGAAAAAGGATGGACTTTGCATATAATTAGTTAATTTAGAGTTTCATATGCATGAATATACTTTAATGGGCCTTGAAATCCTAATGTTAACTAATTCGACTACTAATGACTGTAATTATTTGATTTCATGTATAGAACTGAGTTTTCATGGTTATAAGCTATTTGAGCATTAAAGTTCCTAATTTGTGGATAAATACCCTAAATGTAGTAATTAGGGTTTTCTCATGAATAAAGAATAGAATTAATGGCAAATCAAGTTCATATGTGAATTGGACCCTAATGAACTTTGAATTAATGATAGATGCACATAATGATCTTGTCATGAATTAAAAGGGATAAAAATAGTAGTTTTAATGTAAAAAGAAGTTTAATGAAATTAATTGATGAGTAATGTACCTGTAATATGAAAATAGGGTTATATGTTGTTAAGATAACCTTAATGTTAAAGAATAGACGAGATAATTAGGGTTTAATATGGTAAAAGATGAAGAAAAACGCTAATTGCAATGGAAACCCTAAAATTGGACTAGAAACCCTAAGAAGCGAGCTAGATTTAATATATCTTAATGACATGAGTAATAAAAGGAAATTGTACTTGTTTCAAGATCTTATTGAATGCTTGCTTGCTCATTGTTGTTTGGATTATTCCTGCACCTGAATCTACATGTACAGGTATGTGGTTACGCTTATGACTACTTGAATTAGTATTCCGGGATTTTATCGATGTTTCCATCGTGGATTGAATTAAACTGTTGGATGTATTTAATTCATGCAAAGTATAATGTGAATATGACTATCACATAAGAAATATGCCTACTAGCTCAGATCCTAGTCCCCTCTGTAGCTTAATGGGTTGACCTAGTAAATGGCTACCAATGGGGTAGGCCTATCAGATCATTGGATGACTTAGTAAATGGCTACCAATGGGGTAGGTCCATCAAGTCACATTGAGTTAGAGATTGGACTACCTATGGGTAGTGCCATGCGACTCAACCCTAGATATTGATCTACCTGTTAGGTAGGATCATGCGGGGTTTAATAAGGATCTACCTGGAGAGAGGTAGTATCTCAGTCTGCTGCAGGGACAACACAGAGATAGGGGATAGGAAAGGATTGAGTAGTATGGTTTAAATTGTAATCTTGGTTGTTAAATGATAATTGGCTGATTACTTTGTTATTATAGTTGCATGCTTATTGTTTCCCCCACATACCAGCTTCTTGCTGACCGACGTTTTGTTTGTTGGCGTTTTAGGTACAAATGAAAAGAACAAACAGTAAAGTGGCAGATGTGAAATTAAATGAGAAATAACATGCACAGGAGGATTAGTTAGTTTAGCATCTTCATGGATAGAAGTTTAGAAATCCCAATTTTTCCAAGGTAAGAAAAGTTTTATTTTATACCAGTTTTCAGTTTAGTTGGTAAAATTTATTAACTGTTATTGATTATTTGTCGAACCTTTGATCTTGTAATTGAATAACAGCTTTGTCCTTCGGGTCTCCCTTAATTGGGGGTTACCGGGAGGTGGGGTCGTTACAAAAGCCTTTCCAAATATTAATCTAAATGGTGTAGTTCTAAGGGGAGTTTTGAAAGCAGTTCGGTAGGCCCACAATGCATCATTGATTTTCACAGACCAATCCTTCCGATTGTGGCCTATAGTTTTTTCCAGAATAGCCTTGAGTTGACGGTTAGAAACCTCTACCTATACTCTAGTTTGTGGATGGTAGGGTGAGGCTACCTTGTGTGTTACACCATACTTTCTCAGTAAATCTTCAAAGCTTCTTTCAAGAAAATGAGAACCACCGTCGGATATCACAGTATGTGGGACTCCGAATCGGGGGAAATGATATTTTTGAACATCTTGATGACAGGTTTGGAATCACTAGTGATAGTTGGTATGGCTTCAAACCATTTTGAAACGTAGTCCACAACCACTAGGATGTATGAAAATCCATGAGAAGATGGGAATGGACCCATGTAGTCCACCCCCCAAACATCAAATATATCTACTTCTTGCCACAGGTTCAACGATATCTCATCTCTCTTTGTTATGTTGCCTGATCTTTGAAATTTGTCACATGATAAGACAAAGTCATGGGAATCTTTGGTTATGGTTGGCCAAAAGAATCCACATTGCAAAACCTTCAAGGCAGTCTTTTTAGAGCTCATATGTCCTCCAACTGGTCCTGAGTGACATTGCTCCAAGATAAGTTGAGCTTCTTCCTCAGCAATACACTGTATGTATAGACCATTAGCACATAGTTTGAAAAGGTACGGCTCATCCCAATAGTACTGTTTCACATCATGCATAAATTTCTTTAGTGCATTTCCGATGCATTTAGGATGGATAACACTAGCAGCAAGGTAGTTCACATAATTCGAGTACCACAGTGTACCTTCTGAGACCTTCATTAGTTGGTCATCTAGAAGGGAGTCGTTAATTGGAATCTTCTCGGTATTCTGAGTGTGGATGCGGCTGAGGTGGTCTGCTACCACATTCTCTGTTCCCTTTTTATCTCTTATTTCAAGATCAAATTCCTATAAGAGGAGAATCCATCTAATTAGTTTAGGTTTTGCATCTTTCTTTGTCAAAAGGTAACGAATAGCAGCATGATCCGTGTAGACAATGACTTTTGAACCAATTAGGTATGATCTGAACTTGTCAAAGGCATACACAACTGCCAGGAGTTCTTTCTCGGTAGCTGCATAATTCCTCTGAGCTTCGTCAAGTGTCTTCAATGCATAGTAGATCACATAGTGTTTCTTTTCTATGTATTGGCCCAAGACAGCACCCACTACGTAGTCGCTTGCATCACACATAATTTCAAAAGGGTGGTCCCAATTGGGAGCTCTGATGATGGGCGTTGTTGTAAGGGCATGCTTCAGTTTGTTGAAACTTTTAACACATTCTTCGTCAAAATTGAATTTAGCATCTTTCAGTAACAAATTTGTCATTGGCTTGGTTATCTTTGAGAAGTCCTTTATAAACCGTCTGTAAAAACCTACATGACCCAAGAATGCACGAACTCCTCTTATATTCATTGGAATAGTGAGTTTGGAAATCACTTCTATTTTTGCTCTGTCAACTTCAATTCCTCTACTGCAACTCTATGTCCAAGGACAATGCCTTCATTTACCATAAAGTGACACTTCTCCCAATTTAATACAAGATGTGCTTCTTCACATCGTTTAAGGACAAGGGAGAGTTTCTTTAGGCATGAGTCATATGAATCTCCATACACAAAAAAATCATCCATAAAAACTTCCATAATGGTTTCAGTGAGACCAACGAATATAGCTTCCATGCAACGTTGGAAAGTTGCAGGAACATTGCAAAGTTCGAATGACATTCTTCTAAACATGTAGGTTCCAAACAGGAAAGTAAAAGTAGTTTTCTCTTGGTCATCTGGATGTATGGGTATTTGATAGAATCTGGAGTAACCATCGAGATAACAAAAATATTTTTGGTGATCCAATCTTTCTAACACTTGATCGAGAAAATGCATTGGAAAGTGGTCCTTTCGAGTCACCTTGTTTAACTTAATCAATACACATCCTCCACCCTGTGGCTTTTCGAGTGGGGATGAGTTCATCATTTTCATTTCGTATCACAGTAGTTACACCTTTCTTTGGGACAACATGCACCAGACTGACCCATGGCGAATCGGAGATCGGGTAGATGATTCCAGAAGTGAGTAATTTAACAACTTCAAGGCGGACGACTTCTTTAATATTCAGATTAAGTTTCCTTTGGTGTTCTACGGTCGGCTTGTGATCTTCCATCATGGGGATTCTATGCATGCAAAGCGCTTGACTGACCCCGGTGAGGTCACTCATCTTGTAGCCAATGGCTTTTCTTCTTTCTTTTAATTCCGTCAAGAGTTTGTCTTCTTGTTCTGTCGTTAGATATGAATTAATGATAACTGGACAGACTTTGAGGTCATCTAGAAATGTGTATTTCAATCCTTTGGGTAGGGGCTTCATTTTAGGAGCTTGTGGCTTTTCACATGGTTCTTTAATAACATTCACAGCTTTAAGTTCTTCAAAAGTAGCTTCAACATCTTCTTCCACAGAGTCAAGAGATTCGATGCAACCTTTCACTTGTTCATCAATAGGTTCTTCAAATGATGGGTCTGTTAGAGAAACTTCTAATGGATCGTCTGATTCATGATTCTCTTAAGTGAGAAGTGACATCTGCTCTATGCAATCGACAATATATACTTCTTCTTGCATGCTTGGTCTTCACATACTTTCAAAAACTTTGAATTCGAGAGTTTCTTTACCGAGTCTAAGAAGCAAGGTTCCTGCTTCAACATCAATTAGGACTCTTGCAGTGGCGAGGAATAGACGTCCAAAAATGAGAGGGTATCTGGAGTCTTCTTTTATGTCCATGATGACAAAGTCACACAGAACATAGGAATCTTTTCCCACCTTGACAGGTACATCCTCAATAATTCCTAACGGACGTTTGATTGAATTGTCTACGAGTTGTATAGTCATTCTAGTTGGGAGAAGTTCAGCAAACCCTAGCCTTTTGCAAAGGTTGAGTGGCATGATGGAGATGCTAGCACCAAGATCTGCCAATCCTTTCTTACATGAAGAATCACCGATATGGCAAGAGATTCCAAAAGATCCTAGATCTTTCTATTTCTTAGGCATCTTACTCTGGATGATGTCTGAAGTGGTTGTCGCTAACTTTACTAACTCATATTCCTTAGTTATATATTTCCTTGTAAGGAGAGACTTTGAGTACTTTTGTCCATGCTGGTATTTTAGCCAACACATCAAGAAAGGGTATATCAACATGGAGTTTCTTCATGGCTTCTTTGAACTTGTTGAATCGAGTGTCAAGCTTTGTCTGCCTAAAATGAGCTGGGAAAGGTATACGAGACTTGTACACTGGTACTTCTGGCTCTGGTGTTTCTGGTTCTGCATCAGTAGGTTTTTTAGAACTTGGCTTGGCTGTCTTATCAGCAGTTACTGCCCCTTTTGGTTGAGACTCAGATGTTGTAGAGTCTTGGACAACCACAAAGTCATCTTTGTCTGTAATAACTACTAGTGTCTTGATAAGGGGATCTGAATAGTCTTTTCCAGACCTGGTGGTGACTGCTTTTATTTGTTCGGGATGCTTAGGATTGTTCTCGGGTTGGCCAGCAAAGGCTCCAGTAGGTGGCTTCATGCTAGCTGCAAGTTGAGCTAGTTGAGACTCAATAGCTTTCTGGTGGGCTTGCTGGTTAGCTATCATAGTTTGCTGGCTAGCTATCAATGTTTGTTGTGATTGTAACATCTTTTCAATGGTCGATAGCTTGTCATCAGGAGAGTTGGGGCTAGCTTGTTTCCCTTGTTGTTGGTTCTGGTAAGGGACTTGGTTGGGGTTCTAAAATTGAGAATTATTCTGATAATTGTTGAAGTTCCTGTTCTAAAAGTTTCCCCTAAAGTTCCCTTGGTTTCCAAAGTTTTGTTGTTGGTTATACTGAAATCCTGGTGGGCCTCTTTGTTGGTTCGTTGAACCAAGTTGTCATGAGTTTTCCGCTCCTCAATGATTTTCATATTGAAAACCAGGATGGTTCCTATTTTGATTATGATTGTAGTATCCTTGACCAGGAATTGTGTTGACGACATTAAGATTTTCTAATTGACTATTTTCTCCTTGTCCACATGCGTTGCTTAGAACTACATTGTAAAGAACATTGCATGATAAAGTGGAATGATCAGTACTTTTGCATGCTTCACAAAACATTGAGGCAGACTTGATCTATTCTTTTTGTTGAGGGGGTGAACATCCTCTTCCAAATGCAGCAAGGGATCATTCGATATGGTCTTTCTTGTCTACTAAGAGCTTGAGGGTTTCCGTGATAGTCTTGTATTCTAGAATAACTTCAGCCATAGCTACCTTCAATACTCCTTTACCTACAAACCTACCATAATTAGCTTGATTTTCAGCTCCAAGGGTGATGACTCTCCATGCACTGTCATAACTTTGACGCATGAAATTTCCTCCAGACGAGGAATCTAAAAACCTTTTGATATCATCATCCACACCCCTATAGAAAATTTTGATGAGTTTATTCTTAGGAATTCCATGGTGTGGACAGTTGCGTAGAAGCTCTTTGTATCTATCCCATGCTTTAGCAAGGGTTTCTCCAGGGACTTGAGTGAAACTTGTTATCCGTCCCCTAATTTCATAGGTGAGAGAGGGAGGGTAGAACTTTTCCAGAAATACATTTTGAAGTTGTTCCCAAGTGGTGATGGGTTCACTTTGCAATGAATTGTACCAGCTTATTGCTCTATCAGCAAGTGAATACTTGAAGAGATAGAGATGAATGTCATCGTCGGATACTCCATTTTGCTTTGTTATAGCACATAGATCAATAAACCTCAAAAGATGTTCCAAACTATCCTCTCCTTATTTTCCATAGAATGGGCTGTTTTGAAGCAATGTGATCCAATGTGCCCTAATCTCAAAATTGGCAGCATTGATGGGAGGAGGTTGTACTGGATGACAAACATTAGCATCTTTGGGGATTGAGAACTCTCTAAGAACCTTTTGTAGTTCTGCTGCTTGTGCCGCTGCTTGTGTTGCTTGGATTTCTTCTTGAACCACATCTCTGGCTTCTTGCATGAGCCTTTCTCTCTGCGCATTAAGGGCTTGAGCTACCCTTCGGGCTATTTCCTCCTCTTGAGCCATTCTTGCTTGGTTTTATCTATTTTGACAATGAAAGGTTCTATCTATCTCCGGATCAAAGCTGGAGGCCGAGTTCGGGACTGTTCAAACGGTGCATGCACTGGTCTTTGATGATACTTGAGACGAAAAGACTTGAAGTGAGATTGATGGAGTGGAATGAAATTCAAGTAGATGATCAATGGTTTCAAAAAGAAAAAGTAAAATCCTAGATTAGCCTTAAAAGAACTAGATTTGACTAACTGATTCCATTGTCCCCGGCAACGGCGCCAAAATTTGACGTGGCAAATATTGCACTAACAAATTCACTTAGGGTTGAAATCCCCGAGCTTTTACCAAAACCTCATGCAATAATACCACCCGCAAGCGGACGGGTCTTATCATAGTATAGTTAAGGATCGAATCCCAAAGGATAATGTTTTTAAGAATCTTTGTTAGTGAAATCTAGCTCAAGTGAGACTAATATTTAGAACGATTGATTTGGTTGAGGTTAATTAAACTAATTGTATATTAGTACGATTGATTTGGTTGAGGTTAATTAAACTAATTGTAGGAAAGTAAACAAGCAGAATGAAAGTTTGTTTTAGATTAAATGATGTGGAATCGCTGGGATGGTATCAGGTTTCACCACCACTGCACATGCAAACACATCCAAACACATAACATCCAGGAAAGCATCTAACTATCCAAATGGAACTATTGTGAACCCTCCCAGAGGGATGTTTAGGCCTATGTAATCATCCCCTTAGGCATCCGATTTCTCATCGCCATCCAGATCATGCACTTATGGTTCTGAAGATACAACATACAACTAAGGTTGTGGTCCTCCCTTAGGGATATTTAGACCACAGAAGTGTCATCGTGGGCTAGATGTCTTATCCCCTCACAGATCATACACTTACGACCTCAAGGAACCCCATTCTATTTCTAGTCTGAGAGTCAACCACGCTAATTGACAAGCATGTAGGTGATAAGTCTGCAAGCAAACATCGACAATTAACAAGAAGATACAACATCCAACTAAGGCTGTGGTCCTCCCTGAGGGATGTTTAGACCTCAGAAGCATCACCATGGGCTAGATGGCTCGTCCCTTCATAGATCATACACTTATGACCTCAAGGACCCCTATCAGATTTCTCATCAAGGAGTCTACCTCATTAATCACATTCTATGCTATGAAGAGAAGAACAAGATGAAAGCAAGCATGTAATCAACTACAAGCATATCAATTAGCAATGAAATGAAAAGTTATATACATTGTCTTGGAATGTTAAATGAAAAGACATAAATGCATGGGCAGCGGGGCTAGTCCCCACACCCCAGTGAAAAGGAACTACTCGCTCATGATGCGAGAAATAAGAAGAATAAAAAAGAGAGAGGATTCCGCCATGAGCATGATGTAGAAGGTGGTCACAGCTCGGTGAAAATGATGCGGTCTCCTACGTCGTGTCAGAGCATATCTGGACAAAGAACGAGGGACACCAAGACAGACCGGGTAGTCTTTCTCACTCCTTCCTTCTCTTCTCGCTCTCCTTGAGTTGCAATAGGAATGACATGTGAAGTGAAAGTGGAAGGATCGGA
This sequence comes from Alisma plantago-aquatica, assembly GCA_963693085.1. Taxonomy (NCBI): domain Eukaryota; kingdom Viridiplantae; phylum Streptophyta; class Magnoliopsida; order Alismatales; family Alismataceae; genus Alisma; species Alisma plantago-aquatica. The sequence goes on from OY856411.1 coordinate 123,914,834, forward strand.
CCAGCGTACAGGCAGCCTGTCAGCGTCCCATAACTGATGCCCAAATGAGGACCCTACTGGTCCTATATATAGACTCGGTTCTGGTCCTCACGTTTTTAGTGTGAGTCCTCCATTCGAATTGGTCCAGACGATTTGCTGACTTGGGCCCAAATGGTTTAGCATTTTTACCTCAAACAGTTTGCTATGTATATGACTAAATGGTCTTGGTATCTTTATCAAACGGTTTGGAGGACATTGCCCAAACGATCTTGAATACTCGACCAAACGGTCTTGGATGCTTGCCTTCATACGGTTTGGCTTTGATCATTCATATATATCTAATCGGTCTTGTGCTTTGGAGAAGCAAACGGTCTATAAGATCATTTTCCATCAAACGGTCTGGGCAGTCCACCTCCATATGGTCTTGGACTCTGTTCTATCGGTCTGAGATGATCTGTGATCAAAACAGTCTTGACGATCAAAGCTCCAAACAATCTCTAGCTTCTGAATGGTCTTGCGATCGATCGTTGCTATCGGTTTGGAGTGCTCAAACTTCAAACAGTCCTGGATATATTGCTCTAACAGTCTCGCTGATGAGTCCAAACGGTCTTGGACTGGGCATCATCCAACCGGTCTTGAGTGTCAGCCTCCAAATGGTCTTAGAACTGATCATTGCTAAATGGTCTTGGTCGAGCAGGTGTGGTGTTTGGCGACAGTGGTGTTAAGGCGGGCAAGGATGCGGTGGCCAGAGGAAGGAAGAGGGGGCAGTGTGGTTGGTGCTAAGGGTTGCGCCTGCACTTTAGGGTTTGATATGGATGATGGTTGATTGAGATGAAGAGTGAATGGTGGTGAATTTTGTGGATTAGGGTTGAATGGAGGTAGGTGACATCTAATGATTGAACCTCATAATGACCGCATAAAATCAACATAAACTCAGTTAAAACCTTGATGATCGAACCAATTAAGTAATTTTGTACATTGTGATATTTATAAAATAAAAATGGATGTATTGAATCAAAATGAGCTCAAGATGGCGATTGATTTTGATGATGAATATGCATTCATCAAGGATCATACTACTATACAACTCTATGTCTTGGTCTACATTTGGGGTAGGACCAAAAAGGGCTATTTAGGATCTACCATATGGGAGAGGTAGTATCCACGACCACTGTAGGGACGTCACAGAGGTTTGGATAGATCAACATTGAGTAATATGTTTAAGATGTAAAGTTTGATCTATTAAACAATAATTTTGTAACAATACATTGTTACAACTAGATGCAAACATTTTGTTCCCCCACATACCAATATAATTTGTTATACTGATCGACATTTTGTTTGTCATCATTTCAGGTTAATCTACTGTTACGTCTACAAGATTAATGGAAAGTGGATATTCAATAAAAGGTAACATTAAAAAAGAATAAGGCTATATAATGTTTGGAGGAATATAGTTAGATAGTTCTAGCCTTGGGTAAAATCCTACTTTTGAAAAGGTATGTGAAAAGAAAAAAATGTATATCATGCATTAAGCTTAGTTGTGGTAGAATTTATTATTTATTTTTTATTATTTGTAAAACCATATGATCTTGCTTGGGATAACGGCTCTAGCTTCTTGGCCTTCCTTAATTGGGGGTTGCCAGGGATGGGGTCGTTACACTAACCCAGATTTGCAGTTGAAGGAGGGGGATGGACAATGGCTCAATAAAGAGACTGATCAGCTTGGAGAATGAGGTCGATGGTATGGGGGTCACAGAGGTTGAAATGGAGGTCGACAAACTGGAGGTCAATGGAAAGAGCCAAGTCTATAGGTTTATGGCCAAGCTAGGTTGATGGAAATAGCTTGGTCAATGGATCTAGACTTCGGGTCTGATCTCAACGTCAAACTTTCGGTTTGTTTGTCTCTAAAATTTGATATGTCTTGAACTAATGCCATGGGGACCTATTTTTAGGGTTGTGGTCATCGACCACTTGTGTTGACTCTTATACTTCTAGCCATCAACTTTGGAGTTTGGAGGGGTAGATGAGTAGTCATCTAGGTTGATGATCTTCAATGCTCGATGGATGGTCATCGATTGATGGCTTCCCTGGTGGCTATTGAGCTGGTACGTCAATGAGTCATTGATCTTGAAGGTCAATGGAGCTATCGACCAATGTATGATGATGTTGGTTGATGGGTCATCAACCTGGGTCATCAATCGCTTGAATGGAGAGCTCCTAAATGTCGGCCAGGTGGGTCGATGGGTCATTGACCTGGAAGGTCGATGGGCTCTCAAGCATTGTGGTCAATGCTTGATCACTGACAATATATGAAGGTCGATTGGCAGGTTGATTGATGAATCAATTTTACCCTCAGACACAATAATTTTTGATCGATCTGCTTTCTGGAAATGCTCAAAATCCATTTTGGTCTGGGGCACTTCCCTACACCCCATGAGCTCCTCTTGACTCCCACCCATTGAAGGGCAGTACCCCCCAGGGAAACTTGTTATAGAGTTATAAGAAAACCTAGAAGGGGAGTCAAGAAAAGTATTAGATTCCTACAAATTAGCATAAAAACCTAAGTAGATCAAAACAAAGCTATTCCTAATGAAAACTAAGCTATATGAATGAAAATCTGAGATGAAAATGTGAGTAAACTAGGATGGATATGCATTCATCAACTACTCTCTCTTCATGGTGAGATTAGGAATAAAGGGGAAAATAAATGCATAACCATTGTATCTATAAGTACAAGAGATGTAGCCTTGGTGTGTGTAACACCATACTTCATGCCCAAAGTTGGGATTGATTGGACCCAGAAGTTGGATACATCTTTGACATTTTTTGGGTGACATTCTTCTTCAGTATTCCTTCTTTTCCTTAGATGTGACCTACCAAGAGTAAGTAGTATGTGGATATGGATGAAAGGTAGAAATGTTTAATGGAAAGGCAGAGATCTTTGATCATTCCTCTTTCAAGGTCATGACCTTGAACCTCAATGGATGGGATGTTATCGATGAAAATGGTTGATGGTAGCAATTGATGGAAGGATTGATGATCATCTTCTTTGGGTTGAGCATGATATCCTAGCCACTGAAGAAGAGATGCCTTCAAAGGAGGCTAAATAGTGTATTTATATGCAGAGAGATAGGATTTGGTGTATCTAATGATAACCACCAATAATAATAAGGAAACTATAGTGAATGCTTTGGGAAGAGGCGAGAAGAAGATGAAAACACATAGAATTTTCATTGATTGAAGAGCACACATTGGTTGAAGGAGTACACACTTCTTTTGGTGAATTGCCATTACTGATGAGAGTGTAAAAGTTCCACTAATATTTGATGCCATCTTTGGATGACTAGGATTTTCATCGGTCCTCGATAAGGGTTTTCATCGGTTGATGACTCATCTATGTTTTCATTAATATATGCACACACGACTCTCATACGTGGATGACAACATGAAAAACTCATTGTTTGGTGTGTTTTTATAATCATTGGTTATGACATGTATGTGTTTTCATCAGCAGATGCAAGAATGACTCTCCTTGCTGAATGACCATGCAAAATTCTTATCAGTCATGATCTCATTGATTTGTGAGAGTGCAAACCAATAAGATAGTGAATCGATGGGAATATTGAATGAGTGTACCACCCATGGGGTATAAGCATGTGGACAAGGACCTGCATGATGAAGTCACGACTTGATGTAAGGGAGGATCAATGAAACCTAACTAAGATCAAATTGTTCTTTAGTCTAAGGATCAATCAGCGTGACCACTACTCGTATGCTGGTATGTGAGAATGAAGCTCAAACCTTCCATGAAAATGAATGAATTTTGTAAATATATTACAAATTAGCATAGAATTATGGAATACTAAATGGAAGCTAATTCTAAAGAAAATTGAGAAATATAAATGCAAGGTGTACCCAAAAATGCAACTAAGTCTAGGGTGAATATGAATTCATCAAGGGTTCAATAACGATAATAGGATTTGTTTAGTGGTAACTGTTAGCCTAAATTAAATCTTAGTCTTTCTAGGATTTTCTCATAGCAAATAAAGTTGAGTACATGGGCGCCAACTAGATCACCTCCACTCATGTCATACTTAAACAAGACCTTTGGAGGTATCATATAACTACTGTCTTTCTAGATCTTGGAAAATATTCTTCAGATCGGTATCCATATCTAGAGCACCCATTTCTAATGTTTCTTATAAAACTCATGATTCATGGATCATAATATGAGGCATTTGATACCTGTGGAATCATTGCCATGTTTACGATATATTTCCTTTATTCCATAGGCACATTTGGACTTGTTCTATTGGTATTGGTGTCTTCATGACCTACACTACTACATAGACAAGCTATAGTATTGGTCAAATAAGGCTGAAAACATTAGTTAAAAAGTGATACATAAGTGGAAATGCTATAGTAAATGGGATACAACATTAATTTATGAAATTATCAAAACTGATGCTACAAACATGTTCTTAGTTACATGATGTCACTAAAATTGAGACTAGAAGAAAAACATAGTGATAGTTTCTCCACAACAACTAATGTTGCATACTCCATTCTGCTAGTAGATTTTTGGTATTCTATAATGGTTTGTGGTGTCAATTTTTTACAAGCAAACTGGTATGCATTTGTACCATTGGTTTACCCACAAAACTGATGTTGCATACTCTATTTTGTAAGAAGATTGTTGGTTTTCTATAGAAGTTTCTAGCATCAATTTCATATAACAAAATTGATGTTATATACTATAACCTTGAAACCAATGTTTTATATTATAGAGTTAGTTTTATACATACAACTAATACTATTGATATTTTTATAGCATAATAGTAGGTTATAGACCCACCATTGTTTGGACTAGGGATGGAAAAATAAGAACCGACCCAAATGACCCAACCCAAACCCAAAAATTTTAAGCGAGTCAGGGTCTAACGTTTTTTGACCTCAACCTAAAGAACCCAAAATTAATTTAGTGTCGGGTCTGGGTTTGGACTTTAGACCTGAATTGATCTAAATGACAAAAAATTCACAATTATATATTAAAAAATTACAAATAGCAAAGTTTAAGACACCTAATGACCTATTAAACTACTAGTTCGTAACTCATGAATTTTACTTTGACAGTGCTAGATAGTTTTTTATTGGTTTCTGTGATTAATTATGCTAATTGTTGTATGCATTCGTGTTTAAAACTCTAAAAAAATAAAATAAACTTTATTTATGTTTCTCAATCACATTGGTAGTTTGTTTACATTGAAATTCGTTGATACACTAGACAATTATCAATGATTAGACAAATCATCGAAATTGTTTAAAAAAATTCTCTTGGTACTTGGATTTATGGGTTAGACTAGATAGTATTGGATCTAGGGCTCTAGGGGGGATGAACAGAGCTTCAAAATTTTCACAAGATAAGTTAGACCTTCATATTATATCTATCAAAACCAAAATCTTAATGGAAGTTTGAAGTCTTAACTAAACAAGCATATCAAGGATGAGAGAAATTGAAACAAGCACTTGGATAAGGTGGTTTAGAGTGGTTCCACTCTCCAAACTAGGAGAGAGTCAATCCACTACCTAGAGAGGTCAACCTCTAGGACTTTGCAATCTGTGTATACTTATATTCCATTCATAAGAGATAAAAGGAGACCACCAACATCCAAGGACTTACCTATTCAAGACAAGAGTCTTCCACCTACACAAGGACTTACCCACTTGATCAAGATGTCTTGAGACTTCAATAAGGACTTATCCACACTTGCATCAAGTCTTTGGCCTTGAAGGAATTTGCCCACTCTTCTTGAATCTTGGCCTTTCCCTTCTCCTTCACCTGGAGAAGATCTTCACCTCTTCTTCAACCTTGAAGAGGAACAACAACATCTTCACCTTCACTCAGAATAGATTGCTTCACCTTTGCTTCTTCGAGAAAGGAGGTAGGGAAGATGGAATAGATTGAGAGATTTACAAGCACAAGGAAGTAGCTCTCTTACAAATGGCCTAACTCACTCATAATCATGAAATGCTTTGTAAATGAGAGAGAGAAAGGGGCTCAAGGAGTTGAAACACATACAACTATTGCAATGACTCAAAATAGCATGAATGAGCCAACTTGGAATGAACTCTAAGGGGTCCTATTTATAGATGGGGGTGTTCCCTTGAGTGTGGGATCACTTAGGGACAAAATATATCCATTTTACAACTTACATTGGATCTATTTTTGTTCTCAAACACTCCAACTAGTGTAATCACTTTTTCTATGTTTTCCGTACAATACATTTGGTCGAGTTTTAATAAAGGTAACTCGACTGATCCACTAAGTGATGAAGCCAATTTTCAAACTATCGATCGAGTTTGTTCTGAGAAACTTGACTGATGAGTCAAAATCAGTTTTGCTCAGTGAGTCAGTTGGTCGATTTTTGTGAGTGTGCAACTCGACCGATTGGTCTCTTTAGAAAATCCATCACTGGATCGGTCGAGTTCCCTACTCGACCGATAAACAACCTGTGATAAATTTTCTAAATTAACATTTGAGTGACCAAATGTTGGAATTAAGTGACCATGATTTTTTCTCATCTTAGTTACAAATAATATCATCAATACAAGTGATTACAAAATTAATCTAAGGTCATTTTGAGTGATTTCCCAAAATGCACACTTGCATTGCTTTTGACTTGAACTTGAACAAGTTAGGGATTGTGTAATTTGATCCTTTTCATGTACCTAAAGCCTGAAATCAATCTTAAACAAACATATTAGATACATAGGAATGGAATGGTTAAATCATTAAAAATATGGGCAATGTAGAACTCTCAAGTCAACAGACAGACCCAAAAATATTTGCATGTCAGATTTGGGTCCAGGGTTTAGACCTAAAAATCCATCTTTTGCAAGTTTAGGGTCTATCCAAAAAGTGTTGACCCAAAATGACCCAAAATAAAACCCTCTCAACCTCGATCCTGATTGGTACCCCTAATTTGGACCATGTACAAACCTATAAAAGTAGTAGTGAACAAACACATACAACCCAAAATTCACTTGAATTATCACAACTAGCCATATGCATACATAAAAAATATTTACATCCACGTGAACTCGAAAAATGATACACATATTCGCTTTCATTCACATGATCCACTCACTAATCCACACACATGTTCACTTACAGTATTGGCATGATCAAATCACTAAATTATACATGCGTTCACAAATCATTCATCATTCACATATCATGCATGTATTCACATATATCCACGTCACTCACATACATTCACATATATGCACATCAATAAAGCACAAAATATAGTATTAACCAAACATACATTATATTCACATATTAATTAGATTTAAAAGAAGAATAAAAATAAGTAAATTGGAGTTTGAGTTCTAGTTATACCAATGATCTGAAGTTATTTACTTACAAAACATTATGCCAATCTGTTTGGGTCTCAAGTGAGTAAGATTGAGTGACAAATCCATACACAAGGAATGTGTGTAATTATATGATAAAAGTATGATTACATTCAAATTATAATGTAAAATTGAAATTCAAAATATACTTGTTGTATATTTGAAATTCCTCTGGCACTATCCTAAAAATGACTTCCATATACTTAATAGCATAATATCTATGTACCCAACCTTGTCTTTGTAGATGGCACTAAAAATTAAGAGTTATGTGAAAAGTTAATAAATAACAATAAGCATGAGGTGACATAAAATTTTAAATCATAAATTACCTCGATATTTCTTCCAAATTATTAATTTAATTATTTTTACCATTTGTCCTTTGTTGTTAAGGAGTGTTTTATGCCCCTATAAGTTAAATGCATAAAATAGATGATGAAGTAGACATATCACATTGAAGACAAATATAAATTAATGTGTTGACAATTATATATGTATACTTGTACCACACATGTGAATCTTATTGGGTGTCCCTTTGATGTGTTACCTACTGGGTCAAGATAATACACAATCATGAAACTTAGAAGATCACAACAATTTCCAATGTTCGTTACTGAAAAAGAACCAGACAAACAAAAAAAATAAAGTTCCACATTCAAGAATAATTTATAATTTAAATTACAAGTTAAGAAATAAAATTACTAATGGATACTTACCTCACATGAAAAGGAGATGGGATCAAGTTATTCTCCATAGTAGGAAAAAATTGAAATGCATATGCAAAATATAATCATAAAGAATAATTGTGTACTCCCACCATGATAATCAATGAAGTAATATGGAATTCCACATTAATTGTTGATAATATAAATTATTCACATATAATTAGATGTAAGAACAATTTTAATTGTTCAATATTAAAAACATATGTATATATATATATCCACATGGGCTTACTGCTTTGATCACATGATGCGTGCTAATTTAGCATCCTTTTGCACAAACTTCTAAGTCTTGTTACATGGAATTTCTTGTTTTTATCCACTAAAAAGAACAAATTGTTATCTGCCTCCTTTTATCACAATTAAACCTTATTCTTATAAAAAACTATTCAATTCTTGCAGATGTCACGAACTAATCGGTTGACATTCCAACTGAGCAATCCCACTCTCTCCAGATGGTTGGCTCACTCTCTCCATACGGTCAGTGTTACACCCCGATCTCACAATTTCCACTAATCATGAGATTAGGGCATAAATTGAGGATTTAACGTAATACAAAGATCACCCTTAACTTTTTATTCTCTTTTAAAACTCTTTGTTTTCTTACATTGAACCACATAAACCAACTTTACAAGGGAATCTAAACATGGATTTCTCTAATCTGATTTCAACAGTAAAAATGCATGTATGAACATTCATTATGTTCCTCATACTTTTAAGCACATAAGACTTGCTACTTCGCACATATTGTTAAAAGAGGAATAATGTTCTACATCATCATTTACAGCTCTTTCTTATTTCTTTACAAGGACCTAGAGTGACAAGGACTGACTGAACTTAACTATACTCAGACTTAACTCTTGTGGCAGATATACTCTGATGAATTGATATATTCTTCAAGTCCATGTGATTTCCCTAAAAATTGTGAGTATAGGGTTGAGCCTACTCACTCAGTGAATGAGTACTTCAAAGAAACATTCTAAAGCACTGATGTAATTACAGATATACTTTTGAGAAATTGATATCAATTATAACAGTAGTAGGTTTTAAAGAGTCTAATAATTGACAATCATAAATATGGCAGGATACTCTAAATATCTATAAGAGTGAATCAATATATGAAATGCTTGATTGATCATAAAGAGAACTAATAACTCAGAAACATACAAAGAATAATTGAATAATTGTGCACACTTGTTTGACATCTCATTCATTTTATTATGCCCTGATCATATGTAGTGTACTCTACATATGAAGACTCGTAGTGAACTACGATCTCATCGTACAAGACTTAGCTTAAAACCTGGGAAGCTAAGCCTAGAACTGAATCTGGGTCTGCTTGACTCGAACTGTCATGTATGACTAAGGCGGCTAAACAGCTGGCCTTTAACTGGACCTCTCCTCTAGGCTGATTACATAGGCGGAGGGTATGAGACGCTCTGTGAACCTCATCTTGGTACGCTCTGTGGGTATCTTCTCTTAGGAGACTTCCTCAAGGGCTTTGTCTCCCCACACGCTCTGTGGGTGTGTTCTGATCCCCATATACTGGTCGCTGCCAGGGTGGATCATTTCCTTCCTATAGTGCAGACATCCGTAGGGAATCTACGGTGTTCAGGGCACCTATGTCTATTATTTTATTATTCTTAGAAAGCTCTTTCTACATTGTACCTTTATCTTACTTATACTTGACTCTGGTATCTCTATGGTGTCGCGTCTACTTATTTGAAGTTATAATACAACATGTATATCATTCTAAACTTGGTAGAATAGTATATTCAAAACATTGTAATATACTGGGTAATCAACATACTATACATGCAGGCAGACTAAAATTCTTAAATAACAGAATACATGTCCACTTGATACTTTATACACTAGAATCATGCAATTGAACTTCTTAATGCACTGATAAGAGTTAATTACTTGACATAAGAGTAATCGTCATTTGCACCTGTAAATTATTTGTACTTTCTTGGAAAATGTGCACCTCAACCCAAATCTTGAGTTGTGCATCACCACATCTCATACTGATAACATTGATATCAAAATACTTGATTCATTGAATACCCTATCCTTAGGGTTTCATTTACCTCATTCACTTATTACATGGCTCTCATAAGGATTTCATGCGACATAAACATTCACTAAATAAAGGCTACTATCAACAAATCGTATAAAATCAATATATGTATGAAACCTATTCTCTTTTGTTAACAACGAAAGTACTGCAGGACTAAGGGGCAAAGTGCACAGCAAAAGGGGTTCGAGATGGTAGGGTTCGAGAGCTATGGAAGAGGCGGCGGCCGGGGAGGCCGTGGAGGAGGAGGAGGCTAGGATATCGACCACCAGATGGTTGGGATCCAGGGAGAGAAGCGTCGTATGGGGAAAATGACCAGGACACCATGCTGATGGATAGTGATGCTAATACTGCAAAAAGGACAACCCGTGACCATGATGGGAGAAGCCAAAATGAAAACGAAGCAAGTGCAATCGGAGTACTCCACAACATTAGCATCAATCTGTAATACGCGTTGTATGCGGCGGTGTAGCCACAACACCAACCACAACCTCATCAATCGACATCCCACATGGAGTATGAGGGAGGAGTCCCAGGAGCGGCGGAGTTTCTGGATCTGCAGGGAAGAAAGAACAATAAGGATCAAGGGTCAACAACATAGGTGTGACTGGACCCAAGAGTTCTGATATCATATAGTGATATCACATGAGGAACAAGCAAATCTATATTGGGATTCGAGGATATCGAAGTCATTCTGATGAAAGAGGATATTAGGGTTGCATTGTAGGATGAAACTCCTCACATGGAGATCAACCCTCATAAATGCGGTCAGTTAATGAAGCCGTGGTGTTATACAGTTATTGTGAAGGTCCTTGGGAAGAAAGTCAGATTCATGCCTCTGCAGACTCGCATCAAGGCCATGTGGAATCCAATAGGCAATATGCGACTAATAGACCTGGAGAATAACTATTATATGGTTTTGCTATTGTGGGAGGATGATTATATCCATGCCTTAATCGGTGACCCTTGGTCAATGAAGGGTTCGTACCTGTCAGTACAACCTTGGGACCCAGAGTTCATCCCTTCAGACGATAACCCTAGATATGTGGTGGCATGGGTTAGAGTTCCTAAATTACCAATATTCATATATCAGCAACAGATCCTGGAGGAGATAGGCAATACCCTTGGATCTACTGTCAAGGTAGACAATAACACCATCCTCAAGAGGCGAGGGAAATTTGCAAGAGTGGCGGTCAAACTAGACACTACAAGACCTCTTATCCCATCGATTGTCATCCAAGACGAGAGGTATAACATGGAGTATGAGAACCTAACCACAATATGCATGTATTATGGAAGGATTGACCACAAGGAGGAGAATTGCAAGGTGAGGGAGGAAGTGGAGGCAGCAGCGAAAAAACCAGCTACTGAAGGAAGCCCAAAGATACCTATTATTCCCATACCTACTAGCGATTTCACCACTGTGATGCATGCAAAACCCATGCAATGTCACCAACGTAAGCCACCAGCAGCATAGCAAGGTCGAACCACCAACAATAATAGGTTCACACACTTGTCTAAAGAAGAGGAGCCTCAGGCACCCCAGATGAACCACCAGGAAATAGCTGATAGAATCACTGGCATAGACTAGAGTGCGAGGAAGGAGGCGACAAGAAGGAACAATCAATCACATGAAACTCAGCCAAGAAGACAACCCCTAAATCGAATCTTAATTCCTATAGGGACCTCAGAGTCCAACAGGAGACCTGCCCACCAACATGAAGGGAAGGAGAATAATCACCAAGCCACAAATATACCTGAGGAGGACACAGTAGTTGTCACTGGATCTGGAGAAAAGGAGGCATCGAGCCTTTCCTTTTGCTTCGGGAAGTTTACCCCAACTCCCTATAGCAATAGGAAGACGAATGGCACAAAGAATCCTCCTCAAGGAGGGGGTTCGGTCGGTATCCATTTAAGGAATCGCAAAATATATACTGGAGCTAATGTTTTTAAACCAGGAACAAGAAAAAGAGGGAAACAATTCCATTCAGAGCAGGAGAACCAGGCGGAGGAGGGTGATGCCAACCCCTTCGTCTCCAAAACAACTGTTTAATGATCTGTGCCACTTGGAATGTCCAAGGCATAGGTAAGGAGGACATTCAAAATGCTATTCGCTACTACTAGAATAGCCTCAACATTGACATCTTGTCCATTGTTGAGCCACGCACGAGTGAAGTCATGGCAGATCACATCATCAAGAAATTAAACTTTGATGAATCTCACCGAGTGGAAGCGATTGGCTTTGCCGGTGGAATCTGGGTTCTTTGGAGAAGAAGCATAGGTAAAGTGGAGATTTTGGCACTACACCGCCACTTCATCCACTGCCTTGTAAATAATCAAATTTTGGTCACATTCAATATAAAAGGAGTTTTTTATGGAATCATTTGAGTACCCTAGCGACAGCCTCCTCGCCGTCGTGGACGGTACTCGAAGATTTCAACACCACACTTACACCGGAGGAGAAGAACGGGAGTGATCGGGTTAATCTTTCTAGCTACCGTGAGTTCACTGAAGCTCTAGCCCATGCTGGGATGGAGGACTTGGGGGCCTCTAGTCCTCAGATGACATTCAAATGGGGCTACCTCTAGGAACACCTCGATCGAGTAGTGTCCAATCAGGAATGGATTGAAGCTTATCCCAACACCACGGTTGAAGTGATGCCTAGAGTGGCGTCGGATCATGCACTAATACTGATTAAAACCAACCACCTCCAGGAGTCATATACCCAACATCTCAAAACAAGTGCCACATGGACAACACGGAGCACATTCCCTTCCTTCATCCAGGAGCATTGGAATACTAATGAAGAGTTCACTAAGGTGACGGATAAATTTATGCAAGCTGTAGGCAGGTGGGACAAGGATGAACGGAAAAAAGAAAGGAAACATAAGAATTTCTTGCTAGCAGCCCTAACCAAGAAGCAAAGTGAGCTGAGCAATAATTATTCAGCAGAGCTAGATAAGCAGATCATAGCTATTCAATGTGAATATATGGATGTCCTCATGAAAGAAGAAGCTGAATGGCAACAAAAGGCAAGGTGCGATTGGCTAAAATTGGGCGACTCGAACACTTCTTATTTTCAAGCTCTAGTGAAGGCGAAGAGAAGGAGGAATGTAATCTCAAAACTGAAGGATGAGAGAGGCATTTGGGTGGAGCAGGAGGTGGAATTGGAGGCTGTTATCAATAATCACTTCAAGACGTTGTTTACTAATGAAAGGCCATCGGTATTGTGCCCTATCCCTATTCAGTATCCTGGTTCTTTCCAAGGTTGGTCGCCAGAAACAGATCAACACATTAGCAGCTCCCCAACTGAAGAAGAAATCTATGCAGCTCTGAGCTGCATGAACCTGGTGAAGGCCCCTAGCCTTGATAGGATTGATGTGGGGTTCTTGTAAAAGAACTGGAATCGCATCAGGACATCCTTACAACATATGATTCTCAAGTGTTTTGCAGGTCATCAAATACCACAACAGATGGAGAAATCTACATTAGTCTTAATTCCAAAGACTAATACCCTAGAGCACTGCAACCATCTCCGGCCGATAGCCCTAAATAATGTGAGCATGAAACTATTTTCCAAAATTATTGTGGACCGCATCAAGCCTTCCCTTAACAACTGGATCTCGCCTAGACAGATGAGTTTTGTACCAGGTCGACGAATCTTGGACAATACAATTCTTCTATAGGAGGTGGTCCACACAATGGGAACCAGAAGAGCAGGGCAAAGATGTATGACTGTGAAACTTGATCTAGCAAAAGCCTATGATTGGATGCACTGCGATTTCATCCATGATACACTCAAGAGAACACCCATCCCACCTTCTCTCATTACTGTGATTGTGAATATAATCACCAGTGGTGAGATAGCCATCTCATGGAAAGGAAAGTTGCTTCCATCCTTCAAAGCATCGTGTGGAGTCCGCCTGGGGGATCCATTGTCTTCGTATTTGTTCGTACTGTGCTTAGAGTGTTTGAGCTAAGACATTGGGAGAATGGTAGATGATGGAAGTTGGAAACCGCTGCTTGTCACAAGAAGGGGCCCCAGATTGACACATCTATTCTTTGTAGATGATATCACCTTATTCAGCGAAGCATCTGTGAAATAGGAAAAAGCTATTATGAGATTTATCAAGAGATTTGGAGAGGTATCCAGCCAAATCCTATCTTCTGAGAAATCTTCGGTGCACTTTTCAAAAAATACAGATCAACCACTTAGAAGGAAAATCTGTAGAGCACTCCAAATGCAAGAGATAGAGGATTTGGGCAGACATCTTGGGGTTCCGATACTCCACAAGTGAGCAAATAAAGTAGTGTATCTAAGTCTTCTCAATTCTATAACCCAATGCATCAGCTCGTAGACGACACACACATTATCCCTAGCCAGCAGAGCCACTCTGGCTTGATCGGTTCTCAACTCAATGCCTACATACATTATGCAGACAAGTCACCTACCAGTATCAGTATGTGACATCATTGATAGAAGCACTCAAAATTTCATTTAGGGTGGGCCAACTGTGAGCAAGAGTCTCAGCCTTGTCTCCTGGAAGAAAATGATAGCACCGAAGCACCATGGTGGAATGAGCATTAAGCCAGCGCGGCTCGAGAATGAAGCCCTCCTTGCCAGGAGCATTTGGGAGTTCATTACAGCAAAATCGAGCGTATGGAAAGAGGTCATGACCAAGAAATGTATGCGCCGCCGGGAGGCCGGTAGAGCAACTAGTTCTCGGTTGTGGAAATACATCATGGACAAGAAGGATACAATGATGGAGAAATTAGCAAAAGTTGTAATTAATAGTAAATTGACCTCAGTGTGGCATGACAAATGGGTGGAGGCAAGTTTTTCCCCCTCACTAAAACTGGGATATACAATTCCCGAGGATATTCAGGACCTGAAGGTTAGCTCCTTGGCCCCTAACGGCGACTGGGATGGTGATTTTATCAATTATTGGTTCACTGAGGAATCTGCGAGCAAGAGTCTCAGCCTTGTCTCCTGGAAGAAAATGATAGCACCGAAGCACCATGGTGGAATGAGCATTAAGCCAGCGCGGCTCGAGAATGAAGCCCTCCTTATCAGGAGCATTTGGGAGTTCATTACAGCAAAATCGAGCGTATGGAAAGAGGTCATGACCAAGAAATGTATGCACCGCCGGGAGGCCGGTAGAGCAACTAGTTCTCGGTTGTGGAAATACATCATGGACAAGAAGGATACAATGATGGAGAAATTAGCAAAAGTTGTAGTTAATAGCAAATTGACCTCAGTGTGGCATGACAAATGGGTGGAGGCAAGTTTTTCCCCCTCACTAAAACTGGGATATACAATTCCCGAGGATATTCAGGACCTGAAGGTCAGCTCCTTGGCCCCTGACGGCGACTGGGATGGTGATTTTATCAATTATTGGTTCACTAAGGAATCTGCGAGCACCATTTTACACATGCTACCCCCGGTTCCAAATGGGGAGGAGGATATCTGGTGTCATCTTGATGACAATCATGGCCGATTTAGAACCTAGTACTACTACAAAATGATGTTAAATAATGCCTGTATCCGCACCCCAGGGAACTGGACCACAATATGGAAGCTTCCTATACCGCAGCGCACGAAGGTCTTTTTGTGGAAATCCCTACATGAAGGTCTGATGAGGAACTTAAACCGAGCTAGATGTGGATTTACATAGGACAACAAATGCCCTAGATATGGTCTTACTTCTGAATCCACACTACACGTCCTCAAAGAATGCCACTTCGCACAACAGGTGTGGTGTGCCATCTCAAGAAGTCATAAGATGTAATTTGGATCAGGAGAATCTATTGTAATATGGTTCTCCCGGAACCTGAAGAACAACAAAGATGGCAGGGTCAGATCAGTGTGGTTCTCTAATACTGTTGAAACCTTGTGGTAGCATAGAAACGAGTTAGTTTTCACTTGTATATACAGTCCCCCAATGACGAGTGCTTAGACGATAGCTACAAAAGTCAGGAGCTCTTTGCATGCGTTCCAGACTCCAACTAGGCTATACCAGTCTCCTCCAGCTGCTACATGGTCACCACCACCTCACAACACCATCAAAGTTAATGTTGATGGGTCGGTGAAAAAAAGTAACAATCGAGTTGCCACGAGCTATATTGCTAGAGATGCACAATAGAGATGGATTAAAGCAGGGGCTCAAACTGGCAGCAGCCACCATATCTTAGATGTTGAACTTTTGGCTATCTATAGAGGCATCAAAGCTATGATCCACATACCAGAGGCATTGGTAGTTGAATCTGACAGCAAACTGGCCTGTGATATTCTATATTCCTAGCTGACCAGCATGCCTAAATACAAGATCTTTGGTCAACGATTCGAAGCATTCAAAGAAATGAAGCCAGCCATTCATGTCCAGTTCATCAAATGTGAGGCAAATGTATTAGCAGACCTTCTTGTTAAATGGTTGGTTAGGAACGTTAGTGACTCCACCGTTTCGGTCCAATGTCTTGAGTTTATTCCAGCAGAGAACTGGAGTGAACAAGGTACAAACCTATCCGTAAATGTTTCTTCTATTTTTCCTACAACCCGAGAATGGGATGAATAAGAGTATCTCGATGACCTATATATATATATATATATATATATGTGTGTGTGTGTGTGTGTGTGTATGAAACCTTAGAACTGAGCTGAATTTGGGTTTCCATGCCATTCACTGAGATAGCATGCATCAATAATAAAATTGAATAAATAAAGTATATCATGTCAAGAAAGTCCGTTCAAATGGGTTTCACGATCTCTATTCGCAAATATCCAACTTTCCTGGCATCTAGGGTTTCACCTTCTTTACTGAGATATCAAACAAGCAATATTCACCTTAAATTAAATCCAAGATAGTATCTGACATATATGTACTATGAATTTAGATAAACAATCATTCAAAACTAAGAGGATCTAGATAAGCAACTTTCTCTATTTACTTATACAACAAATTTCACTCATAGACAAATTCCCTATATACAATTTACTCTTATAACCTCTGTGAATACTTAGGGAATTCTCATTAGGATGTATTGTATACATTTATAATATGATTTTATCATCTGAACTTCATCCAAATAGAGGAAGAATTCATTTCATATCATTTTGCAACAACTTAGAACAAATAGACAATTCAGGGTTTGTAGTCGCATACTAGCAATTAAAGATTATGGATGAATTAACCAATTTTCGTGCAATATACTATTTAAAAGAGGTGTGAAAACACCTTAAAAACGTAGCTCATCCCTAAAGATCTCAATCTCATATCGAATCCCTAGCAATTCACCCAATTCTTCTTCCTTTCAACTTGGAAACCCTAAAAAAGAGGGATTATGAAGAAAGAGTGAGAAAAGGGGAAGTTTTGAAACCATTTTGGATCAAATCAGAGGAGGGATATAATTTTGACATGTGAGAGAAGATTCACCGTGAAACTATATCCAAAGAAGCTAAACTTACATGATTTCATCATTCCTCGGACTGCAAAACCCTAGGTCAGCATCTCCATCAATTTC
Organism: Alisma plantago-aquatica; assembly: GCA_963693085.1. NCBI lineage: Eukaryota > Viridiplantae > Streptophyta > Magnoliopsida > Alismatales > Alismataceae > Alisma > Alisma plantago-aquatica. Next base: position 123,932,546 of record OY856411.1, read on the forward strand.
TCCTCTCAAACCCGATCTCTCTCTCTCTCTCTAGGATTTCATTTCTATGTATTGAATGACAAATTATAAGAGCTCTTTGTGTGTTAGGTTGACCATATAGAGAAATCGAGGTGCTTGGGTTAATTTCACATTGACCCCTCACTAAACTTTTTCTTATTTTAGAAGATTTTTCTGTCATAAAAAGGTTTTTGTGAATTCGTGTATTTCAGAGATCAAACCTTCTCCAAAAATTATTAAAATTTATAATTCTGTGTATAATTGAGTTATAAAGCTTCAGTTAGAATTTGATATCATTTGAATCTTCCATTAAATAAATAAAAATCGAATAGTGCACTGTTATCCAGAATTCTGTAGAAATGTCAGTTACTGTAATTCGTCTACTGATAAGGTCTAAAAGCATCCAAAAATTATGAAAATTTGTATGTTATTTATAATTTAGTTTTAGATCTCTAGTTAAAATTTCAGATCAGTTGATGTTACCAATAAATAACTAAAAATAAAACACTACACTGCTAAAAAGACTCTGTCAGCATTTTGGTCAAAGTATAGTTCGACTGAGAACCACATTCAAAGAACACTCAAATATTCTAAAAATTTTCTCCAACATGCATTATTGATTTATCCATATCATATCCAAAATTAAATTAAATACAAAATTTTTAGAAAATATGAAAAAATCATTTACCACACTACTATCCTGATCAAATTCCATACTCATGTACCATCAAAACCCTAATTTCATCCAACTAGGGTTTATATTTCTCAAACCCTAATTTCTCAATTAATAGAACACTTAACATTCTTATTAGGTTTAAAACATCATAATTTAATTATCATCATTAATTAGATTTAAGCAATGATCAATCCAATTAAGCATATAATCATCCAAGTAAACCCTAGTTTACCAATTAAGCTCAGATGTGGTCATAACAGTTCTCCCCCCCCTAAAAAGGTTACATCCCCTAAACATAAATATGCAAGTAAAGTACATTCAAGGTTTATTTTAAGCTTCTAAAATCTTACATGTCATTATATTCTTGTATTTCATACTTGAATGCAGTTTTCAACATTAAGTCCTTTATTCCTTTACTAAATCACAAAATGTTTGAAATAGTTCTCAATGATAACAAACAAATTCTCTATGCCACAATAAATCATAGGATAGAGAGAGAAACAACCATTTCAATATTTTCATACTCTTGAGGTGTTACCTCAACATCGATAATCTAATCCAACTATGTGGTGTCCAACTCATAAAACAAGATTAATTAATGCGGAAGCGATCGTTAGCAGTGGAATTACTGAAAATCACTAAAAATTAAAACCTTTTATAAAAAGATCCATTACTAGAGATCCTTTAAACAAGAACCACAGTAGTATATTTACATACTGGTCCACATTGGACATTCCATGTATCATCAAACCAAAATCTTTGGTTGATTATAAAAACATTATCTACTTACTCCTAGGACTTGAGAGTACAGAGACGACACATAGGACTTTATGTATAAAGCCTGACAACCAGAATCCACACATGGGATATTACTATTGCCTTGATGTTGCTGTTGCTCTTCTACTACTACAGAGGTTCTGCCTCTTTGTCTGCGTCTACCTAAAAATGTTGAATCCCACAGGGGTGAGACAATTATACAATTTCCCCAATGAGAGATATAACTCTCCATCGAAAACATTGTTATTGCAGTTTAATAGAAATAAACTGAATAGTGGGATATTATAATTCAGTAGCAGATAAATCAATATCTATGGAGGTTAGAGCAACATTCCTACTCAAGTATTTCAGTTATAACTTGACAAGGCAGCATGTCTCTTATTCAATAAGGAATTAAAGAACATAAATAACATTTATGTATCAAGGACATGCTAAGCAATTTAACATCAACCAGTGATTCTCGTATTTCAATATTATGCAAATACGCTACACGACTGATTACATTTTACAATCATTCTTTAAGCTCTGAGGAGATGAGGTATATCGCTCATACTCCAACCGATCACTGCGAAGTCAAAATCAGTACCATACAAAGTCAAATAGAAGAGCCGGCTTCCATGACTTCCCACATCTCGGTCAGTGCTAGATCACATGCAGGACATCTTATGTCTCTGCTACATAGCTTGCCAGGGTATAGTGGCATCTTCTCTATAGAGCTATAGTGGTGACTGCACTCTCTTCGCGATCGAGAGATTTCGTGTTTACCTCCATTGATTCGGCATTAACATCATCGGGAGATTCATAATACATCCATCCCAGAACATTTAATGAAGGATTGAGAGGTTTAATGTTTACCTTCCATCAATCTCCTCAAGAGGACGTACAGATGTTTTCGCCCATCGACCCCCACATATTCAAAAATATGCAAACTCTAGAAGATCTCGTAAAAAAACATGTTTCACCATCACCAGCTACTGACGATGATGGATCTATGGCCAAAGCACTACATGAATAGCTTTCACTTGATTAATTAAGTACATTATCATATTCTTTTAGCATCAGTCAAGTTTTCAAACATAACTTATTAGGACACAATGCTACAAAGGAAACATGTATTGTATTCATTAGTTACTTCTCAGTCTTTATAAGACATTGGGATCTCAGTCCCTTATTTCAACACTGGGAATTATCATCCCTTCACAATCTCAATACCATAATCATATGGTTCTTGGGTATTCAAACCCTTAGCTCATTACTGAGTACTGTTACCACTCTCTCAGGTAACTATCACCTTCAGGTCATCTGACCAAGGTAAACATGATACTTGTTACACAAGCATCTCATCTGGCACTTGAGGCCCATTAACTCTCTTGTTACCTTTTTCTAAGCAACAAGGCATATTATGGCACTCAAGGCCCAATAAATAATTTCAATAAATAAAGCATCATAGCTCATACCTGGCTATGATCATTATCTCAGGATACCTGCATGGTTAGTACAGATGATAACATATACATCAATCATATTTCAGTTCCATGCTATCCCAGGGTATCATCACTATTCCCATACCAGGGTTAGGGTTTTCCCATTTTATAGCAATCAGGGTTACTCATCTCCCTTTATTCAATTAGGACCAATGATTCATCATTTCATTGTCCAAGATTAGAGTTTCATGCTAAATAGCATAATCCAGAATTAGGGTTTCATACAACTTCACCCTATTTAGAATTAGGATTTACTATTCACATCACATCACCCTAGATTAGGGTTTAAAATCAATAACCCACAATTAGGGTTTACTATTCATCCCGATTAGGGTTTTACATCAAAATACCCTGAATTAGGGTTACTCATGTCATTACCCTAAATTCATATCACATTATCTTCCTAGTTTAGGGTTTCACTCAGAATTTACCTAATTTAGGGTTTGAGTTTACTAATTAACTCAATTAGGGTTTCATGATCTCTTTACCAAGGATCATACCCTAATTGTATATCATACTTATTTTGAATGTGTTTAGGCTTGATTGCTACATGATTATCTTACATGCATAAATCTCTCTCTCATCCTTTTCTAGGATGTCCAGAAGATGTGATCAATTGAGCCTTCAATCACATGAGTATTCAAATGAATTGACCAATTGAATCTTCAATTAAATTATATATCCAAATGGATTAACCATTTTGAACCTCAAACGGTCTTGCTTACATAGACCTTAAACGGTCTTGGATTCTCAAAGTTCAAACGGTTTGAAACCATTTGGGCACATTGCCCTTGAAACCGTTTAAGCTAGAATGTGTTGAAACCGAATGAGCTAGGATGTTCAAACGGTTTGGGACCGTTTGGTCCAAACCCTCTCAAAACCGAATCGACCAAAAAGGTCTATCAACACTTAACCATTTCTAGATTTCAATCCTTGAACCGACTATCAACTACATCCTTGATTCATTCATCAAATGAACTACTGAACCATCCTTCAATTGGACCATCAATTAGGGTTATGAACCCAAGTGAACTAGGATTTATAATCAAGAACCCATCAATTAGGGTTTAGGAATTGAGGAACCATCAATGGTCATCATTGTGGAACTAATCCAATTGAAACCAATGATCCACCATCCATTTGTGATATGACCTGACCTCAAACGATCTTGAGGTCGTGTGGATGACCTCTAAATGGTCTTGATGTTGTTTGGATGACCTCCAAATGGTCTTGAGACCGTTTGCCTCATTATTCATTAAAATTTGTGAAATCCAATTAAGGTTTGCATCATTGGATTGATCATCATTACAGTTATTGATTGCACTTTGATTTGATATCTCTAACTATTCAATTACTCATCCATACCCAACCCTAGACCTCCAAATGGTCTTGGTTGACCTCCAAACGGTCTTGAGACCATTTGGGGTGACCTCCAAATGGTCTTGAGACCGTTTGGGCAAATCAACCATTAAACAATTGCAATTCGACACTTAACCGATTTAGGGTTTTCACTTGGAGGATTGTCTTCATATTGAATCAATCAACTGGGACCCTTGGATCATCATCCAACATTTACTAGGGTCCTGACCTCAAATAGTCAACCCATCCAAATGGTCAACTCCTCTAAATGGTTTGGGGTCCAAGCCTCCAAACGATTTGGAAATTGTTTGGTCTCCAAACGGTTTGGTGAAACTGTTTGGACCAAACTCTTGAAACCGTTTGCAATGCAAACATGTTGGAAAGTAAGCCTAAGATGATGTTATCATCAAGCCTTAGTCCATCGAAAACTATTGCCATTATCATGGTAATTGCATCAACTAATCTAAGGAATTGAAAGAAGAGAAATTGAACATAGTTGATTAAGAATTGAAATCAATAATAATGAATAGGGGTTTAAGTTATATAACTCACCTCCAATTGAGCTTCAAAGCTTGGAGCTTCACGTCAACAATGGTGGAAGAAGCTTTTCCACACCACAAGGTTAGTTCCTCAAGCTTTTGAGTGAAAAGGGATGGTTAGAATTGAAGATGGGATCGAGATATGAAGAAATCATGCATTGATTTATGCTTTTCACCATGAAATCAAGATGAATGAAGGTCAATAAGCTTACCAACAGGTTGAGGGTCATCTTCCTTCTGTCCCTATCTCCCTTGATCGTTTTTGCAAGCAAATGAAAGAAGTGGATCTGAAAAAGTCCTTGGTTTGAGTCGTAAAGGGTGCTTTTATAAGAAAATCAATGAGAGAGAAAATCCCTTATAAAAGTCCTTTAATTCCAAAATTTGTGCCACCTCTTCCTCCTCAATTCCATGCATGGAAAGATATCTTCTTTATCTCCAAATTCCCTTCCATTATCCATGAATTAAGGGAAAAGAAATTAAGCACCTTAATCATATTATACTAATATCCCATTTTTAGTGGATATTACTTTCTATTAACTTAATGTGAGTGGACTCTCCACTCAAGTTAGATATTTCGTGGCCTAGAAAAGGAACAAGGATATTCACACTTGAAAAAATCCAACCATCTCGTTTTTTGTTGAAGGCCCTTCAATTATTTTATTTATTTTTGCATTAATTTGAAGTAAAGTTCCATTTATGCTTAAATCTTGATTATGTTAATATCAAGATTCTCTCTCCTTCAAAGTAGCTCAAATGAGATGCCTCTCTCATTTTCTTGCCTCTACAAGATGCCAATAATATTAGGGACCTTATTGAAGTGGTAAGTTGCATATTGAACCCTGGTTTTTGGGTAAATTGCACATTACACCAAAACTAGGTTTTAATGTACAAACATTGCTTTATCAACTCTTTCTTGGTATTCAGGCTATCACAAGCCATAACTTTGCATCATATTCATACTCATGATGATTCAACACATGAGGAACATATTATCATGTAACATTTGCAAATTAACCCCTCAACTTGGGTAAATTGCACTTTAGTCAAACACAAGCAATACATTATTTTCAACATTATTCAAAATGGAGTAAAATGGAATACAAGTTCCTCTTGAGCCTTGATTACTTCTCAAAAGATAATATTAAGCATATAATTATCTTTCTTAAGCAAAACACCTAGGGTTAAAGCATAACCCAGGTCAGGGATGTTACAAGTTATCCACCCCTTACAAGGATTTCATCCCTGAAATCATCAACAAAAATATCAAGAGAAAAGCGAAGGATATTTCCTCCTTGTCTCTTCCTCTAGCTCCCATGTAGCTTCTTCAATGCCACGGTGATGCCAGAGAACTTTTACAAGACAAATGTCTATCTTTTTGAATTTTTTGATTCTTCTGTCAAGAATCAACACAAGTCCTTCAACATAAGATATATCACCATTTAGTTCTACCTCCATAGGTTGTAGAACTAATTTTGTGTTAGGATGACACTTCCTCAGCATGGAAATATGGAACACTGGGTGCAATGTATGCAACTCAGATGGTAACTCCAGCTTATAGGCTACCTTTCCCATCCTCTCAATGATTGGATAAGGTCCCATAAATATAGGAACTAACTTCCCCTTCTTTCCAAATCTAAGGATACCTTTCCAAGGTGAGACCTTGAGGTATACTCTGTCTCCAACTTGGAATTCTAAGGGTATTCACCGTTTATCAGCGTATGATTTCTTTCTGTCATGTGCAATCTTTAACTATTGTTGTATTACTTTAATCTTCTCTGTTGTCTGCTGCACAAGTTCAAGACCCAAAAGTTGATATTCTCCAGTTTCATACCAACATAAAGGAGATCTACAACGTCTACCATATAAAGCTTCATATGGTTCCATATCAATACTGTGCTGATAGCTATTATTATAAGAAAATTCTATCAAGCTCAAGTGTAGATCTAAACTCCCTACAAACTGAAGGACACATGCCCTAAGCAAGTCCTCCAAGGTTTGTATGGTCCTCTCAGATTATCCATTTGTATGAGGATGAAAGGTTGTACTAAACCTTAACTGCGTACCCAAAGCTTTATGCAGTCGTTCCCAAAAATGACTCATGAACTGGGGACCTCTATCGGATACAATAGTAACTGGAACCCCATGCAGCCACACTATCTCATCTATGTATATCTGTGCAAGCTTCTCAGCAGTGTAGGTTGTTTTGACAGGTAAGAAATGTGTTGTCTTAGTCAACCTATCAACTATTACCCATATGGAATCATGACTTTTGGCTATTCTTGGCAAACCAACCACAAAGTCCATGGTTACATGATCCCATTTCCACTGCGGTATAGGTAGAGGTTGCATTTTTCCTACGGGCTTCTAATGTTCAACTTTAACCTACTGACACACCGGATACCGCATAACAAACTCAGCTACATCTTTCTTTAATCCAGGCCACCAATATATATCTTTTAAGTTATGATACATCTTGGTGTTTCCTAGATGCATATCATACATCGAAGAATGAGCTTCTTCCAGAACTAGCTTCCTTAAGTTATCAACATCAGGTACTACCATCCTATCATGGTAACAGACTACCTGATCATCTGAATCATGAAAACCATCATGTTTCTCACTACCATACTCTGACCTGATCTGCTGAATCACAATATCATTCTATTGTGCTTCTTTAATCTACTGCCTTAGAGTAGGTTTCACTTGCATCTCAGCTAACAACCCGGCTAACAATGACACTTTAAGCTGTACATTGTTTTGCTCAAGGAGATAAGCATATATCTCTTAGAGCACACTAAGGAGTTCAACTGTGCTTTGTTTAAGGCTGGTGTTGCTAATTTTCTACTTAGTGCATCAGCAACCACATTGGCTTTCCCTGGATGGTAATCAATTGTACAATCGTAGTCCTTGATTAACTCCATCCAGCGGCGTTGCCTCATGTTCAGCTCATGCTGTGAGAAGATATACTTTAGGTTCTTATGGTCTGTGAAAATCTAGAATGTTTCTCCATAGAGATAATGTCTCCAGATCTTCAAGGCATGGACCACAACAACTAGCTCTAAATCGTGTGTCAGATAATTCTCCTCGTGTTTCTTAAGTTGTCGAGAAGCAAAAGAAATCACTTGTTTATCCTGCATCAACACACATCCTAAGCCATTCTTAGATGCGTCACAGAAGACTATGTACCCCTTTCCTTTCTCAGGTAGCACTAACACAGGTGCACTGGTTAACCTTTCCTTCAACAACTGGAAAGATTATTGACACTTGTCATTGCAGACAAAAGGAATCTCCTTCCTGGTCAACTTGGTTAGAGGTAAAGCTATTGAACTGAAGTTCTTAATGAACCTTCTGTAATAGCCTGCCAGTCCTAGGAAATTGTGTATCTTCATCGCTGTCTTTGGTTGTTCCCATTACAGGACATATTCTACCTTCTTAGGATCAACACGAATACCTGAAGCAGATATTACGTGTCCAAGAAAAGAAACTTCTGGTAACCAAAACTCACATTTGCTAAACTTAGCATACAACTTATGCTTTCTTAGCAAAGTCAAAGCTTGACGAAGATGCTGCTCATGTTGTTGAGCATCTTTACTATATATCAGAATGTCATCTATAAAGACGACTACACATTGATCAAGAAAAGGTTGAAAGATTCTATTCATGAGTTACATAAATGCAGTTGGTGCATTGGTTGGTCCAAACGACATAACGATGAACTCATAGTGACCATACCTTGTCCTAATATCAGACTTAGATATGTCACTCTCCTTAATACGCAACTGATGGTATCCCGACCTCAGATATATCTTAGAAAAGATAGTTGCACAATGCAACTAATCAAACAAGTCATCAATCCTTGGCAGAGGATACTTGTTCTTTATGGTTACTTTATTTAACTATTTGTAGTCAATGCATAATAACACGACCCATCTTTCTTCTTAACAAAGAGGACAGGAGCACCCCAGGGTGAAGTGCTCGGTCGGATAAAACCCTTCTCAATAAACTCATGTAGTTGTTTCTTGAGCTTTGCCATCTCAGCAGGTTCCATTCTATACAGCGTTTGTGCTATAGGTTGCGTGCCCGTGATCAGATTAATCTCAAAATTGATCTCTCAGGGTAGAGGAACACCTGGAAGTTCTTTAGGAAATACATCCTCAAACTCCCTAACAATTAGAACTTTAGAAGGATGAGGGCTCTCCATTGTGTTATCTACCACATGTTCCAAGAATGCAAAGCATCCATGTCTCATCAACTTCTCAGCTACCATAGATGACACTAGACAAGTTGGAAGAATCTTTCTGTCTCCCTGAAAGATCCATGTGTCACCGTTGTCTGTGAACACAGCCTACTTGGAACTACAATCCAAGACAACCTTATACTTCTCTAAGGTGTCCATCCCAAGGATTATATCAAAACTCGGCATCTCAAGTGGTATAAGATCCACTTGAATGCGATGATTAGAAAAGGAAAGATTGCAAGGAGAACACACCTCCCGCAACACTACAGATCCCAGCAAAGGGGTTTCTAGCATCAAACTATCTGCTCTATGACTGACAGTCATGTTGCAGTCATAAATCACTTCTCAAGTGATAAAAGAGTGCGTAGCACCCAGATCAATTAGCACAGATACAAAGCAGGATGAAGACATATCAGAATAAAACAGTTTCGTCTGACCTGTCACAACCCGAGGGTTGACTACTGCTTCAGGCTGATTCATGGCATAGAATCTAGTCGTTGGTTGTTGTTGACCCTGTGCTTGATTGTTTAGTGATGACGATCTAGCTTGGGATGCTTGTCCACATCCTCAAGCATTATTATTGGACTGTCGCCTCTGTGAGCCTTGCTGACTCTGTCTCTGGGGTTGAGTCACAATTCTGACTTTCTCAGGATAATCTCTCTTCAAGTGTCCTGACCTCCCATACTGGTAGCAGTTGTAGCTTCCCAAACTCTGTCTGGGTGGTCCTGTCACTGATGTTGATGTTGTACTGGGGGCTCTACTTGGAGTAAAACTACGTCCCCTACCCCTACTTGATGTCCACTGCGTCGGGGCATTAAACCTTGGTGGTGGTGCTGCAGAGAACCTCGGCTTCTTGAAACTCTCAGAGAAGGGTCCTTGAAACTGAGAATACACTTTCTTATTATTGGTCTATCGCTTCTCGGTCACAGACCTCTCAATCCGCCTTACAGACTCCACAAAAGTGGCAAACCTCTCCCTATTCTCTAGAGTAGACACAGGAGTGGTCAATTCAACATTCAACCCCTTCTCAAAATGCCGAATCCTTTCCTCATCAGTGGCTTCCATGTGCAGACAAAACTGCAATATCTCCATGAACCTAGCTTCATATTCGCTAATGTTCATTTGCCCTTGCCTCAACCTCTCAAACTGAGAGATCTTCTCATCTAGATACATCTTGGGAAAGTATATAACAACAAATTCCTGTCGGAATTCATCCCATCCGACCTCAACTCCTGGTCTTTTACCTTCCTCGATGGTCCACCAATGACCAGCACTCCCCTTCAGTAGGTAGACAACATGCCTCACCTTCTCATCTTCAGGAATCATAAGGATTCTGAAGGCCTTCTCCAGCTCAGTTAACCATAAATCTGCATCTGTTGGGTCAGCTATGCCAGCATACTCCGTGGCTCCTACCCTCTAAAGTCTTTCAAAGGTTTTGCCAGCTCCCTGTCTTTCATTGTGAGCTGGTGCCCTTGGTGTAGTTAGTGGCATCCTATCTGTCTTGTGAGTCATCGTCGCCATAAACTGTCCAAACATGGCTTGGAAGGTGGGATTCCCCATATTAGCTTGATTGAGTTGAGGAATCTCAGGCACAGGTTCCTCCCTAGCTTGATTCCTTGCACCTCCTCTCAGTGCAGCAACGCTGCTCTCAGTAGCATGTTCATCATGCGATCCAGACATCTTCAAGTTCTTCTCCTCCTATATGAGCAGAAGACACTATCAGATAAGCTGGAAGACACTTAGAACAAACTCGACCACCTTAATCCTATGTCTCTGTAGACTCAGCGAACCTAGAGCTCTGATACCACTAAACTTATGGCGTCCAACTCATAAAACAAGATTAATTAATGCGGAAGCGATCGTTAGCAGTGGAATTACTGAAAATCACTAAAAATTAAAACCTTTTATAAAAAGATCCATTACTAGAGATCCTTTAAACAAGAACCACAGTAGTATATTTACATATTGGTCTACATTGGACATTCCATGTATCATCAAACCAAAATCTCAATTTGATTATAAAAACATTATCTACTGACTCCTAGGACTTGAGAGTACATAGACGACACATAGGATTTTATGTACAAAGCTTGACAACCAGTATCCCCACCTGGGATATTACTGTTCTCCTTGATGTTGCCGCTGCTCGTCTTCTGCTACAGAGGTTCTTCCTCTTTGTCTGCGCCTACCTAAAAATGTTGAATCCCACGGGGGTGAGACAATTATACAATTGCCCCAGCGGGAGATATAACTCTCTGTCGAAAACATTGTTATTGCAGTTTAATAGAAATAAACTGAACAGTGGGATATTATAATTCAGTAGCAGATAAATCAATATCTATGTAGGTTAGAGCAACATTCATACTCAAGTATTTCAGTTATAACTTGACAAAGCAACATGTCTCTTATTCAATAAGGAATTAAAGAACATAAATAACATTTATGTATCAAGGACATACTAAGCAATTTAACATCAACCAGTGATTCTCGTATTTCAATATTATGCAAATACGCTACACGGCTAATTACATTTTACAATCATTCTTTAAGCTCTGAGGAGATGAGGTATACTGCTCATACTCCAACCAATCACTGCGAAGTCAAAATCGGTACCATACAAAGTCAAATGGAAGAGCCGGCTTCCATGACTTCCCACATCTCGGTCAGTGTGAGATCACATGTAGGACATCTTGTGTCTCTGCTACATAGCTTTCCATGGTATAGTTGCATCTTCGCTATAGAGTTACAGCGGCGAATGCACTCTCTTCACGATCGAGAGATTTTGTGTTTACCTCCATCGATCTGACATTAACATCATCGGGAGATTCATGATACATCCATCTCGGAACATTTAATGAAGGATTGAGAGGTATAATGTTTACCTTCCATCAATCTCCTCAAGAGGACGTATGGATTTTTTTGCCCATCGACCCCCACATATTCAAAAATATGCGAACTCTAGGAGATCTTGTAAGAAAACCTGTTTCACCATCACCAGCTACTGACGATGATGGATCTATGGCCAGAGCACTACATGAATAGATTTTACTTGATTAATTAAGTACATTATCATATTCTTTTAGAATCAGTCAAGTTTTCAAACATAACTTATTAGGACACAATGCTACAAAGGAAACATGTACTGTATTCATTAGTTACTTCTCAGTCTTTATAAGACATTGGGATCTCAGTCACTTATTTCAACATTGGGAATTATCATCCCTTCACAATCTCAATACCATAATCATATGGTTCTTGGGTATTCAAACCCTTAGCTCATTACTGAGTACTGTTACCACTCTCTCAGGTAACTATCACCTTCAGGTCATCTGACCAAGGTAAACATGATACTTGTTACACAAGCATCTCATCTGGCACTTGAGGCCCATTAACTCTCTTGTTACCTTTTTCTAAGCAACAAGGCATATTATGGCACTCAAGGCCCAATAAATAATTTTAATAAATATATCATCATAGCTCATACCTGGCTATGATCATTATCTCAGGATACCTGCATGGTTAGTACAGATGATAACAGATATATCAATCATATTTCAGTTCCATGCTATCCCAGGGTATCACCACTATTCCCATACCAGGGTTAGGGTTTTCCCATTTTATAGCAATCAGGGTTACTCATCTCCCTTTATTCAATTAGGACCAATGATTCATCATTTCATTGTCCAAGATTAGAGTTTCATGCTAAATAGCATAATCTAGAATTAAGGTTTCATACAACTTCACCCTATTTAGAATTAGGGTTTACTATTCACATCACATCACCCTAGATTAGGGTTTAAAATCAATAACCCACAATTAGGGTTTACTATTCATCCCGATTAGGGTTTTATATCAAAATACCCTAAATTAGGGTTACTCATGTCATTACCCTAAATTCATATCACATTATCTTCCTAGATTAGGGTTTCACTCAGAATTTCCCTAATTTAGGGTTTGAGTTTATTAATTAACTCAATTGGGGTTTCATGATCTCTTTACCAAGGATCATACTCTAATTGTATATCACACTTATTTTGAATGTGTTTAGGCTTGATTGCTACATGATTATCTTACATGCATAAATCTCTCTCTCATCCTTTTCTAGGATGTCCAGAAGATTTGATCAATTGAGCCTTCAATCACATGAGTATTCAAATGAATTGACCAGTTGAATCTTCAATTAAATTATATATCCAAATGGATTAACAATTTTGAACCTCAAACGGTCTTGCTTACATAGACCTTAAACGGTCTTGGATTCTCAAAGTTCAAACGGTTTGAAACCATTTGGGCACATTTCCCTTGAAACCGTTTAAGCTAGAATGTGTTGAAACCGAATGAGCTAGGATCTCCAAATGGTTTGGGACCGTTTGGACCCAAACGGTCTTGAGACCGTTTGGTCCAAACCCTCTCAAAACCGAATGGACCAAAAAGGTCTATCAACACTTAACCATTTCTAGATTTCAATCCATGAACCGACTATCAACTACATCCTTGATTCATTCATCAAATGAACTACTGAACCATCCTTCAATTGGACCATCAATTAGGGTTATGAACCCAACTGAACTAGTATTTATAATCAAGAACCCATCAATTAGGATTTAGGAATCGAGGAACCATCAATGGTCATCATTGTGGAACTAATCCAATTGAAACCAATGATCCACCATCCATTTATGATATGACATGACCTCAAATGGTATTGAGGTCATGTGGATGACTTGAAAATAGTCTTGAGGTCATTTGGATGACATCCAAACAGTCTTATGACCATTTGCCTCATTATTAATTAAATTTGTGAAATCCAATTAAGGTTTGCATCATTAAATTGATCATCATTATAGTTATTGATTGCACTTTAATTTGATATCTCTAACTATTCAATTACTCATCCATACCCAACCCTAGACCTACAAACGGTCTTGAGACTGTTTGGGGTGACCTCCAAACGGTCTTGAGACCGTTTGGGCAAATCAACGCAAACTTTTAACTTTAAACAATTGCAATTCGGCACTTAACCGATTTAGGGTTTTCACTTGGAGGATTATCTTCATATTGAATCAATCAATTGGAACCCTTGGATCATAATCCAACATTTACTAGGGTCCTGACCTCAAATGGTCAACCCATACAAACGGTCAACCCATCCAAATTGTCAACTCCTCTAAACGGTTTGGGGTCCAAGCCTCCAAACAGTTTGGAAACCGTTTGGTCTCCAAACGATTTGGTGAAACCATTTGGACCAAACTCTTGAAACCGTTTGCAATGCAAACCTGTTGGAAAGTAATCCTAAGATGATTTTATCATCATCAAGCCTTAGTCCATCGAAAACTACTGCCATTATCATGGTAATTGCATCAACTCATCTAAGGAATTGAAAGAAGAGCAATTGAACATAGTTGATTAAGAAATTGAAATCAATAACAATGAATAGGGGTTTAAGTTATATAACCCACCTCCAATTGACCTTCAAAGCTTGGAGATTCACGTCAACAATGGTGGAAGAAGCTTTTCCACACCACAAGGTTCGTTCCTCAAGCTTTTGAGTGAAAAGGGATGGTTAGAATTGAAGATGGGATCGAGATATGAAGAAATCATGCATTGATTTATGATTTTCACCATGAAATAAAGATGAACGAAGGTCAATAAGCTTACCAACAGGTTTAGGGTAGTCTTCCTGATGTCCCTAGATCCCTTGATCGTTTTTGCAAGCAAAGGAAAGAATTGGATCCGAAAAAGTCCTTGGTTTGAGTGGTAAAGGGTGCTTTTATAAGAAAATCAATGACAGAGAAAATCCCTTATAAAAGTCCTTTAATTCCAAAATTTGTGCCACCTCTTCCTCCTCAATTCAATGCATGCAAATATATATTCCTTATCTCCAAATTCCCTTCCATTATCCATGAATGAAGGGAAAAGAAATTAGCACCTTAATCATATTATACTAATATCCCATTTTTAGTGGATATTACTTTCTATTAACTTAATGTGAGTGGGCTCTCCACTCAAGTTAGATATTTCGTGGCCTAGCAAAGGCACAAGGGTTTTCACACTTGAAAAAATCCAACCATCTCGTTTATGGTTGAAGACCCTTCAATTATTTTATTTATTTTTGCATTAATTTGAAGTAAGGTTCCATTTAGGCTTAAATCTTGATTATTTTAATATCAAGATTCTCTCTCCTTCAAAGTAGCTCAAATGAGATGCCTCTCTCATTTTATTGCCTCTAAAATATTCCAATAATATTAGGGACCTTATTGAAGTGGTAAGTTGCATATTGAACCATGGGTTTTGGGTAAATTGCACATTACACCAAAATTAGGTTTTAATGTACAAACATTACTTTATCAGCTCTTTCTTGGTATTCATGCTATCACAAGTCATACCTCTACATCATCTTCATACTCATGATGCTTCAAAACATGAGGAACATATTATCATGTAACATTTGCAAATTAACCCCTCAACTTGGGTAAATTGCACTTTAGTCCAACACAAGCAATACATTATTTTCAACATTATTCAAAATGGACTAAAATGGAATATAAGTTCCTCTTGAGCCTTGATTACTTCTCAAAAGATAATATTAAGCATATAATTATCTTTCTTAAGCAAAACACCTAGGTTTAAAGCATAACCCAGGTCAGGGATGTTACAAACTATCTCAATTCATACTACTAAATATGTACTATTGTTATGTATTAGCTCTAAATCAAAAAAGAGAGTTCACCATGTTCTTTTGAATTTACTATTGTGCTAATCAAATAGCAAAATAGTCTTGAGTTAAAAGACAAGATTCAACAACAATTGTACATTACTACTCACAACATCCCCATTGGATCATGGATGCATAAGGTGAAGCATTACCATTACATTCCATACTATTCTCAAGTATGATACCACATATAATTCAAGGTATAACCATTGGGTTATAGCATACTAGGGTTTCAACAACAGTAACAAAGTACTCCATAATATTATTAGTCATTCAAGGACTATTCATATCCAATTACCATCACTTAGATATATTAAAGCTAGGTATAACAAGATACACCTCATTAGGGTTACATATTAATACAATATGGTTATCATCCCTTCTATTCATATGAGTGAATAGGTAAAACTACCTTATTTAGGGTAACCCTCCATTTGTTCCATGATCATTCAACCCATATCACCATACCACAATTGTACAATACTAAGATGGATTACTGGTATGAATGACTTAAACTATCAGACACCTTTAATTAACATATTGCTTGCACATGTACACTAAAATCATACATAAAACCAATTCACATACCTTAATATACTTTCCACAAATTATACTTCTAAAAACAAATTCACATATTACTAAAAGCCATTGTTTTCTCTTATCTCTCTCCTCATTCATTACTACTTAATTTTTGCTACTTATCCTTCTCATTTTAATCATGTATATTAAGCATCCCTAAAATTGAAACATATAAGGTATGAATAGATTATTCATCATTCTTGCTATTACTACAAGAATTTATTTCATATCACACTTCACTCATATTGTATTTCTCCTTTTGTTTAAAACACACCTCTTATATTTCAAATCTATTTCTTATCCTTTTCTCTAAATCATTTCCATATTGTTTATCTACCTTTCAGATAGCTAGGATTACTATCAATGCTAGTTTCTTCTC
Organism: Alisma plantago-aquatica; assembly: GCA_963693085.1. Classification (NCBI taxonomy): domain Eukaryota; kingdom Viridiplantae; phylum Streptophyta; class Magnoliopsida; order Alismatales; family Alismataceae; genus Alisma; species Alisma plantago-aquatica. The sequence goes on from OY856411.1 coordinate 123,949,288, forward strand.
ATAGTGCAAATTTCATGATCTTATTTTATAGAGATGCTAGTATTCAAGGTCAAATCACTAGTGACAACCCTTGAACTACTACAACTCTAAACATTCTAGGGTTTGGCCTTTATCAGTAGCATGACATTATTGTGGTGTGACTTTGCTCCCTTAATTTGAAATTCAAACTTTGGATCTCACAAGTTTTTACTAAAGTCTTCCTTATCTTATCAATTGAATTTCCTTCATCTTAATTGGCCATTCAGATAGATTACATTCTCAATTTACCATTCTAGGGTTTCATCGTCATATTGTGTGTCATTATCACATTCACTAGATGCCTCTACCATGGTGTTTATGCATCAGATATGATTCATTTTCTTATCACTTCATTCCCATATTTCTCTCATTAAGTAATATATGGAAGAGAAGACAATTCTGAGACTTAGAATTCTTGTCTTCAAACATCCCATTAATACATTTGTCGTATGTAGGTTTAATTAGTTATCAACAAGGATACTTGACTAACTAGCACTTGATTGAATCTCCTAACCTCTTTCTTTTATAATCTATATTACTCCACCATGTTTCAAACCCTTCCTTACTTTCCATAATCCTCTTACCATATACTACTCTTCCACCTGTTATCTTTAACTTCTACTTTTCTCTTATGATCATGTTGCTTATTCATGTGTATGATCATGTATACCATGTTGCACATATTTCTTTTTATCCTTCTACTAATGTGAAGTTGAAATTCTAAATCAATAATCTCTCTACTAGTTTCAACTCATGTTTAATACATTGCATATCCTTCATTTTAAATCAAACGGCTCATGCATGGGTGAAACATAGTTTCTCTTATATCAAGTTTTTCCTTCCTGAGTATAGTCTACCTTTGTATAACTTATTCATTTTGTTAAGCTACACTTTTGTTCTTTTTTTTTAAAAACTAGTTTGTTGTTCTATAGAGACTTGGAATCCAAAGGTAGTAAGGATGAATGTATTAAACTTATTATTAAAGGTATACATTTCATGCTCTCAATTATATCATAACCCTCATTCCTTAATCAATCTCATCATTTCCAACATTTATCTTTGTTTTAACTTAGTTTCTTATCCTAGCCTTATGATTTACATATTTATCTAATTCTCTTTACTTTAACTCTTCTGAAGACTCTTCACTTATATTTACTTATCGTATACTTAACTCTTTTCTTCTATTTTTCCTTTGCTTTAGAGTACATAAAAACATTGTACTCTGTTATATAATCCATTCCTCATTATTAACTCTTGCTACCTTGGCCCTTACATACTTTTCTCATATATTTTCCATATTTCATATTTATAGTTCATATAATATTAATCATTAAACTTAATCTGAACCTTACATCGTGTTCCTTTATTCCCAATTAAGGATTTCTCATATGAGGCCCCAAAGTTGGGTCTCAGATATCAGTTCCAAATGATTCTTAGCTATTCTAATCTTTCCCATATGTTTCAACATCTTAGTGTATGTACATTCTCACTATGATGTGTGTCTAATTTATCCAGAGTCTACTCTTATCATATTGTTAATAGGAGTCATTAGATCCCAATAACACATCCTGCCAGCCGGACCAGGCCGAACCTGTAGTCCTGAAGCCAATAGCTACTTAAGATTAACCAACTCATATTAATCTCAAACATGTGGAAAGAATATCCACTTAGGAAAGTTCATTCAAATATCATTTCTAGTCTACTTGATACAAAGAATGTAATCAATAAATGTTACAACTGCATAGTGTACAACAAATCTTAAAGATCCATATATATTTCAAAATATTGAATATCTGAATTCAAACATATAAGAGCATTTCTATTCGTCTCCAATAAAACAACAATATGAAATGAAAGTTCTATCTCATTTTATATTTATGCTATTAATTCATGTTACTTATCTTGTTTCTAACCCTAATATTTCTAGGGTTCCTCTCTAGCCCATCCTTCCACTGTATACCTGTTCAGGGTATACATGAAAGAATAGACAGAGTAGCTTGATATTGGTTGATTCCAAGTACTCAGATGCCGGGTCAGGATATCCAAATACTCAAATACCCAGAGCTAACATCATAACATCTCCTATCTGCCACACTTATGACTCTAACTTACTAATTTAATGGTCCCTGACAACTCAGCCTAAGCTCTGATACGAAGTTGTTACACCTCGATCTCACAATTTCCACTAATCATGAGATTAGGGCATAAATTGAGGATTTAACGTAATACAAAGATCACCCTTAACTTTTTCTTATCTTTCAAAACTCTTTGTTTTCTCGCATTGAACCACATAAACCAACTTTACAAGGTAATCTAAACATTGATTTCTCTAATCTGATTTCAACAGTAAAAATGCATGTATGAACATTCATTATGTTCCTCATACTTTTAAGAACATAAGACTTGCTGATTTGCACATATTGCTAAAAGAGGAATAATGTTATACATCATCATTTACGACTCTCTCTTATTTCTTTACAAGGACCTAGAGTGACAAGGACCGACTGAACTTAACTATACTCAGACTTAACTCTTGTGGCATATCTACTCTGATGCAATGATATCTTCTTCAAGTCCATGTGATTTCCCTAAAAATTGTGAGTAGAGGGGTGAGCCTACTCGCTCAGTGAATGAGTACTTCAAAGAAACAATCTAAAGCACTGATATAATTACAAATATACTTTTGAGCAATTGATATCAATTATAACAACAATAAGCTCTAAAGAGTCTAATAATTGACAATCATAAATATGGCAGGATACTCTAAATATCTATAAGAGTGAATCAATATATGCAATGCTTGATTGATCATAAAGAGAACTAATAATTCAGAAACATACAAAGAATAATTGAATAATTGTACACACTTGTTTGACCTCTCATTCATTTTATTATGCCCTGATCATATGTAGTGTACTCTACATATGAAGAATCATAGTGAACTACGACCTCACCGTGCAAGACTTAGCTTAAAACCCGAGAAACTAAGCTTAGAACTAAATCTGGGTATGCTTGACTCGAACCGTCACGTCTGACTAAGGCGGATAAATAACTGACCTTTAACTAGACCTCTCCTCTAGGCTGAGTACACAGGTGGAGGGTCTGAGACACTATGTGGGCCTCATCTTGGTACGCTCTGTGGGTACCTCTGGGTTACTACCGGGATCTCTGGTTCATGCTGGGTAACCTATCTTCTCTTAGGAGGCTTCCTCAAGGGCTTCGTCTCCCCACACGCTCTGTGGGTGCGTTCCGATCCCCGTATACTGGTCGCTACCAGGGTGGATCATTTCCTCCCTACAATGCAGGCATCCATAGGGAATCTACGGTGTTCAGGGCACCTATGTCTATTATTTTATTATTCTTGGAAAGATCTTTCTACATTGTACCTTTCTCTTACTTATACTTGACTCTGGTATCTCTATGGTGTCACGTCTACTTATTTGAAGTTATAATACAACATGTATATCATTCTAAACTTGGCAGAGCAGTATATTCAAAACACTGTAATATACTGAGTAATCAACATACTATACATGCAGGCAGACTAAAATTCTTAGATAATAGAATACATGTCTACTTGATACTTTATACACTAGAATCATGCAATTGAACTTCTTAATACACTGATAAGATTTAATTACTTGACATACGAGTAATCGTCATTTGCACCTGTAAATTATTTGTACTTTCTTGGAAAATGTACACCTCAACCCAAATCTTAGGTTGTGCATTACCACATCTCATACTGAGAACATTGATATCAAAATACTTGATTCATTGAACACCCTATCCTTAGGTTTTCATTTACCTCATCCACTTATCACATGGCTCTCATAAGGATTTCATGCGACATAAACATTCACTGAATAAAGGCTACTATCAACAAATCATATAAAATCAATATATGTATGAAATGCATCAATAATAAAATTGAATAAATAAAGTCTATCATGTCAAGAAAATATGTTCAAATGGGTTTCACGATATCTATTCGCAAATATCCAACTTTCCTCACATCTAGGGTTTCACCCTCTTTACTGAGATATCAAACAAACATTATTCACCTTAAATAAAATCCAAGATAGTATTTGACATATACATACTATGAATTTAGATAAACAATCATTCAAAATCAAGGGGATCTAGATAAGCAACTTTCTTTATTTACTTATATAGCAAATTGCAGTCATAGACAAATTTCATATATTTATCAGTTTACTCTTATAACCTCTGTGAATACTTAGGGAATTATCATTAGGATGTATTGTATACATTTATAATATGATTTTATCATCTGAACTTCATCCAAACAGAGGAAGAATCCATTTCATATCATTTTGCAACAACTTAGAACAAATAGACAATTCAGGGTTTGTAGTCGCATACTAGCAATTAAAGATTATGAATGAATTAATCAATTTTCGTGCAATATATTGTTTAAAGGAAGTTCCCACTCACCCTGAGGTGTGAAAACCTCTTAAAAACGTAGCTCATCCCTGAAAATCTTGATCTCATATCAAATCCCTAGCAATTCACCCAATTCTTCTTCCTTTCAACTCGGAAACCCTAAAAATGAGGGATTATGAAGAAAGAGTGAGAAAAGGGGAAGTTTTGAAACCATTTTGGATAAAATCAGAGGAGGGATGGAATTTTGACACGTGAGAGAAGATTCACCATGAAACTACATCCAAAGAAGCTAAACTTACATGATTTCATCATTCCTCGGACCGCAAAACCCTAGATCAGCATCTCCATCAATTTCTCCTCTCAAACCCTAACTCTCTCTCTCTCTCTAGGATTTCATTTTTCTAGATTGAATCACGAATTATGAGATATCTTTGTTTTTTAGTTTGACCATATAGAGAAATTGAGATTCTTGGGTTAATTGCACATTGACCCCTCACTAAACTTTTTTCTTATTTCAGTAGATTTTTCTGTCATAAAAAGGTTTCTATGAATTCGTGTATTTCAGAGATCAAACCTTCTCCAAAAATTATTATAATTTATCATGTTGTGTATAATTGAGTTAAAAATGTTAAGTTAAGTAGGTAATTCCAAGCTTCCATTAAATAAATAAAAATCGAATAGTGCACTTCTATCCAGAATTTGGCAAAAATGTCAGTTACTATAATTCATCTATTGATAAGGTCTAAACGAATCCAAAAATTATGAAAATTTTACATGTTATTTATGATTCAGTTTCAGATATCCAATTAAATTTTCGGATCATTTTGAATTACAAATAAATAACTATAAATAAAACACTACACTTATGAAAAGCACTCTATCAGCATTTTGGTCGAAGTATAGTTCGACCGAGAACCACATTCAAAGAACACTCAAATATTCTGAAAATTTTCTCCAATATGCATTATTGAGTTATCCATATCATATTCAAAATTACATTAAATAAAAAATTTGTAGAAAATATGAAAAATCATTTACCACACTGCTATCCTGATCAAATTCCATACTCATGTACCATCAAAACCCTAATTTCAGCCAACTAGGGTTTATATTTCTCAAACCCTAATTTCTCAAACAATAGAACACTTAATGTTCTTATTAGGTTTAAAACATCATAATTAATTATATTTAAGTAATGATCGATCCAATTAAGCATATAATCATCCAGGTAAACCCTAGTTTACCATTTAAGCTCAGATGCGATCATAACAGACATCTCACTCTCTCTAGACTGTCGCCTCACTCTCTCCATATGATCGGTTGACACCACCCTCAGCTGATGCACCTTATTCAAACACCTAGTTGGATTGGCGTGCTATTCAAATGCCAAATGCTCATTTGAGACTCCAAAACGGGAGTTTTCCTGCTCCAGCAGAACGAGTCAAGGGGTGTCACCACCCGGACCTAGGGTTGCTGACTGCTTCCTTGGCTCCCACCCTTTCCAAACCCCAACTGGCCTGCTAGCTCCTCCAACCGATCGGTTGGTAGTTCAAAACTAGTTCAAAAAGCAGCCGCCATCCCTCTTTTATCCCAAAACCTAATTGTAAAGCCCCCTCCTTCTCATATAAAAGGAGGGACACTTCCTCATCACAAAGATCATCTTTGTATGAAGAGTTTCTGAGCAACTGTTCTCTTGTGTTCTTATATCTAGTTCACCAATAAAGATTATTTATTTGCAAGCTAAGTGTTCTTTTATTTTGTTTCTTCTTTACTTCAATTATTATTATATCTAGAGCTTTTCCTTCTTCTTCTATAGATCAGATCAAGGAATTAAGAGTCAGCCATTGAATAGTCTCTAGCCTAAGGATTAATCCTTTGATAAGTCTAGACTATGGCTAGAACACTTTCTTCCTCCATCTCCCTTTTCTCTACAATCATGAGCGAGTAGTTTTCCTATCTAGGCAAGGGGAATAGCCCCTTATCCATGGTTTGAATCGAATTAAATCTTAAGAACAACTTCTATTAGATGGCTTTTGGTTTTAAGAATTGATGGTCTATCGAACTGATTACTCGACAAGATCATTTGTTAATCCAAGTGAAAATGACCATGGAAACTCAGATTTAGAACAATAAAACCAATCGCATAGAGGTTTTGAACTGATCGTGGATCTATATCTTTTTGGATTATGGACTAAGAAACATGAGCACCAGGACTAATGGGCTCATGTATAGTTCATCTTTTGTGGATTTTAGTTAATTCACATGCCTTCATCAGTTTTGTCATTTGAAATATTTAGTTTGATTCTCTCCTGGTCTAAGGTGGTGAAAACCCCTACAAGCCTCGATATTCCCTCATATGAATTCAATCATCGTTTGATCTACTCTTTTTACATTCCAGTCTTTCCATTCATAATATTTTATTGTGCTAACAATCATCTCCTTTTCCTTTTGATAGAGTAATTTTACTTCTTGCTAGTGTAATCTAAATTCTTGCATTTTATTCCATTTTCTAGCATAGACCGTCAACCCCCAATCTGATTTTACTTCTTGTTCCAAATAAAAATACCAAAAAGAAATAAGAAGTTAAACAAAACAATTGGGATTAGAGTATACTTTCTTAAGAATGTTGTCATATGGGATCGACCCTTTTATACTAGCCTTAATTAGACAGTAAAAAAAGGTTAAAATCTAGGATTAGACCTTAGTGATTGTAGTGCACTTCGACGCATTAACAATTTGGCGTCGTTGCCGGGGACAACAGATTGTTTTCTCGAACCCCAAAAACTTTTGTAAAACTTTTTTTTCATTTTTATGCCTTCTGAGTAACATTCCAGAAGTGCTAATCCTCTTTCTGCTAAGTTTCCATTACAGCAGTGTGTTTTTTATGCACACAATTAACTGCTTATTTGTGCATGCGACGCTCGGACGCCAGATTTACATTGTTTGATCCTGAGATAGATAGAATTTGTCATCGTCTAAATCGTCAAAACCAAATTAGGATGGACGAGGAGGAATTCACTCATAGGATCAACTAGACTCTTGTGGATCAAAGAGAGCACATCTTAGCCTATAAAGCGGCTAGAGAAGCCACTTTTTGAGCAGCCTACATGGCTGAACAAGATACGCTAGAGGTCGGTAGGAGGGAAGTCGAAAGGCAAAAACAATTAAAAGATTTTTTTTGTTCCCAAAACTACCTATGCACAACACCCAGTCATGCCTCCTGACATTCTTGCCCCTTAATTTGAAATCCGAACCCAATTGATCACCATGATCCAAGAAAACCCATTCTCTGGCAACAATGGAGAAAGTTACTAAGATCATCTTCAAAGGTTCATTGACCTTTGTTCCTTGAACAAACTCTCAGGTGTCTCTGAAGATGCAATCTGCCTTGGATTGTTCAAATACTCTCGCATCGGCTAAGCTAGTAGCTGGTATAACACCATGGAGAGTGAGGAACATGTTACAACTTGAGAAGTCCTACAAAATAAATTTCTTGAAAAATTTTACCCTCCTTCTCTCACTTATGAAATCAGGGGACAAATTGCTCACTTTTCTATGTCCCCAGGAGAATCCCTAGGAGAAGCCTGGAAAAGGTTCAAAGACGTTCTTACAAAATGCCCTCATCATAATATCTCTCAAGCCCAACTCATAAAAATCTTTTATCGCGGTGTTGATGATGACACCAAATTTTTTCTTGATTCCTCATCTGGAGGAAATTTCATGCACTAAAATCTAACAAGTGCATGGGAGGTTGTTAAACGTGCTTCTAAAACAAGGGCTAGATAGGGAATTGGTGGTATTCTTAAGGTAGCCAAAGCTGAAGTTGATCCTGACATCCAAAGCATAGCAGAAAGTTTTAAATTAATTGCTCTAAAACAAGATCATTTAGTGTCATCCCTAGGAACCTGTAGAGAGTTACCCCAACAAATAAAAGTTGTAGACTCTCTTTGTGGCATCTGCCAAGGATATTATCACACCACCTTACACGTCCAATATCTCTACAACACCCCCATGCAACCTGAATTAGGACAACAATTGGAGGACCTAAATTATATTCACACCATACCTGGCCAGGGTTATTACAACCCCAATCAAACTAGAAACCATCCTAGATTCCAATATGGGAATCGTTCTGGTGCTAAAAACTCTATCCAACTCCTATCCCAACAAAGGTCTCCCTACCCTCAAAATAATAATCGACCACCACCCGGTTTCCCATACAACAATTAAAGAAATTTTGGGAACCAAGGGAACTACCGAGGCAATCACCAAAACCGACCACCATATCAAGGACAACAATTTCAAATCTTGAACCTCCCTCCTCAAAATCTCAATCAGCCACCTCCTCAACCACCACCAAATGTTCCTACTCCCCCTCCCTCAGCTGATGAAAGGATAGCCACCTTGGAACAAAACATCCTTGCCCAACAAGCTAATCAAAAGGCAACCGATGCCCAGTTAGCTCACCTATTTGCCCAATAGAAACCCCCTACTAGCACTTTTTTTGGGTAGCCTGAAAACAACCACAAACATCCCAAACAACTCAAGGTTATCTCTATTCATTCGGGAAAGATGCACTCCCCTCCTCCTCCAGAAAAACCTTCAGCCATACCTTTAGATTTTGAGGATGAAGACATGGTAGTTGTCAAACCCGAAACTACACATGAACCAACCATCCCTAAACCCCGACAGGTAGAAGTTGAAGAACCCATCTACAAACCACAACCTCCTTACCAAGCCTGCCTTAAACAAATAAGGCTCAACACCCGTTTCATGAAATTTAGGGAGGCCATGAAAAAATTACATGTTGATATCCCTTTCCTTGATGCTTTAGCAGACATGACTACCTGGTCCAAATACATGAAATCTCTCTTGACTAGGAAGTATGCCACAGAAGAATATGAGACTGTCAAACTTGCTAGGACCACTTCAGACATAATCCAAAGTAAAATGCCTAAAAAATAGAAGGACCCTGGTTCTTTTGGAATAAGATGCTACTTAGGTGATAATGCTCGTAGAAAAGGCCTAGCTGATTTAGGAGCTAGTATATCCATCATGCCCTACAGTCTTTGAAAAAAATTAGGATTTAATGACATGTTACCCACAACCATGACCATTCAATTAGCTGACTCGTCCATGACCAAACCCATGGGAATCATATAAGACATTCTAGTTAAGGTTGTGAAAGATGCTTATGTCCCATGTGACTTTGTGATCATGGACATCAAAGATGATTTTCGTTACCCACTCATTTTTATCGCCCCTTCTTAGCCACTACCCGATCCTTGATTGATGTTGAGGCTGGAACCATTTTGTTAAGATTAAGGAGGCAAACCCTAGAGTTTAGGGTGTTTGAAAGCATTAAAGGGTCTAGTTTCCAAGAAGAAGTATATCTCCTTGACTGTATTGACAAACTATCTCAACTGAGGTAGGAATGGGAGTTAGTTGATGACCCCCTACACACATCTCTTACTGGCCCTACTAAATGTGACTTTGACAATGAACAATTAGATCAATGTAAGGCTCATTTAGATAATTTTGAGGAGATTCCTAATGCTGAAATTGAGGACCTTAAAATGATCTCCATCATGGAAGAAAAATATGAACCACCTAAGGGCCCAGAAATGAAGACTCTTCCCATAGGTTTGAAATATGTTTTTCTTGATAAACAACAAGTGTTCCATGTCATCATAAATTCTGACCTTAATCTTGAACAAGAAAACAAACTTATGGGAGAACTCAGGAAAAGAAAAACTACCTTACGGTACAAAATGACAGGTCTAGTTGGGATAGATCAATCCATCTGCATTCACAAAATCCCAATGATAGAAGATAACAAACCCTCCTGGGATCCACAATGGAAACTCAAACCAAACATGAAGGAAGTTGTCCATCTAGAGGTGATCAAACTTTTGACTATAGGAATCATCTACCCCATCTCCGACTCCCCATGGGTCAGTCCGGTTCAAGTTGTTCCCAAAAAGGGGGGGACCACTGTCATTAGATATGATAAAGATGAACTTATTCCCACTTGCACCGTTACAGGATGGAGAATGTGCATTGACTATAGGAAGCTCAACAAGGCAACTAGGAAAGACAACTTCCCACTCCCCTTCCTAGATCAAGTTCTTGAACGCTTTGCCCATCAATAATACTTTTATTATTTAGATGGCTACTCATGATTTTATCAGATTCCTATGCATCCTGAAGATCAAGAAAAAATAACCTTCATATGTCCCTTTGGCACTTACACATTCAGACAAATGCCCTTCGGCTTATGCAATGCACCAACCACCTTCCAATGGTGTATGTCAATCATTTTTTTAGGATTGATCGAAACTGTAATGGAGGTGTTCATGGATGAATTCTCCATTTATGGAGACAGTTTTGACTCTTGCCTTAGAAATCTCGCCCTTGTTCTTGATAGATGTGTTAAGTCACACTTAGTCCTTAATTGGGAGAAGTGTCACATCATGGTTAAGGAGGGTATTGTTCTACGACATTAAGTAAGAAACCAAGGCATAGAAGTTGACAAGGCTAAAATTGATGTCATCACCAAACGTCCACCCCCGACCTCAGTCAAAGACATTCAAGCCTTTTTGGGATATGCCAGCCTCTATTGACAATTCATCTGTGAATTCTCCAAAATCACCAAACCTCTCACTAACCTTCTTCAAAAGGAGGTGCCCTTCAATTTTGATAAAGCTTGCATGGATAGTTGTTTATCTTTGAAACATGCTCTCACGACCACTCCAATCATCCGTGCACCAGACTGGGCCCTTGATGGAGCTAGGACTTACACCAAAAGATTTTCAGTCTTCCAATGGGAGTCCCAGAATTCTATCACCAAAAACCCTAGAGAGGATTGATGTCTTCCCTAGGTTTACCTAGAACTGGTGCTTAGATAACAACTCCAACCCCATAAGAGTATGGAAGCCTTATCATAGTACAGATTTAGGATCGAACCCAAAAGACAACGGTCTTGTTGCAAGCAACAAGATGGAAAACGTACAACACTTCACTTAGTTATTTTACTAATTGGCACTTATATCAAAAGGTTGGATTTTGATTGGTTTTTAGACTAAAGCATGAAAAGTAAATAAAGCAAGTAAAACTAAGATTTAACAAATGATGATGAATCACTGGGGTTAAGCAGGTATTTACCACCGCTACACATGCATTGTATATGTACTAAGCAAGCAAGACTTATAAGCTAGATGCATGGATGTTCCACAAGACCGATGCCTTATAAGACAAGAGCGATGCATTGCATCCAAAGATGTTCCACAAGACCGATGCCTCGTAAGACAAGAGCGATGCATTGCATCCTTCGATGTTCCACAAGACCGATGCCTTATAAGACAAGAGCAATGCATCACATCCTTCAAGGGTTAAGTAGCTCTCATTCGGTACATTTCTACGTGTCAATGAAGATATGTAGTCTTCTAAAGAGAGAATCTTACTCAACCTCATGAAACGTGCATCTAAAACTAACAAGCGAGCGATAATTATCAAATCAAAAAGTATCTTTGTAGGCCTAGTCTCCTATTCGGATAACCTAGCTACGAGAAGTGCGGGAATGTTGCAACGCCAGCCATTCCCGATCAAATGGTCACATGCTTTACATCATTCCCCTCGCAAAGCGTGTTCCTCGACTTACCAAGGTTACTTCCATACAGATGGAAGTGCAACGGGTGATAGTGAGTTTACTCCACTCTTTGAGATACACTCCTAGACACCGAAACGGATGTGTGGTGGATACACACACTAGAAACCAACACTAAATCAGTATTCGAGTCTCGAGAGCGGTCGTAGACAAACCACAACAAAAGACAATAGATGCATACAAGAATGTGGCCATCATTCAAGCATGTATGGAATGATTTAGTATTAAAACGAAAGGATAACATCTTTTTAGTACAAAGTACAAGACATGGGCAGCGGGGCTAGTCCCCGCGCCCCAGTGGATGGAACTACTCGCTCCTCATAGAGGGAGCAACAAAGGAGGAGGCAAGAAGAGATAGAAAGAACATCATCTTCACTGAGGAAAGAAGGTTGAACCCTTAGTGGAGAGAGCAACGATCTCCACCCTTCGTGGCTTGCTAGACGACGGATCTTCCCCTCTCACCTTCTTTGTTGATGAGAGAGAAGGTAGCTTTGTAATGGAATGTGAGTCTCAGACCGGCAGCCTCGGGCGGTGGATGGAGTTGTTCTGGTACTAGAGAGGTAGCCTCTGGACGTCTGGACTCTTCCCAGGGATGGCCCTTGAGGTCTTATTTATAGGCCTTGAGTGAGGTCAAACGGTCTGGAGACCGTTTGGGTTCAAACGGTCTTGAGACCGTTTGGCGTCAAACGGTCTTGAGACCGTTTGGCGTCAAACGGTCTTGAGATCGTTTGGCGTCGAACGGTCTTGGGACCGTTTGAACTCCATGCGGTCTTGGGACCGTTTGAACTCCATGCGGTCTTGGGACCGTTTGGCTTCATGCGGTCTCGGGACCGTTTGAACTCCATGTGGTCTTGGGACCGTTTGGCTTCATGCGGTCTCGGGACCGTTTGGCTTCATGCGGTCTCAGGACCGTTTGAACTCCATGCGGTCTTGGGACCGTTTGGCTTCATGCGGTCTCGGGACCGTTTGGCTTCATGCGGTCTCGGGACCGTTTGGCTTCATGCGGTCTCGGGACCGTTTGAACTCCATGCGGTCTTGGGACCGTTTGGCTTCATGCGGTCTCGGGACCGTTTGAACTCCATGCGGTCTTGGGACCGTTTGGCTTCACTCGGTCTCGGGACCGTTTGAACTCCATGCGGTCTTGGGACCGTTTGGCTTCACTCGGCCTTGAGGTTGGTTTATTCTTTTATGATTTTTTTGTGCTCTTTCTGCAAGTGTAAAAGGAAAAGGTTAGTTTGATGATGTATTTACAAAAAGGGGGAAAATTAGGTTTATGTACCGTATAAATGTAAAAAGAGTATGGAAAACTAAAGAAAAAGACTAAGATAAACTACTAAAATAGGAGGTTATCACCCCCCCCCCTAACTTAGAGTCTAGCTTGTCCTCAAGTTAGATAGAGCTGAGACATGAAATGGCGAGGCGATCTTAATTAGGGTCTCCATACTCTTGCTTCAATTCTTGACCTGAGTTCCCCAGGGGTCATATCGAGGCTTATTGCATGCCTTGATTCTTTTGGATTTCGAGAGTTGCTTTGATCTCAGGGTTTTTCCGTACCTCAAAATTTGCCTTGGGACCACATTTATTTTGTGCATGTCGTTGACTCTAATCAACTTTATACCTCTCTGGAAACCTACTGGAAGCTAGAGAGGGTATGAGGGTTGGCTAAAGGCTTTGAAGTGTAGCTCCCCTTCGAGTGGGGGAGGGGCTTTCTATGCTTTTTAGGATCTCACTACCGGGCACGACACATCTGCCTTTATGAGGGCAGCTGAATGTACCGGCCGGGCAAGTCCTTTATGAGCCTTTTCATATACTTGGAACTTTTAGGGTTTCACTACCGGATGCGACACATCTGCCTTTGTGAGGGCAGTGGAATGTGCCGGTCGGGTGAGCCCTTTATCAGTTCTTCATATAGGTCCTTATGCGTGGCACAACTCTCATGATTTTATTCGTCTCTCTGGCTTTTATTCAAAAACTCACAGGCTTGGGTTTTGGAATGAGGATTTATTTTGGGCGGCCAAGCCTCTTTTATTTTGAAGAGAGGAAAGCTGTTCTTAAAGTTTTTCAGCATGCACTTATTTGGTTTGTGGTCCACTTGCATAACTTTTTGATTCGGAAGTTGCCTAATTTCCCTCTCATCCTCGAGATCTCGGCTTATTTCTGCCCTGATTTTGGCCTGTGGAGAGTCAGATAAAGAATTGAAGCAAAAATACGGGATCCACAGTAGGTGGAAATTGATAAATCGCCATTTGATGTCTGAGTGCTATTTACTTGCAGAGACTAACATGATTCTAGGGTTAGTTGAGGTGACTATATATATATATATATATATATATATATATATATATTATTTTTTTTAGGGAATTGTAAAAAGGAAAAGGGAGTATAGAAGTTGATACCTAGCCCTTGTCTAATGAATCCCCCCCTAACTTATCACACACTCTGTCCCCAGAATGGCAAAGTGCTAGGTGGAGAAGTCATTAGAACAAGGGCTGCGAGTTAAGGCAGATTTTCGGTAGCCCCTGGAGATCGGAGTAGAGTGGATGTGAATTGCCCTCGTAAAGATGGGGGCATTTGTGGCAGAAGGCTGGGCGATTGAAGTGCTCTTTGCTGTATGCCTTGGAGTGCTGACTCAGGAGCTCCATTAATTTCGCAGCGCATTCTTTTGCAATTTTGTCTTGATATTGTCTAGCAGATCCTTTGCTTGATCATACTTCAAGTTACTGTGGTAGCCGCTGCCTTCGACATCAGTTTCCTTGGGATGTCCTACTTCATCATCCATGGATTAAGTCAGGTAGCTGCTATTCTCAATATTGATTCCATCTTCCATGTTGCCACTAACTGGAGGATGGTCTTTGTTGCAAGTGCTGCTTGATATGTGCTTCTTGGTTACACAAAAGTTCACGATATCTTTGTCCTTCAGAAGTAGCTCAAATACAAATACATCTCCAATCCTCAGATCGTTTTCTATCTGAAAGTCATACCAACCAACACCCATTTTGGATATCCTACGGTTCCCATCCTGATAGTGAAAAAGTTTTACGGGAAACTGCTTTGCTGAATAACTAAGCAATGCTCGACCAATTCCCCAAATGTTGTTCAGCTTCACAAATTGAGAGGGAATGCGCAAGTAAGTATTTTTAGAAAAGACGTGATGTTGCAGCCTTGCGCTTTCCCTCTGTCTCTTGGGCAGAGGAGTCTTCATCGGGGTTCGGTGTGTAGTCCGAACCTTCATCATCGTTCGAAAAGATGTGCTCGACGTCTTCTGCAGGAGCCTCACCCAGGCATTTGGTGAGGCGGGTTATTTTACACAGGACGTCAATGATCTTGGTCTTGGGAGGGACGGCTCTGGTGGTGTTGTAAGTGTCCCTTATTTGTATGAGCCTGTCTCGCTCCTCCATCATCTGCTCCCTTGTCGGAGCAGGGGCAGTTCCGGATCCGGAAGCCTTGTTTAACGCCACTTCTGAAAAAAGTATGAGTTTCGTAATTTAGAGAAGATTTGAGACAGTTTAAATTTGATATGTAGTTATATCTTTTACATTTTGTGAAAGCAAAAAGGAAACGAAGACCGAACGGTTTCAGGACCGTTTGGTTCCAAACGGTTTCAAGACCGTTTGGTCTCAAACGGTTTCTAGACCGTTTGGTTCCAAACGGTTTTGAGGACCGTTTGGTTCCAAACGGTTTCAAGACCGTTTGGTCTCAAAACGGTTTCAGGATCGTTTGGTTCCAAACGGTTTTGAGGACCGTTTGGTTCCAAACGGTTTCAGGACCGTTTGGTCCCAAACGGTTTCAGGATCGTTTGGTTCCAAACGGTTTTGAGGACCGTTTGGCCCCAAACGGTTTCAAGACCGTTTGGTCCCAAACGGTTTCAGGATCGTTTGGTTCCAAACAGTTTTGAGGACCGTTTGGCCCCAAACGGTTTCAAGATCGTTTGGAAAGCGAAGAGTCGCCGGTCGCCGGCGCGGGAGAAGGTGGAACGGCGCGAAGGTGAAAAACGCGCCGGCGCCTTCGACAAAGACGAAAATGATGAGAGAACGGCGACGGTGATGAAAGCGGTGGAAGAGTCGGTGAAGTCTTTTGACAGCGACGGAAATGGTGAAGAGAGAGACGTCATGCGATGGTAAAGGAAAGGCAAATGGCGCCATGATGGTGACGACAGAACGGCGCGGCGATGAAGGCGATAGAAGAGTTGGTGAACTCGGTCGATAACGACGGCGATGGCAACGTAAGCAGCGACTGGCGATGGAATGAGCAGCGTGGAGTCGCCGGACTACCTTGCGGAAGGTGGACGGAAGGGTGACTTTGCGCGGATGCAACAGGAGCAAAAAGGGAAGCTCTTCGCACGAAAATTCTGGAGAAATCAAAGGTTCGAAGAGAGAAAGACGGAGGGGTAGGGTCGATATTTATAGTGATAGGTGGGTGACCTTTTGTATTCCAAACGGTTTGAAGACCGCTTGGTCCCAAACGGTTTCAGGACCGTTTGGTCTCAAACGGTTGCAAGACCGTTTGGTCCCAAACGGTTTGAGGGCCATTTGGTCCCAAACAGTTTGAGGACCGTTTGGCTCCAAACGGTTTGAAGACCGTTTGGAGTCCAAACGGTTTCAAGACCGTTTGGCTCCAAACGGTTTGAAGACCGTTTGGAGTCCAAATGGTTTCAAGACCGTTTGGCTCCAAACGGTTTGGAGACCGTTTGGCTTCAAACGGTTTGAAGGCCGTTTGGAGGGGCACAAAGGGTTTGTGTATTTTTATGTTTGTTTTTTAGTATGTATATTATTTTTTTGTATTTTGGTTTATGAATTTTTATGAAGTTTGTTTTATGTATTGTTTTTGTAGTTTTGATTATGTAGATTTTTTTGTATTTTTAGATTAATGATGAAAGAACTTAAAGAAAGCAAAACAAATTCAAAAGAAAAATAAAAAACTAGAAATTAGAGAAGGTGATACTGAGGTCTTGGGTTGCCTCCCAAGAAGCGCCTTAGTTTTACGTCACTGGCTCGACGAAACTGTAAGGTTGTTATGTTGTGGGCGTAGCATCTCTGATATCGAGGGTTTGTTGATGTGTTTTGTCTTCCTGAGTGTAGTATCTTTTTAAACGGTGCCCGTTAACCGTTCGTTCTCCTCCGTTGTTGTCGATGATAATGGCGGCTCCAGTTGGGTAGATATGTTTTATGGTGAAGGGTCCGGACCATTTTGTTCGGAGCTTTCTGGGGAATAATCTGAGCTTGGAGTTGAATAAGAGCACTTTGTCGCCAACGGCGATATCTTTTCTCTTAAGATGTCCATCGTGCCACATTTTTGTTTGCTCTTTATAGATTCTGGCACTGTGATATGCTGTCATTCGGAGTTCTTCTAGCTCCGGTAGCTGGAGTTGTCTGTTCTCCCCTGCGCTTTTAAGGTCGAAGTTTAGTTGCTTGATGGCCCACCAGGCTTTATGTTCCAGTTCTACTGGAAGATGACATGATTCGCCGTACACCAAACGAAACGGAGTTGTTCCAATTGGTGTTTTGTAAGCAGTACGGTATGCCCAGAGGGCGTCAGGAAGTTTGGTGGACCAATCAGTGCGGTTTTTATTCACTGTTTTTTCAAGAATCGCTTTTATCTGTCTATTGGATACTTCTACCTGGCCACTAGTTTGTGGGTGGTAAGGTGTGGCAACTTTGTGATGGACTCCGTATTTTCTCAGTAACGCTTCGAAACTTCGTTCCAGGAAATGGGTCCCGCCATCAGATATGACCGTTCTTGGAACTCCAAATCTCGGAAAAATAGTGTCTTTGAACAATTTGACAACAGGTTTGGAGTCATTGGATACGGTGGGTATAGCTTCGACCCACTTTGAGACGTAATCCACTGCGACCAAAATGTAAGAGAAGCCA
The DNA here is from genome assembly GCA_963693085.1 of Alisma plantago-aquatica. Taxonomy (NCBI): domain Eukaryota; kingdom Viridiplantae; phylum Streptophyta; class Magnoliopsida; order Alismatales; family Alismataceae; genus Alisma; species Alisma plantago-aquatica. The sequence goes on from OY856411.1 coordinate 123,967,249, forward strand.
TATGATGAAGGGAAAGGTCCCATGTAGTCTACCCCCCATACATCAAACAGTTCAATTTCCTGCCACATGGTAAGAGGCATTTCATCCCTTTTTGATATGTTGCCCGAAAATTGGCATTTATCACAGGCTTTGACAAAATCATGTGAGTCTTTTGATATGGTGGGCCAAAAGAAACCGGATTGTAGAACTTTTATGGCAGTTTTCTTGGCGCCCATGTGCCCCCCCGTGGGTCCGGAGTGGCAGTGTTCCAAAACCGAGGTTATTTCTTCTTCTGGAAGGCACCGGCGAAAAAGTCCGTCGGCACAGAGGTAGAATAAGTAGGGTTCGTCCCAATGATAACGTTTTATATCATGAAGGAAATTCCTTTTATCCTGATATGAAGCAGACGGGTGGATGATCCATGTGGCTAGATAATTGACGATATCAGCAAACCAAGGAAAACTATGAGTGGCCTTCATAAGCTGATCATCAGGAAGAGAATCCCTGATAGGGATTTTATCTTTTTCTTCAACCTCGATTCTGCTGAGGTGATCGGCTACAACGTTCTCTACGCCACTTTTATCTTTGATTTCTAGGTCGAATTCTTGAAGAATTAATACCCAGCGGATGAGCCTGGGTTTGGCGTCCTGTTTCTGGATCAGATGTCGGATAGCAGAATGGTCAGTGTAGACGATGACTTTAGAGCCGATTAGGTAAGAGCGGAATTTTTTGAAGGCATAGATGATAGCCAAAAACTCTTTTTCCGTGTTCGTGTAGTTTTTCTGTGCTTCGTCAAGCGTTTTTGATGCATAGTAGATGACATAGGGTTTCTTATCGATCCGTTGTCCTAAAACGGCTCCTATGGCATAATCACTTGCGTCGCACATGATTTCGAATGGTTGCGACCAGTCTGGAGCCCTTAGAATAGGTGCGGAAATTAATGCTTCTTTAAGGGTAGAGAAACTTCGCATGCATTCTTGGTTGAAAACGAACTCGGCATCTTTTGTCAGGAGTTGGGTCATGGGTTTAGCTATTTTCGAGAAATCTTTGATGAACCTTCTGTAGAACCCTGCATGACCTAGGAAAGCTCGAACGCCCCTTATGTCCTTCGGAGGTGACAACTTTGAGATAACATCAATCTTTGCTTTGTCGACCTCAATTCCCCTATCACTTACTCTATGTCCGAGGACGATACCTTCTGTTACCATGAAATGACATTTTTCCCAATTCAGGATAAGGTTCGTTTCCTTGCAACGTTGTAGGACTCGTTCAAGATTATTTAGACAGTTATCGAAAGAATATCCATAGACAGAGAAATCATCCATAAAGACTTCCATAACAGATTCGGTTAATCCGACGAAGATGGCAGACATGCAGCGTTGGAAAGTAGCAGGAGTGTTACATAGCCCGAACGGCATTCTTCTGAAAGCATATGTCCCAAAGGGACAAGTGAAGGTGGTTTTTTCTTGGTCCTCTGGATGTATGGGTATTTGGTAGAACCCGGAGTAACCATCGAGATAACAGAAATACTTTTGGTGGGCCAAGCGCTCTAGGATTTCGTCAAGGAAGGGTAGAGGGTAGTGGTCTTTTCTTGTAGCTTTATTCAACTTCCTATAATCGATGCACATTCGCCACCCCGTTACAGTCCTAGTAGGTACGAGCTCATTTTTATCGTTGATCACTACAGTAGTGCCCCCTTTCTTTGGGACAACTTGAACTGGACTGACCCACTGAGAGTCAGAGATAGGATAGATCATGCCAGCTTTGAGTAGTTTGAGGACTTCCAAACGGACTACCTCTTTCAAATTTGGGTTCAGTTTTCTTTGATGTTCACGAGTGGGTTTAAATTCTTCAACCATAGGAAGCTTATGCATACACAGAGCCGGGTTTATGCCTGTGAGGTCGGTTATTTTATAACCAATGATCTTTTTGTGCCTCCTTAGTTTGTCCAGAAGTTTGACTTCTTGGTCTTCGGTAAGGGTGGAGCTGATAATAACTGGGCATAGCTCTTCCTTATCCAGGAAAACATATTTAAGCCCTGTAGGTAAAGTCTTCAATTTAGGGGTTTTTGATGGTTCTGCTGCTTCAATGGTAGTGATGGAGTTAAGCTCTTCAAAAGTAGCCTTTGGTGCTTCTTCTATCTTTTCTAGGTATTGGATGCATTGCTGGACTAGTTCATTTGCAGAGAATTCAACTTCTGGATTGATAAGAGCATTCTCAAGTTTGTCAATTGGCTCGGAGATTTCTAATTGCGACATTTGTTGAATTGCGTCTAAAAGAAAGACTTCTTCTTGGATGCTGGGACCTTTCATGCTATCAAGGACGCGGAATTGAATTGCTTCTTTCCCGAGCCTAAGAATGATGGTTCCGGCTTCGACATCGATTAGCGCTCTAGCTGTAGCTAGGAAAGGCCTACCGAAAATGATCGGATACCTTAAGTCTTCTTTAATATTCATGATGACAAAATCACATGGAACGTAGGCATCCTTCCCTATCCTTACTGGGATATCTTCGATGATTCCCAACGGTGTGGTTATGGTGGAGTCGGCTAGTTGAATAGTCATTGTTGTAGGCAGCAGGTCAGTGAAACCGAGGCGTTGGCACATTGAGTGGGCATAATGGATATACTAGCCCCGAGGTCATCCAATCCTTTCTTTGTGGATGCATTTCCAATGCAACATTGGATTCCGAAGGAACCTGGGTCCTTCTTCTTTTTGGGTAGTTTGTTCAAGATGATGTCAGAAGTGGTTTGAGCGAGCTTGACGGTTTCCTGCTCTTTGGTGATATACTTACGTGATAGCAAAGTTTTGAGATATCTTGCCCATGCTGGTACTTCGGATAGAGCGTCAAGGAGTGGGATGTCAATATAAAGTTTCTTCATTGCTTCCTTGAATTTCTGAAATCTGGCGTCCATTTTTGTTTCTTGCAGTCTGCCCGGATACGGAATCCTTGGTTTGAATTGCGGGACCTTGGATTCTGCAGGTACATGCTCTTTGTTTTTGTCCTCTGTGCCTTCGGGGGATTTCCCAATCTCTTGTTGCGAGATCTCTTTCGTCATAAAAGTGGGCACATCATCATCATCTAGAGTGATCTTGATGGGTTCAGGAAGAATGCGTCCCGACCTTGTGGTGACGGCATTCAGCTGTTCGTGTTTATTTTGCCCGTATTTAGAGTTTGGATCAGGCTGCCCATCAAAAGTGTCTGTTGGGGGTTTCAATTGTGCAGCAATCTGGGCAAGCTGTGCTTCAACTGCCTTCTGTTGAGCTTGTTGGTTGGCCTGCATGGTTTGCTAAGACTGAAGCATTTGTTTTATCAAAGATAGCTCATCTTCCGGTTGTGCAATGACGTTTTTCTGAGGGTTTTGTTGTTGAGACTGTTGAATATGCAATTGCGGGTGAAGCGGGGGATGAGTGTACTGATAGTAGGCTGATTGATTTCTAGGGTAGTTAGCCCTAGGGAAATTTTTCCTTGGGTTCCCTTGATTTTGGTTAAAATTGTTTGGAAATCCAGGAGGTAGCCTACTGTCAAGTCCCCCTTGTGTCTGATGTTGCGGATTCGCAGTTCCAGAGGGATTCCCATACTGGAATCCAGGATGGTTCCTTGGTTGACTAGGATTATAATAAACTTGTCCGGGAATAGTATGGATGGAGTTGACTTGCTCTGGAATCTGATCTTCAGCCTGATTAGTGATGGCCTCATAGGGTTGTGGTGGTGGATGCAGATCCATCATCACATTATAGAGCATTCCGTAGGAAAGAGTCGGATGATCCGAAGCATGACAAGCTTCACAGGATCTTGTGACGGCTTTGACTTGATGAACCAGCGGGGTTTTCTTATTATCAATTTCCCCTAGAGTTGTTTCGAGGGTTTGCTGTTTATGAGAGATTGTCGTCAAAGCCTCGGCTATTGACTTTAGTTCCATAGATTCCTCAGCTTTAAAGACTTTAAGGACGCCTTTTCCGGCTGACCGCCCCCAGTTGGACTGGTTTTCAGCTCCTAAAGTAACGATTTTCCAGGCATCTTCATAGTTTTTCCTCATGAAATTTCCTCCAGACGAGGAATCTAGGAACTGTTTAATGTCATCGCTTACCCCCCGATAAAAAGTTTCAATCAATTGATTCTGTGAAATTCCATGATGAGGGCATTTGCGTAGAAGTTCCTTGAATCTTTCCCATGCCTCAGCGAGGGTTTCTCCAGGTAGCTGGGAGAAATGGTTGATCTGCCCTCTGATTTCATAGGTCAGCGAGGGTGGAAAGAACTTCTCCAAGAATTTTTCCTCTAGAGGGGCCCAAGTGGTTATGATGGGTTCTCTGTCCAATGAGTTGTACCAACTCAAGGCCCTTCCAGATAAGGTGAAATGAAACAGGTGGAGCATTATTGCGTCGAAAGCAATACCAGCTTGCGGGACCAGGCGGCATAATGCCTTAAACCGTTTCAAATGGTCCATGCAATCGTCTCCTGAACCTCCTGAGAAGGAAATTCCTTGCATAATCTGGATCCACTGGGTCCGAATCTCAAAGTTTGGGATGTTGATGATCGGAGGCCGGACCGGGTGGTTGTCTTCATAATTCTTCGGGACAGCATAGTCCCTCAGTTGCTTGTTTCGTAATTTGAGCTGAGCAGCCTCGGTCTCTGCTCTTATGCGGGCTTGCTCTTCTGCTCGTATCTCCGCTTGTATTTGGGCACGGGTGTCTGCAATGAGTTGTGCCCGTTGTGCGGCGATAGCAGCATTGACTCTCTCCATCACCAAAGCGGCTTGATGCTGTTCGTCAGCCATTTGACTAGCGCGTTAGTGATTGAGACGGATTCTGTGGTGGAAACTTCTCTCTACCTCGGAGTCGAACTCCGGATCAGGGGAGAATCCTTGATTATGCGGTGATTGCATATACGGGTTCTACCTGAGTAAAGAAAAGAGAACACCTTTAGATAATAGAGACAATATGGAAGCTTCAAGAAGATGATGAGTTATGATTCAAAAAGAAAGTGTAAAAATCCTAACCAACTAAAAAATAAACTAAGTGAAATACTAACGTTCCGTTGTCCCCGGCAACGGCGCCATTTTTTGATGGAGCTAGGACTTACACCAAAAGATTTTCAATCTTCCAATGGGAGTCCCAGAATTCTATCACCAAAAACCCTAGAGAGGATTGATGTCTTCCCTAGGTTTACCTAGAACTGGTGCTTAGATAACAACTCCAACCCCATAAGAGTATGGAAGCCTTATCATAGTACAGATTTAGGATCGAACCCAAAAGACAACGGTCTTGTTGCAAGCAACAAGATGGAAAACGTACAACACTTCACTTAGTTATTTTACTAATTGGCACTTATATCAAAAGGTTGGATTTTGATTGGTTTTTAGACTAAAGCATGAAAAGTAAATAAAGTAAGTAAAACTAAGATTTAACAAATGATGATGAATCACTGGGGTTAAGCAGGTATTTACCACCGCTACACATGCATTGTATATGTACTAAGCAAGCAAGACTTATAAGCTAGATGCATGGATGTTCCACAAGACCGATGCCTTATAAGACAAGAGTGATGCATTGCATCCAAGGATGTTCCACAAGACCGATGCCTCGTAAGACAAGAGCGATGCATTGCATCCTTCGATGTTCCACAAGACCGATGCCTTATAAGACAAGAGCAATGCATCGCATCCTTCAAGGGTTAAGTAGCTCTCATTCGGTACATTTCTACGTGTCAATGATGATATGTAGTCTTCCAAAGAGAGAATCTTACTCAACCTCATGAAACGTGCATCTAAAACTAACAAGCGAGCGATAATTATCAAATCGAAAAGTATCTTTGTAGGCCTAGTCTCCTATTCGGATAACCTAGCTACGAGAAGTGTGGGAATGTTGCAACGCCAGCCATTCCCGATCAAATGGTCACATGCTTTACATCATTCCCCTCGCAAAGCGTGTTCCTCGACTTACCAAGGTTACTTCCATACAGATGGAAGTGCAACGGGTGATAGTGAGTTTACTCCACTCTTTGAGATACACTCCTAGACACCGAAACGGATGCGTGGTGGATACACACACCAGAAACCAACACTAAATCGGTATTCGAGTCTCGAGAGCGGTCGTAGACAAACCACAACAAAAGACAATAGATGCATACAAGAACGTGGCCATCATTCAAGCATGTATGGAACGATTTAGTATTAAAACGAAAGGATAACATCTTTTTAGTACAAAGTACAAGACATGGGCAGCGGGGCTAGTCCCCGCGCCCCAGTGGATGGAACTACTCGCTCCTCATAGAGGGAGCAACAAAGGAGGAGGCAAGAAGAGATAGAAAGAACATCATCTTCACTGAGGAGAGAAGGTTGAACCCTTGGTGGAGAGAGCAACGATCTCCACCCTTCGTGGCTTGCTTGACGACGGATCTTCCCCTCTCACCTTCTTTGTTGATGAGAGAGAAGGTAGCTTTGTAATGGAACGTGAGTCTCAGACCGGCAGCCTCGGGCGGTGGATGGAGTTGTTCTGGTACTAGAGAGGCAGCCTTTGGACGTCTGGACTCTTCCCAGGGATGGCCCTTGAGGTCTTATTTATAGGCCTTGAGTGAGGTCAAACGGTCTGGAGACCGTTTGGGTTCAAACGGTCTTGAGACCGTTTGGCGTCAAACGGTCTTGAGACCGTTTGGCGTCAAACGGTCTTGAGACCGTTTGGCGTCAAACGGTCTTGAGATCGTTTGGCGTCAAACGGTCTTGAGACCGTTTGGCGTCAAATGGTCTTGAGATCGTTTGGCGTCAAACGGTCTTGAGACCGTTTGGCGTCAAACGGTCTTGAGATCGTTTGGCGTCAAACGGTCTTGAGATCGTTTGGCGTCAAACGGTTTTGAGATCGTTTGGCGTCGAACGGTCTTGGGACCATTTGAACTCCATGCGGTCTTGGGACCGTTTGAACTCCATGCGGTCTTGGGACCGTTTGGCTTCATGCGGTCTCGGGACCGTTTGAACTCCATGCGGTCTTGGGACCGTTTGGCTTCATGCGGTCTCGGGACCGTTTGGCTTCATGCGGTCTCGGGACCGTTTGAACTCCATGCGGTCTTGGGACCGTTTGGCTTCATGCGGTCTCGGGACCATTTGGGTTCATGCGGTCTCGGGACCGTTTGGCTTCATGCGGTCTCGGGACCGTTTGAACTCCATGCGGTCTTGGGACCGTTTGGCTTCATGCGGTCTCGGGACCGTTTGAACTCCATGCGGTCTTGGGACCGTTTGGCTTCACTCGGTCTCGGGACCGTTTGAACTCCATGCGGTCTTGGGACCGTTTGGCTTCACTCGGCCTTGAGGTTGGTTTATTCTTTTATGATTTTTTTGTGCTCTTTCTGCAAGTGTAAAAGGAAAAGGTTAGTTTGATGATGTATTTACAAAAAGGGGGAAAATTAGGTTTATGTACCGTATAAATGTAAAAAGAATTTGGAAAACTAAAGAAAAAGACTAAGATAAACTACTAAAATAGGAGGTTATCAGCCCTACCATATGAAATCATGTGTGATGCTAGTGACTTTGTTGTAGGTGCCATCCTAGGATAGTGAGTTGATAAGAAACATCATGTCATATACTATGCATCCAAGACCTTAGATGAAGCTCAGTGAAATTACACTGTCACTGAAAAAGAAATTCTAGCCATTGTCAATGCTTTTGATAAATTTTGCTCATACTTAGTGGCTCCAAAGTCATTGTTTACACTAATCATGCAACCATTTTGCTACCTCATGACAAAGAAGGATGTCAAACCTAGACTCATAAGGTGGATTCTTCTATTGCAAGAGTTTGACCTAGAGAACTTAGATAAAATGGGGTCTGAAAATGTCGTGGTTGACCACCTAAGTGAACTTAGTTATAGCCAAAGTGATAAATGAATCCCTACCTGATGAACAATTACTTAAGGTAGACTCCCAATTTCCTTGGTTTGCAGATTTTTTTAAATTATTTATCCACTGGTGTACTGCACCCTAAATACAAGGGACATTCTAAAGCTAAATTTTTGCATGATGTTAAAAACTACTATTGGGATGAACCTTATATGTGTTTATACTTTGTGCCAACAATCTATATCGTCATTGTGTTTTCCAAGAAGAAAGCTCTGACATTTTGGAACAATGTCATTATGGCCCCTATGATGGGCACATGAGTTCCTAGTAAATGGCTAGAAAAATTCTGCAATGTGGGTTCTTTTGGCCCACCATCTTCAAAGACTCTTATGAATATGTGCTCTCATGTGACCAATGTCAAAGGATGGATAACATCTCCAAATGTGACCAAATTTCCTTAACTTCTTGGCAGAAATTAGAAATCTTTAACGTTTAGGGAATTGACTACATGGGCCCATTTCCTTCTTCTTATGGGTATGCATACATATTAGTTGCATTCGATTATGTGTCAAAGTGGGTCGAAGCTATACCCACTAAAACTTGTGATTCCAAACCCATTAAAAAACTCTTTAAAGACATTATTTTTCCTAGATTCAGAGTCCCATGCACCGTCATTTCTGACGGGGGATCCCATTTTTTAGAAAAAAAGTTTTGAGGCCTTATTGAAAAAATACGGGGTCTACCACAAAGTCGCCACTCCTTACAATCCTTAGACTAGTGGGCAAGTTGAAGTATCTAATAGGAAAATCAAGTCCATCTTAGAAAAAAGTGTTGGTCGCACTAGAAAAGATTGGTCCTTAAAAATCAATGACGCACTGTGGGCATACAAAACTGCCTACAAAACACCCATAGGCACTACCCCGTTCAGACTGATTTATGGAAAATCATGCCACCTACTGATAGAATTAGAACACAAGGCCACTTGGGCCATTAGAAGCTTGAATTTTGATCTTTCGGCAGTTGGAGAAAAACTTCTTCTCCAAATGAATGAACTAGAAGAACTTAGAATGAGTGATTATGAGAATGTGAGAATCTACAAATACTGAACTAAACTATGACATGACGGTCACATCAAATGCAAGGACATTAGAGAAGGTGACCAAGTTCTAGTGTATAACTCCAGGTTAAGGCTTTCTCCTGGAAAGTTTAAGTCAAGATGGTATGGTCCTACCTCATCAAATGTGCCTATCCACATGGTACCTTCCTACTATGGGATAAGTTTTTGGGTGAATTTAAAGTTAATGGGCATTGACTCAAAAGATACATAACCACTGAAGACCTTGTCGCTTCAGATACCAATAAATGCTCATCCTTGGAAGTCCTCAACATAACCGACCCACAAACTCCCCCAGAATCTCAATAAGTTTGTCTCTCACCTATTAAGCCTTCAACATAAAATAGGGCACTTGTTGGGAGGCAACCCAACCCTATCTTCCTTCCACTGCTTTTTCCTTACCTTGTTCTTTCATCTTGTATTTGTTTCCCTTTTTCAACCCAACCATATGATCGGCTCGCACAGCCAACTGACAGTTTCGTCTGCTGCAACTGATCATCTCAAACCAATTGAAAATCACAACCCTCTAGATCCAAACCGGTCCGACCCCTCCCTTCCCCATGCATCGAGCCAACCAATACATAATTACAATGATGCCATTCTGACACATCGGATTTCCTCGATCGCATTGTCCCAAGCAGCGCAAACCGCTCGGCTCACACAGCCAAATGACCAGTTCGGCACCCATGAACAGTTTTATAAACCGACTAAGCTGAGAACTCACCCCACACTCTCATCCCAGTCTTCTTCTAACCTAGTTCCCACCTACTTGAGCTCCCAACGATAAGCAGCCCGACCAGCCCTCAGACCATCCGACCTCTGTGCACCATTCGACCGTTCCGCTCAGTCCAGCCGAGCATCCGAGAAGTGAATCACTTGGCTCCTCTCTGGGGCTCAGTTTGCTTCGCTCCTTCCCCTCGATCCGTCATCGTGCTCGCCATTGTTTTCACCTATTCCTCCCAGACAAACCAATCATCTAATTTTGTCAACCGCCAGTTTCACTATTCCAACTGATCGGTTCCCATCTTCAGTCGATCGTTTCACCTCAGGCCAGCTGAGCTCCTCACTCTCTCCCCTGATCCACCACCGTTCTCGCCTTCTCTTTCCCCTATTCCTCCCAACTGAACCGATCAACTCATTCCTCCAACCACCCGTTTCATTGTGTAGTACATGTTCCACCCCTTTATATTCCCTTTTTAGCATTTTTCTTCTGTATTTCAAATTAATTGCATTTTCTTTTTCAAACTTTGTCCTTTACCTAGTCGGCCAATTGATGTATCTTCTATTCAAAAATAAATTAGGTAAATATTTTTCAAAATCTTCACATTTTTTGAAAATATCAAGTTGTCCATACCTAAATTAGCAATATTCTTGGAAACGATGGCAAGCCTTAAATTATCAAATAGAATCAAATAAAAATTTTATTATATTTAGCATTAGATTAATTAATCAATCTTTCTCATATAATGTATTTACATGATTTTTCTTACTGATGCAACAACACTCTAAAAAGAAAAGAAAAATTTGCATGGGAAAATAATCCACACGCCAACCCTTAAGTCTGGGGTGGCATACTCCTTCTCTCTTCCTTCTTCCCCCTCATAAATGTAATAGGGGTGTACCACCAAAAGATGCCAAAAAAGAGCAAAAAGTTTTGTGGTCAATGTAACCCCCTGTCCATGAATCATATCCCAAGTCGAATAGAGGAGGGATCCTTCTTCCACACCCCACAATTTCTTATTCTCGTTCCAAATATATATATATATATATATATATATATATATATATATATAGATATATAGATATATATATATATAGAGAGAGAGAGAGAGAGTCAGGCTAGAATACACTCGAGTGCACAGATCACACGAATACACTCAAGTGTGTTTGCATATCAAGACTATTTTTTTACAAAATGTAAACTATTGATCTTCACTGTCATACTATAACTAGGCTACATACAAATTTTGACCCCATTTGGTTGAGTGTAAGTTACTCATCCAAGGGCAACAAAATCGATGCGCGAAACTAATTTGAAATGCATAATTTTTGCGGTCTTTATAACATGACCTACAAATGTCCAAATGTGCTCAAATTTTGTATATGAACTATTCACAAGATGTTTAGGAAGATCAATGGATTATATTTTTGGAAAAAAAAATATTACATCATGAAAAACTATATGAGTGTATTCTGCTCCGAATACACTCGAGTGTATTCTAGCCTGACTCATATATATATATATATATATATATATATATATATATATATATATATATATATATATATATATATACATTTTCCAGTGTTGAAGCATAAGTAGGTTTGAGACTGTTTGTACAAAGTATAAGTTTGAAAGAGAAAGTTTAAAAAAAATTCATAAGAAATACAGAACTTGTATTTTGTGATTCTAGGAGATGGGTTTCTTGGCCATGAAAAGGATAGAAGATATGGCTAATTGAGAGAGGATGAACATGTTGCTTCCAAAAAACTTTGAATTATTTTGATTGCTTGAGTATAAGCAAAGGTTTAAGTCTGTGGTATTTTGTTGCATGCAAATTTAGCATCCTTTTACACAACCTTCTAAGTCTTGTTACATGGAATTTCTTATTTTTATCCACTGAAAAAGAACAAATTGTTATATGCCTCCTTTTATCATAATTAAACCTTATTCTCATAAAAAGCTATTCAATTCTTATAGATGTCACAAGCCGATCGGTTGATATTCGAACCGAACAATCTCATTCTCTCCAGACGGTCAACTCACTGTCTCCAGACAGTCGGCTCACTCTCTCCAGACTATCGGCTCACTCTCTCCAGACAATTGGTTGATGCCACCCTCAGTCAACACACCTTGTTCAAACACCCAGTTGAATTGGCATGATATTCAAATGCCAAATGCTCGTTTAAGACTCCAAAGTGGGAGTTTTCTCACTCCAACCGAACGAGTCAAGGGGCGCCGCCACTCGGGCCTAGGGTTGCTGACTGCTTCCTCGACTCCCGCCCTTTCCAGACCCCAACCGATCGGTTCGCTCCTCCAACCAATCAGTTGGTAGTTCGAAACCAGTTCAAAAAGCAACCGCCAACCCTCTTTTAACCCAAAACGTAATTGTAAATCCCCCTCCTTCTCCAATAAAATGAGGGGCACTTCCTCATCACATAGATCATCTTTGTACGAAGAATTTCTGAGCAACTGTTCTCTTGTGTTCTTATATCTCATTCATCTATAAATATTATTCATTCGCAAGTTAAGTATTCTTTTAGTTTGTTTGTTCCTTACTTCAATTATTATTATATCTAGAACTTTTCCTTCTTCTTCTGTAGATCAGAGCAAGGAATTAAGAATTAGCCATTTAATAGTCTCTAGCCTAAGGATTAATCCTTTGATAAGTCTAGACTATGTCTAGAATGCTTTATTCCTTTGTCTCCCTTTTCTCTAAAATCATGAGTGAGTAGTTTTCCTATTGAGGAAAGGGGAATAACCTCTTGGCCATGGTTTGAATCGAATTAAATCTTAAGAATGACTTCTATTAGATGGATTTTAGTTTTAAGAATTGATGGTCTATCAAATTGATTACTCGACAAGATCATTTGTTAATGCAGGTGAAAATGTCCATGGAAACCTGGATTTAGAACGATAAAACCAATCACATAGAGGTTTTGAAACAATCATGGATCTATCTCTTTTTGGATGATGGACTAAGAAACATGAGCACCGTGACCAATGGGCTGATGTAAAAATTCATCTTTCGTTGATTTTAGTTAATTCACATGCCTTCATCAGTTTTGTAGTTTGAAAGATTTAGTTTGATTCTTGCCTAGGATAAGGTGGTGAAAACCCCTACAAGCCTCAATATTCCCTCATCTCAATTCAATCATCATTTGATTTACTCTTTTTATATTCCAGTCTTTCCATTCGTAATATTTTATTATGCTAACAATCATCTCCTTTTCCTTGTGATAGAGTACTTTTACTTCTTACTAGTGTAATCTTATTTCTTGCAATTTATTCCCTATTCTAGCATAGATCATCGACCCCCAATCTAATTTTACTTCCTGTTCCAAAATAAAAATACCAAAAAGAAATAAAAAGTTCAACAAAAACAATTAGGATTAGAGTCTACTTTCTTACAAACATCATAGTCTTGACCCAAGGTTTCCTTTACCATTACAAAAATATATCCAGTTTTGGTCTTTGATTATCTAAGAATAGACATAAGGATTCAGAGTTACTCCTCGTATGAATATGGTTTCGAAAGAAAATTTTGTTTAGACTTTGGAGAAAAGCCCATAAATGCATTCTATATTTATGGTTTTACAATCTATTATATTGTTTTCATACAAATCAGATTCACACAAAGAAAAAAAAATCATAAATACAAATTTAATAGGAATTTAGATGAACCTTCTAACAAAAAACAACTATGTCTTTGGGTCAACCCACCATACCACCTTATGCATATCCTATTGTCTAATCTTCACTATGAGATGTCAATAGTGTCGTGTCTCCCATTCCACAATAGACAAGTTTGATACACCAAACTAAGAATGTCATCCAAAATTTTGATGCAAAATGTAATGTGCCACCATGGTGGTGATAAGCCTTTCCCTCAGCCACATACTAAAATTCTTGAGCTACAATTGCAAGTTAACATTTTGTACCCATATGTCATTTAAATATATTATACCAATAACATAACATATATATTTCTTTGGCATAGTATTAATCCAAACTATCAAACTTACATTAGGCTATCTTGTGTTTCATTGGGATTACTTCCATGTGTTGACTTGAGAGTTATACGTTGTCCATATTTTGATAATGACTTAACCATTCCATTCCTATGTATCTAATATGCTTGTTCAAGATTGATTTTAAGATTTAGGTACACGAAAAGGATCAAATTACACAAGCCCTAACTTGTTCAAGTGCAAGTCAAAAGTAGTGCAAGTGTGTGTTTTGGGAAATCACTCCAAATGACCTTAGATGATCTTTGTAATCACTTGTATTGATCATATGACTTGTAACTAAGATGAGAAAAAATTAGGGACACTTAATTCCAATGTTTTATCGCTCAAACAATTTAAAAAAATTGCCACATGTTGTTTATCAGTCGAGTTGGAAACTCAGTCGATCCAGTGATGGATTTTCTAAAGAGATCAATCGATCAAGTTGCACACTCATAGAACTCAACCGACCGACTCACTGAGAAAAACTAATTTTAGCTCATCGGTTGAGTTTTAAGAACAAACTCGACCGATAGTTTGAAAATTGGCTTTGTCATTTAGTGGATCGGTCGAGTTACCTTTATTGAAACTCGACCGAATGTACTATACAACCGTTGGTGAGTTGTTTTGAGCGAGAATAGATTTGTTGCAACTTGGAAAATGGCTATATTTCACCCTTAAGTGATCCCACACTCAAGGGAACACCCCCAGCTATAAATAGGACCCCTTAGAGTTCATTCCAAGTTTTCTCATTCATTCTATTCTAAGTCCTTGCTATAGTTGAGTGTGTTGCAACTCCTTGAGCCCCTTTCTCTCTCTAGTTTACAAAGCATTTTGTGATTATGAGTGAGTTAGGCCATTTGTGAGAGAGCTACTTCCTTATGCTTGTAAGTCTTTCATTCCATTACATCTTCCCTACCCCTTTCCTCAAAGAAGCAAAGGTGAAGCAAGCTACTAGGAGTGAAGGTGGAGCTATTGTTGTTCTTCTTCAAGGTAGAAGAAGAGGTGAAAATCTTCTCAAAGTGAAGGAGAAGGCAAAGGTTGAAGATCCAAGAAGAGTGGCTAATCCCTTGTAAGATGAAGACTTGTGCAAGAGTACGTAAGTCCTTGGAAGAAGGCGGAAGACTCTTGCAAAGTGGGTAAGTCCTTGGTAAGGTTGAAAACTCTTTGTATTTGATAGGTAAGTCCTTTGGTGGTCTTGTGTTGTAACTCTTATTGGTGAATATATAGAAGAAAGCACTTGCAAAGTCCTAGAGTTTGACCTCTCTAGGTAGTGTACTGACTCTCTCCTAGTTTGGAGAGTGGAACCACTCTAAACGACCTTGTTCAAGTTCTTGTTTCATTTTCTCTCATCCTTGCTATGCTAGTTAGTTAGGACTTCAAATTGCACTTAATCTATTAGTTTTAATTGACATAATTTGAAGGTCTAATCTATCTTATGAGAATTTTAAAGTTTATTCACCCCCTATAGAGCCCTATATCCAACAAGTGGTATTAGAGATAAGGATCTTCTCCAACAATCTCCCACGAGATGAGAAGATGGGCGACCACCTACTTAGTTTTCTCAACCTAGAGGGAGGCTTCTTCATGCGTCCTCTGGTCTTCGATGGCACAAACTTCCTCTATTGGAAGCAGAGCATGCAATTCTACATTCAAAGCATGAACTTTGATATGTGGAAGGTGATGGTCACACCTTATAAGGAGCCAACCAGAGCTGTTGCAACATGGAGTGAAGCTGCACTTAAAGAATCCCAGCTCAATGCCAAAGCCATAATCATTCTCTATGCAGCCCTTACCCCAACGGAGTTCAACAACATCTCATCTTGGGACACCGCCTATGAGATTTGGGACAAATTTTACATCAATTATGAGGACACAAAGCAAGTCAAGGAGGCTAAGATCTACATGTTGAACAGCCTTCTAGAGAACTTCAAGATGGGCAAGAAAGAAGGGATTGCAGCGATGTACTCAAGACTCAATTTTATCATCAATGGGCTGGATGCTTTGGGAAACACTTTGGATAGAGGTGTAATAAACTCTAAGATTTTGAGGACTCTACCAAATAAATGGGAGTCAAAGGTGACCTCCATTGAAGAAGTGAGGAGCCTTGGTGACATCCCAATCGAAGAGCACATTGGCAACCTCCAAGCTCATGAGCCAAGGCTTGACAAACAAGAAAAAGAAGCCAAGCAAGAAGAGAGGGAATCCAAGTAGATCAAAGATAGTACTTTCAAATCACAAGTGGAGTTGATCATCCTTTAAGAACAACTTACTTGTCGGACTTCTCCTTCCTCCTCGAGTGAAGATTATGGCCCAAGTGATCATGAAGCCAACTACATTAAGGGCAATCACTCTAAGGGAAAGAAAGCCTCCTCCTCTACTCCTAGATGCTACAAGTGTGGACAAAAGGGACACTACAAGAGTGAATGTCCCAAGTCAAGAAAGTCACACCACAAGGGCAGTTCAAAGAAGGAGGAAGAGTACAATAAGGAGAGAAAGTATAAGAGGAAGGACAAGAAGGAGAAAATACAAAAGAATGCAACTCATGCAGCTTGGGAAGCTTCATCCTCAAGTAGCTCAAGCTCCAAAGAAGATGGAGAGTACCACCTTGCACTCATGGCCTTTACTAGTGAAGAAATTGGTGAGGTAAGTGAGGTAAGCTTGCATGAGTTATCTGAGGAAGCTATTATTGATATGCTTATTTCTACCCATTCTTCTTTTTCTAAGTGTAAATCTAAAAGAAAAAGGTTTGGAAAAATTATTAATGATTTGTATGCTAAACTTGAATTTCTTGATCTTAATTACAAAACTCATCTTGAGAGAATTGATAAATTATAAGGACAATATCTTGATCTTAAGATCTAATACAATGGAGTTGAAGTAGATAATTGTGTCTATCTTGAGAACATTGAAACTCTTAAGGAAGATAACCAAAAGTGCCTAAAAGAGCTTGAAACTCTCAAAACTAAAAATACTAAATTTAAGCTTCTTATTGATGCTTGTATGGATGAGAGGGATGTTTATCTTAAGGAAATTCAAGTGCTTAAATCTGAAAATGCTAGGTTTCTTGGTCATTTAATGATTATCTTCAAGACCTATCTTGCCTAGTAATGATATTGCTTCTATTTCTCTTGAGAAAGATTCTTATTTGACTAAAGCCCTCTATCTTGAGATCGACCTTGTTCATGCTAGATATGATATTGCTAGTTTGTCTTCTATTATCATATCTCTTGATGATGATAATCATAGATTAAGGGCCTCTCTATAGAAATTTCTCAAAGGCAAAAACTCCCTAATTAAATCCTTGACCATTATACCAAACAAAGTGGTACTAGTGGTTTGGGATTTATAGGGGGAGCACCAAAAGGCAAGAGCAAATCCAAAGGTAATAAAAAGAGCAAGGATACCTCCTTTTTTGTTGGAGAGTCTTCTGGCACTAAGAATCCTATGGTTTGTTATTATTGCAAAGTATGATGATCATTACTCTACTTATTGTCCTTACAAGCCTAAGGGGACCAACCCAAAGATGAAATGGGTCTCCAAGCTAACTCCAGATCCCAAAGTTTGAGTTGGGTACTGACACTCTGCTTTCCTTGTAGGAAAAAGTAAGATGGATTGTTGATAGTGGTTGCACCAATCATATGGCAGGTGATATAAGCCATTTCAACAACTTCACCAAAAAGAAAGGAGGTTCGGTTACATTTGGGGACAACAAGAAAGGTAAAGTCAAAGGTGAGAGTGATGTAGGTGAATCCTTATGTATTAAGAATGTTCTATTTGTGGATGTCCTACATCACAATTTAATTAGTTTTAGTCATTTATGTGATAATGGTTACCTTGTGCTATTAACTTCGTTTTAATGCTTGATTCTAGATTCCCTCACCTATCAAGTTATTTATAAGGGAACTGGAAATGGTAATCTTTATGTAATTGTTCTTGAATCTATTAAGCATGTTGTTGGTAGATGCCTAGTAGTAAACTTGAATTATATTTCTCTTTGGCATCATCGGCTTGGTCATGTAAATATGCATCAGTTGAAGAAGTTGAGTAAAAAGGAGTTGGTTAAGGGACTTCCCAAATTGGATTTCAAAAAGGATGAGGAATGCCAATATTGTACTCAAGGAAAGAAAACCAAGTCCTCCTTCAAATCCAAAGAAGTCCTTAGTACCAAGAGAGCTCTTGAACTTCTTCACATTGATCTATTTGGACCAATGAGAACTCAATTGCTTCGTAGCTCTAAGTATTTCCTTATTATTTTCGATGATTTCTCTGTATATACTTGGACCTTCTTTCTCATTTCTAAGAGTGATACGCTTGATGTTTTCATGAAGTTTTGTAAATGAGTTGAGAATGAAGCCTCCTGCCGCATTGTTTCCATCTGTAGTGATCATGGGAGAGAATTTGAAAATGATCTTTTTGAACGTTTTTGTCAAGAATCTAGTTATGCACATAAATTTTCTTCGCCTCAAACACCTCAAAAAAATGGGGTTGTAGAGAGGAAGAATAGGTCACTATAGTAGATGGCTAGGACCATGCTTCTAGAGTATGACACTCCAAAGAAATTTTGGGCCGAAGCTGTCAATACCTCATGTTTTGTGCAAAACTGGGTTTTTACACATCCTTCTTTGAAGAAAACCCTCTATGAGTTATGACGTGGTAGAAAGCATTCGTTCAAGTATTTTCATGCTTTTAGATATCCTTGTTTTGTTTTGAATACAAAAGATTCTCTTGACAAGTTTGATTTGAAATCTTACAAGGCTTTCTTTCTTGGCTATAGCACTACTAGCAAGGCTTATAGAGTGTTTAATGTTGATCTTGCTAAAATAGAAGAATCTATAAATGTTAAGTTTATTGAGACTAACCCCTATATTCCCAAAGATATTGTTCCAAATGATGATGTTGCAGGTGAAGTAACTCCTATTCTAAAAGAGCTCAACATCACCCAAAAGGGAAAAGAGGTGCCCACTCAAGAAGAAGAGAAAGATGAAGATAAGAAGGATCCAACTCCCCAATTTGCAAAGAATCATCCTAAAGAGATGATTTTAGGTGATCCATTTGAAAGACTGAAGACACGGGATGCATTCAACAAAGAACAAGCCAACATTGCCTTCATCTCACAACTCGAGCCAAAGAACATCAAGTAGGGCTGTCAATGGGGAGGGTATGGGGAGGGTAAGGTCTTACTGTAACGACCCCGCCTCCCGGTAACTCCCAATTAAGGGAGACCCGAAGGTCAGAGCCATTATTCAATTAACAGGATCAAAGGTTCAACAAATAATTAATAATAATTATGGAATGATACTAACTAACTGGAATTTGGTATAAAATTAAAACTTTACTTACCTTTGAAAACTTTGGAAATCTATCTATACAGAGCTTGAATTATTCTATCTAATCCTCCTTGCACTTTACTTCTTATTTCCACAATGTGTCACTTTACTGTTTGTTCTTTCAATTGTTGTTCCTAAAACGCTGACAAACAAAACGTCGGTCAGTATATCGAAATATACTGGTATGTGGGAACAACCAAAAGTTTGCACATAAGGATAACAATCCAATTATCACAATCAAGTTAATTAACAAGCCAATTTACACTTTTCAGTATGACATTCTCCACCGTGTTTGCCCTAACCGGGGCATACCCACCTTAGGGTTTCCTTTTCCAATGACTTAAGGCCACCTTCGCAATCCTGAGCTTGGTGCCTAGGGGTCACCACCCATGGTGCCCACTAGTCATGCAATATCATAGGCCACCTTCTCATTCCCGAGCTTGGTGCCTGGGGTCACCACTCAAGGTGTCCATTGGTCTACCCATCTGGGCCTGACCTTTGGCATCATCCATTAGGGTGGCATGTAAGTGCGAGAATCCATACTTCTATTATTAATGTGATAATCACAGTGACTTTATAGTTTGCAAGTATGAACATCCAAACTGATAATTTGCATTCAATGTGATTAACCATCCAGAAATCCTCGGGAAACTAAGGCGGTTATTCATAATTAACCACATACCTGATCTGACGATTTGAACAGAAATATCCATGCAAATAAGAATCCAAGCAAGCAAGCATTTTCAACAAGATCCTGAAATAACCACGTAATTCCCTTTTTATTATTCATGTCATCAAGATCCATTAAACCTAGCTCGCTTCCTAGGGTTTCTAATTCACTTTTAGGGTTTCTATTGCAATTAGGGCTTCCCTTCATCTTTTACTATTTTAAACCCTAATTATTTCCACATCTAATCTTCGGTTTTGAATTTAAGGCATAATCAACCATTATATAAGTCCATTAAGCCTCTTTTCATTAAAGCTACCATTTTTATCCTCTTTAACCCATGACAAGGTCATTATGCTCGTTTATCATCAATTTGTAGTTCATTATGCTCTAACACTCATATGAACGTTATTTATCATTAATTCTTCCTTGATTCATTCAAAAACCCTAATTTTTATATTAAGGCTATTTATCCACAAAATCCATTTATTCAAAACAAATTATATCATTATTTTTTCATTTACCTTTATTATGAGAAATTACATTTCTCATCAAATGAACCCAAAATTTGGGGTTGTAACATCCTTCCCCTCTTATAAGAATTTTGCCCTCAAAATTCCATCAAGCAAACAAACAGTTCAGGATAAGCCTTTCATACGTCCATCAAGGCTCCCATGTGGTATCACCCTTTCCATGGTGCTTCCCAAGAACCTTCATCATCTCATATTCTTCCATCTAAGTTCTTTCTTACCTTAGTATATCATAACCTCATAGGTGACTCAGGACATTTCAGCCTCTTCAAAAACTGAATTGGTTCAAGGCTCAGGACATGTCTTGGGTACCTCACATAGTGCTCTAGATCGGACTCATGGAACACATTACACATCATGTTATCCTAAGGGGTAAGGCTAAACACAATCATCTCCACCAATCCATCTCAAATGGACCCATATATCGGGGACTCAGCTTTCTCAGCTGTAGCTTAGAGGGGTCGGATTTTCACATCACATATTCTCCCACAGTGAACTACATGTCAGTCTGCTTTGCATCAGCTCATGACTCATGTCACCACTGGGCCCTCTCTCAGCCATTGCACGATCAAAGCGACTTCATCTGCACACATTGTGGTTCTTTTCTGACCTTCGCGAGGCCTCCTTCACCAACATCATCTTAATGAAGCGGTGATCGACACAACCTCCTTCTTGCATCCCGATAAAGGCTATGGTGGTTAACATCACATCTTATGAATTGTCTCTTTGTATCACCCTGAACAAATACACTTGCTCTCATCAGACCCTCTAGTCCGGATCAAACTAATCATTAGTTAGGGGTGATAAACTATACTATCATTGAGTTCTTTATGTATCTACTCCCACCTCATGGAAGTGAACCTTTAGGTCATACTCAAGAACTTTTGAACTTGCATCATGGTGTAGTTGAACCATCTTTCTCTCTTAGTAGTTCAACCGAATTTGCCCCTTGACAATACTCCTTTCTTCCTCATGTTATCTAGGTAAGGTGATCTACCATAACCCATTTTGCATATCGACCTTCCTTGTTCAAAGGGAGACTCACAACATCCACAGTGATGAACTCCCATTCCCTCTCGGAACTCTTTATACTTTATATCCATGCACTAGGTTACTGGTGTTCATCCTTCACCTCCTGACTTGCATGGTCACATGCAACTCCACATCAAGCAACTGAAGTGCTACTATTACTTACTATCTTTGTAGTATCACGGTGTTTGGTGATCTTAAAACCATGATCTCCTATATGTCATGATTCCTCAAGCTTGATACCTCAGAAACCCTAAACCACTCTCATCAAGGTTTCATCACTTTCCTTTCCAAAGAAGTACATCTGAGGTTCTACAACCATCCTTTCATTATATCACAAACTAGGCTGGCTAACCAAACAATCATTTACTTGATTAACCGATATTGATATATCTGGGTGATAGCCAAACTTATCTCTTTTCCTCATCTTAAGGTTAGCCTAACAACCTCAACTTCTTCTAACTTCCTGCTAAACTAGTTAGGCATTTATATCTCAACCAGAGCATCCATTACCACTTCACATCCTTAGGTATTAGTTAATGTTGAATACATACACCTCCATGTATTCTACTTATCATCTCATCTCAAACTCTAAGTTTGTCATCAGCAAGAAACTCTGAGCCCATCCTAATGGTGATTAAACTCAACCTTGTATCACTTGCAAAGTCCACATAGCTCATGCTAAACACATCCTTATAAGATGACTACCTTATTTCTCTTAGTGTTTGTAAACCATCCATGTATTATTCGCTCCACAAAGGTATGTTATCATCTCTATCCTCATACCTTGTAGCAACGTTCCAACTCACATCGTCTTTATCCTTGGTGTATGGCATGTGTACTATCCTATCTCTCACTCCCATAACAAGAGGAAATAAGCATTTGGCTGTAGTCCAAATACAGAGTTCTTTCTGTTCCAAGAATAGAGATGGTACATCCCACCTTGCCAGTACACCTTTACATCTAAGTTGAAACATGTCACATATGTCTCTACTTCACAAATGTCTCAAAAACAAAGTTACTTCTATGGAAAACTGGTCTCAAACTTACTTGGTCCAAGCACAATCCTTGGTCATCTCCTCTAGGTCTTTAGGGTACCGACACTTTTGGGGTCATCCCTCTTCCCTCATGCATCCAGAGAGTGCCCTACTCATCCGCCCTTTGGGTCCCATGAGTTCATGAAGGTGATCAATCTCCTAACCCATGGCCCTCAGACAATGATAGTTGTTACCTCCCGACCCTATGGTCATGTGCAACTAGGGAATTAGGAAAGTCCTACTTCCATCGGTCTTATCCCTAACTGACCCTAGGATAGACTTAGGATTCCATTATAGTACATGTCCAACTTAGAACCTTACCCAAGCCTTCAAGCCTTCATCATCTCTCTCTGCATTCTCGACTGACTTTCATCCCTTCATAGGGGTCACGGCAACCTGCCTACCTTGGTCAGGCCCCATACCGGTTACCTCCATGGTAACACATCCACATGCACTTAGAGATGGTTATCTATGGGTCTACAGGTTCATTCTCATTCCATGTACTTTCCACTTAGCTTCTCAAGATCCTATGAAACTTCTTTAGGTTACCTCAAAACCAGCAAAACTGGTGTACACCCTACCAAAGAGTCCCTCTCCCAGGATGGGAGGAAACTACAACTCTTGACAACAAGGTCACAACCGTTCTTAGGGTTTACATTCACATGAACATGCCTAACCCAGCAGCTACAAAGGCACAAGCAGGTCACCTATTAAACCATGCTAGGTCATACTTGTTCTCTTTCCTCAACATTAGGTCAACTTAGTTGTGAGGGGTTCATCAAACCTACCTTTAACTTAAGGGGTTTCCTTTTCCTCTATACATGAAGAGTACCATGCTCGAAACTATAGAGACTCAATTCTCATCATGAGCATTAGGTACACCACTTCCCCTCATCAGCCAGGAACCCTAGGTTCACTTTTGGATATCCAAATACATGCTCAACCTCTTAACCACGAATCAAGCATGTCCAAGGTATGCCATCTACTCCCATGATCCTTTTATATGAGCAACACCTCAGAGTTGAGTCCTCCTCAAGGACAACCAACTAGGTATAAAGCCCCACAACCGGTTACTTGAACCTCCTCAGGGTCTAAGGCACTCTTTGTCTCATCTCAGCAGGTAAACTCCTATACCATAGGCACATACGTTCCAGAAGCATCATCCTCTCTTTAGGGTTTGGTTCCCCTGAGGCCACCAAGATAATATCATCCTCCTTGGATCAAGCACGAGGCAACCACTACCATCCACTTAGGTTGCATCATCCTCGACCTTCCGTTGTTCCTCATGTCTCAGAATCTAAGCTTCCAACCCTCTTGCTTGAGTCCTTCTTTCTCTCTCTAGAGTTAACTCCACATCCAGCCATACTACTAGAGGTTCTCTCTCCATGAAGGATCAAGCTCACAGGCATAACTCTACGTGGGTGAAGCCTATGCTCAACGTTATGTTTGCTCATGATTATCCATAGCCCCTTATGCTTATCTCATAAGCCATCCATCATGTCCTTATGGCCTCGGTTTAAACTTACAGCTCATACTACTGATGTACTCTAGGTGCAAGCTATATCCTACTTGCAACAACTCATAAGGTTTCTATAGGTTCTTTTCTAACCTCATCCATGAAGGATCTATCCTTCGCTCAAACATGCACGACCCTTTCCAGGGTTGGGTTGCCAAAGGCACTCGGTCATCAACTTCTCATGGTTCGTATGGCAATCCAAAGGCATGTCCATCCAAACACCTAGTCAACCATGACATCTAACTCATTATGTCATCTCTCTCTAACCTTCACTTAGGGTTAGGGTAAACATCATCCTCAAAGGATGTGCTAGGTCTCTTCCTTCAATGGAGGTCTCTACCTCCAAGACTAACTCTCTCTACTCATCCTCCTGACAAGGAGGTCTATCCTTAGGTGTCTCCTGAGGGCAATGACAACTCGTTTCATACGACCTAAGCATGTATCTATTCTTTAGTTTGCGCTTAATCTATTAAGCTTATGTCCATGACATCTTATTTACATGTTTTTCATTAATTTGGTGGAGGATTTCTTAGACCTTATTATCATTATCCATACCTCAAGAGGGTGAGGAGAAGAGACAAAACCCTAATCCTTAAGGTCCTTAATAGAATTTATGTTGAGAAGGGATGAACAAGATGAGAGAGTCCTAAAGGTATCTTATTTCGAGTCATATCCTAAGGCATCGGCCAGGCAGTCACACAATCCGAGAGTCCTCGTATTCCGACTAGCAGTGCGGAGGAAAATATTGCCAGCCCCCGGACGTGATCCTTTTCTAGACACCTCAATCTTTCAGATAATCCTCTAATAACTCCCTTGGGTTCTACAGAGTTTTGTAAAATTTACTAATTATTAAAGATTAAATGAGGAACCTTCACTCTGATACCAATTGTAACGACCCTCCCTCCCGGTAACCCCCAATTAAGGGAGACCCGAAGGTCAGAGCCGTTATTCAATTAACATGATCAAAGGTTCAACAAATAATCAATAATAATTATGAAATTCTACTAACTAACTGGAATTTGTTATAAAATTAAAACTTTACTTACCTTTGAAAACTTTGGAAATCTATCTATCCAGAGCTTGAATTATTCTATCTAATCCTCCTTGCACTTTACTTCTAATTTCCACAATGTGTCACTTTATTGTTTATTCTTTAAATTGTTGCTCCTAAAATTCTGACAAATAAAACGTCGGTCAGTATATCGAAATATACTGGTATGTGGGAACAACCAAAAGTTTGCACATAAGGATAACAATCTAATTATCACAATCAAGTTAATTAACAAGCCAATTTACACTTTTCAGTATGACATTTTCCACCGTGTTTGCCCTAACCCTGGCATACCCACCTTAGGGTTTCCTTTGCCAATGACTTAAGGCCACCTTCTCAATCCTGAGCTTGGTGCCTGGGGGTCACCACCCATGGTGCCCACTAGTCATGCAATATCATAGGCCACCTTCTCATTCCCGAGCTTGGTGCCTGGGGTCACCACTCAAGGTGTCCATTGGTCTACTCATCTGGGCCTGACCTTTGGCATCATCCATCAGGGTGGCATGTAAGTGCGGGAATCCATACTTCTATTATTAATGTGATAATCATAGTGACTTTATAGTTTGAAAGTATGAACATCCAAACTGATAATTTGCATTCAATGCGATTAACCATCTGGAAAATCCTCAGGAAACTAGGCGGTTATTCATAATTAACCACATACCTGATCTGACGATTTGAACAGAAATATCCATGTAAATAAGAATCCAAGCAAGCAAGCATTTTCAACAAGATCCTGAAATAACCACGTAATTCCCTTTTTATTATTCATGTCATCAAGATACATTAAACCTAGCTCGCTTCCTAGGGTTTCTAATTCACTTTTAGGGTTTCTATTGCAATTAGGGCTTCCCTTCATCTTTTACTATTTTAAACCCTAATTATTTCCACATCTAATCTTCGGTTTTGAATTTAAGGCATATTCAACCATTATATAAGTCCATTAAGCCTCTTTTCATTAAAGCTACCATTTTTATCGTCTTTAACCCATGACAAGGTCATTATGCTCATTTATCATCAATTTTTAGTTCATTATGCTCTAACACTCATATGAACGTTATTTATCATTAATTCTACCTTGATTCATTCAAAAACCCTAATTTCTATATTAAGGCTATTTATCCACACAATCCATTTATTCAAAACAAATTATATCATTATTTGTTCATTTACCTTTATTATGAGAAATTACATTTCTCATCAAATGAACCCAAAATTTGGGGTTGTAACACTTACCCTTACCCTTACCCTCTTTGGGTAGCGGGTAAGGGTAAGGGTAATTATCCTTCTCAGAAATCCCCTTACCCTTACCCTCTTCTCCACAGGGTAAATGGGGAGGGTAAAGGGTAAGCGGATAATTTTGACAAAAACGAATTTTATACACATTGTGTGTTGATTTTTAATAATTGTATAACTAATTTATTGATAACAACATATAAAACATTATATCCAATTCAAAATCATATGTTTCTCTGTGTAAAGTTAAGTCAATTCACACAATAACAATTTTTTATGCATAAATTATGTTTTTCCTTTGCATAAGTATGCATAACCTTTATATCATGTGCGGGTAAAAGGGTATGGATAATGTATATACCTTACCCTCCCCTTATAGTATAGCGGGGAAATGGGGAACGAGTAAACGGGTAAAGGGTAATAAAAATATCTACCCTTACCCTTACCCTCCAGGGTATGGGTAAGGTATGGGTAAGGATAAATGGATAATACCCTCCCCATTGACAACCCTAATGTCAAGGAAGCTCTTGGGGATGATGAGTGGATCCTAGATATGCAAGATGAGTAGGACAATTTTGAAAAGAACAAAGTATGGACCCTAGTGCCAAGAACAAGTGATAGAAAGATCATTGGCACCAATTGGGTCTACCGCAACAAGCTTGATGAAAGCAGCAAAGTGTTAAGGAACAAAGCAAGCAAATAAAAGATGGGAACTTCATCAATCGAGGCAAGTACACAAATGAGCTACTTAAGCACTTTGGGATGGAGAACACCAAGCCTATGCACACACCCATGTCAAACACCACCAAACTTGACAAAGATGAAAAAAGTGAGAAGGTAGATGAGAAGCTCTATAGAGGTATGATTGGAAGTTTACTTTACTTAACTGCCTTTAGATTTGAAGGTAGATGAGAAGCTCTATAGAGGCTTGTGTGCTAGCTTTCAATCAAACCCTAAGAAATCAAATCTTATAATTTTTCAAAGGATTTTAAGGTACTTATCCAAAACCCAAAATTTTGGACTATGGTATCCCAAGTCCAGGGACTTTACTCGTACTTCTTATAGTGATGTGGATTATGTAGGGTGCTTGATTGATAGAAAGTGCACAAGTGACAATTGCTTTCTCCTAGGACCATTCTTGGTGTCTTGGTTCTCTAAGAAACATAGAACAGTGGCATTGCCAACCATCGAGGCTAAATACATTACAGTCGGGAGTTGTTGTGCCCAAGTCCCATGGATGAAGCAAATGCTCCAAGACTTTAACATTCATTTTGATGCTTCTCCTATCTATTGTGAAAATACTAGTGCAATTAATTTGTCATATAATCTTATCTTGCATAGTAGAGCTAAGCATATAGAGGTTCTCCATCATTTGCTTTGTGATCACATTGCCAAAAAGGATATCTATATCATGCATGTGGACACAAAAAATCAGTTGGTAGACATTTTCACTAGAGCAATTTAACTTTATTAGATCTAAACTACTTATAACTGCTTTGAATGAATCTGATATCCCTTCTAGCTAGTTGTCATCTATCCTATATTCTTTTCCTATGTTTTGATCACCATTGCTTGATAATATGCTAAAAATCAGTTTTTCATGTTCATTTTGCCTTATTTTTCTCTTATTTTTGGGTATTTTTTGCAAATGCTTATTTTATCACAAAATAGTACCCAATGATGAGTGATATGTTCCTAAGTATGTTTAAAATGCATAATGGACTTGAAAAATCAATTTAATTAGTGCTCTAATGGCTAGAAATTAGGATTTCTAATTTTAGATCAGGTTGACCATCGGTCGAGTTGCCAACTCGACCGATCAGAAGCTGAGAGCTTTTTTAAAGAGCCTATCGATCGAGTTCCTGACTCACAAAACTCGATCGATGGTCGGGCTAGAACAAACTTAAGATAGGTATGACTGACTATTCTCCTCTCAACTAGAGAATAGTCGACCGATCCAACCTCTAGCTTCCTCAAGCTCTCAACCCTAGCCCTGACCTTCCTCTCCCTAGCCCTAGTTTGACCTAGCTTGACCTCCCTTGACCTTCTCCCTATCAAACCTAGGTCTGTGGATGAGTTTTGGTGGTGGTTCTTAGCTTTTGTTCTCTCCTTCCTCTCCTTTTCGTCTCCATGGCATCCAATAGGAGGAAGAGGGTCGCCCCTACTAATGCACCTTTATCTTTGTCCAACTCACGCTTGATTCCCTTTGATGACACTTTCTTCGTCTCAAATGAGGCCCTAAATAGGTACAAGGATCTCCTTCCTAGGAACCATTTTCCTTTTTGTGCCCTATTTGAGCAATGCCCACGAAGAAAAGAGGTCATAGATCAAGTAGTGGAGTTGTTATATGACCACCATCTCTCAACCTTGGGTGTTGAACGTGCATGATATAATAATTCCATCACAAGCACCAAAGTCGTTCACAAATTCTATGCAAATTTGCATTGGAATTATGACACCTCGTACCTTCGCCTAATACTCAAGTAGTCCTCACATCTTGTGATAGCTGGGATGAAATTCCAAGTCTCTGAGGATACCCTAAACATCTTCTTTTTGGGTACTAAAGTGACTGACACCTGGCATAAGGACTATCTAGAGTATTTTGACCTAGTCAAGCCTGAGACCTTCTACAAGAAGTATGCTCTTACTTTCCCTGATATTCATAAGTTCTTAAATAAGCCTCAATTCCCTTATAGGAAGAAGTGCACCCTTCCCTCCTTTGCCTTAAACCTCAAGAAATGCATACTTGCCTTAGTCGTTAACTGCAATATTCACCCAAAGAAAAATCAGACTGAAATTGTAGAAAACACAGTGGTAATTATGTACTATCTCTTGAAGAACAAAGGATTCACGTGGGAGAGATATGTTCTCCATCATATGATATGCTTTGACTCAGGCAAGAACACCCATGGCACCCACCCACCCTACCCAACCCTGATTTGTGGTCTATTCTAGCTTGCCAGTGGCAAATCTCTTTTCCATGACATTCACTAAAAACCTGCCGGAAAGTAGTCTGCGTCAGTGAGACCATTCTTCAGAAGTTTGTGCCTATCCTATCCTCCACCACACTAGGTGCCTCTACCTCTACCTCTACACGAGCACCTTCACCACCTCATCCTACCTGACCTGCCTGTGCCTTGTTCCATGTATCAAATGAAACCCTTATTGGCTACATGATGCATCAACATGCATATAACTGTCAGGTTCAGGAGCACCTGCATCAGGACCTCTATTCCATCATGTCTAACATGAACATGTCATGTACACACCCTTACCCTACCTACCAGCCCTACCCAGGAGGTGACTATCCATCCTTTTCATATGATCACTTTTACCCTGCCCCTCGATATGCATCTTCTACTACTACACCCTTTGTTGTTGGTGGATCTACCCCTGGTGTGCTACCTCAAACAGATGGCCCCTTGGACACTTTGCTTGCTAGTCTTGGTAGTTCTTCTCCTTCCTTCACACAAGCCAATGAGCTCCATGCTCTTAGTATGTCTTGGGATGAGCAGAATGCTCATTGACTCGGTTGAGCTTGTGGTTCTCTTACTGATGAGGAGATGCCAGACTAGGCAGATGAGGAGGCTACTACTGATGAGGAGGCTGATGAGAATGATGGTGATGCTTTTGATGATGGCTCTGATGGTTTTGATGGTGCCTTTGGTGATGAAGGTGATATTGTTCTCTCTACTGCACCTTCAGACTGAGATGATGACTATGAGCCAGATGCTTCTGATGTTGATGATGATGATGTTGTGGACATAGATAGCTTAGATGTTTAGTTGTTCTAGTTTTTAGTGTAGATGATGATTAGATATATCTTTCTAGGCTATTTTGTATTACAAACATTTGGGCACATTTTTTGAGTTGTACTATTTTATCATCTAGCTTTCATCGATTTGGCTTGTAGTTGTTTTCTAAGAACAAGCTTTCTGGGATGTAATCTTAATCCTTTATACACTTACTCTTTGATTTATATATGTCATGAGTCGGTGCCATGTTTTATCTTATTTTGATTATGACTTAGATTGTTTGTTTCTCCCGTCTCTGTTTGGTATATGTTGTGTGATTGCATGTTGTGGATGTATGTTTGGTTGTGCTTAGAGAAGACCTGATTTTGTTCTCTTCTACCCTCTTCTTTTTTGATAATATAAAAAGGGGGAGAGAAGTTCAATATTTTGAAGCTCAACCATATTTCTTTTATTGCCTATGTGATCCTTTTCTTGTTCATTATATGCTTTATCATGTGACTCGCTAAAGGACCATATAGTATATGTATATGTCATTTTACTTTGTGTAGATAGACTAACTATGCAGGTAAGAGTACGAATAGATTGAGGGGGAGCAATTCACATTGTTTGAACCCCCTTGCAATTCACAAGGCAAAGGTATGACTTTACATATCCTTCTCAATATTATTGAGGAATGGTTTGTCATTGTCAAAAAGGGGGAGAATGTTGACTTGAGAGTTATAGATTTTCCATATTTTGAAAATGACTTAACCATTCCATTCCTATGTATCTAATATGTTTGTTCAAGATCAATTTCAGGCTTTAGGTACATGAAAAGGATCAAATTACACAAGCCCTAGCTTGTTCAAGTGCAAGTCAAAAGCAATGCAAGTGTGTGTTTTGGGAAATAACTCCAAATGACCTTAGATGATTTTTGTAATCACTTGTATTGATGATATGACTTGTAACTAATATGAGAAAAAATCAGGGACACTTAATTCCAATGTTTGATCACTCAAATGTGAATTTAGAAAAAAATTCATAGGTTGTTTATTGGTCGAGTTGGAAACTCAACAGATCCAGTGATGGATTTTCTGAAGAGACCAATCAGTCGAGTTGCACACTAACAAAACTTGACCAAATGAATCACCGAGAAAAATTGATTTTATCTCATCAGTTGAGTTTCCCAAAACAAACTCAACTGATAGTTTGAAAATTGGCTTTGTCATTTAGTGGATCGGTCGAGTTACCTTTATTGAAACTCGACCAAATGTACTGTATAGAAAATGCATAAAAAGTGATTATAACCGTTGGTGAGTTGTTTTGAGTGAGAATAGATCCATTGCAACTTGGAAAATGGCTATATTTCACCCTTAAGTGATCCCACACTCAAGGGAACACCCCAAGCTATAAGTAGGACCCCTTAGAGTTCATTCCAAGTTTGCTCATTCATTCTATTCTAAGTCCTTGATATAGTTGAGTGTGCTGCAACTCCTTGAGCCCATTTCTCTCTCTAGTTTACAAAGCATTTCATGATTATGAGTGAGTTAGACCATTTGTAAGAGAACTACTTCCTTGTGCTTGTAAAGCTCTCATTCCATTCCATCTTCCCTACCCCTTTCCTCAAAGAAGCAAAGGTGAAGTAAGATACTTCGAGTGAAGGTGGAGTTGTTACTCTTCTTCTTCAAGGTTGAAGAAGAGGTGAAGATCTTCTCTAGGTGAAGGAGAAGGCAAAGGCTGAAGATCCAAGAAGAGTGGGTAATCCCTTGAAGGCTGAAGACTTGTGCAAGAGTAGGTAAGTCCTTGGAAGAAGGTGGAAGACTCTTGCAAAGTGGGTAAGTCCTTGGTAAGGTTGAAGACTCTTTGTATTGGATAGGTAAGTCCTTTGGTGGTCTTGTGTTGTAACTCTTATTGGTGTTTATATAGATGAAAGAACTTGCAAAGTCCTAGAGGTTGAGCTCTCTAGGTAGTGGACTGATGTTAATGTGTCGTTTAGCATTTACAATCACTAAGATAATTATCCTAGAGTTTAATCCTTTTTCAACTTTCCGATTAAGGCTAGTATAGAAATGGTCGATCCCACAGGACAACTTTTTAAGATTGTTTCTTTTTATCCCAATTGTTTTGAAAAACTTGTTGTTTGTTTTTGGTATTTTTTTAGATTTGGAACAGAAAGTAAAAGTCGAATTTTGGGGGTTGATGATTAACACTAAGGAAAGAAATGCAAGAATGGAAATGCACTTAACAAGAATGTAAATTGGACCTATCACAAGGAAAATTAAGATTGTTGTTAGCACAAGAAAACTTATTATGAATGAAAAGACTATAAAGAAAGCAAAGCAAGAAGTGATTAAATCAAGAGATGAGAATCGAGGCTTTAGGGGTTTTCACCACCTTATCCTAGGCAAAATCAAACTAATCCTTTAAAAATGACGGATTCGATGAAGGCAAGTGAATTAATAAAAATCCACTAAAGATAGACTCCACATGAACCCATTGGTCCTGGTGCTCATACTTCTTAGTTCGTCATCCTAAAAGAAGAAGATCCATGGTCGTTTCAAAACTCCTATGTGATTGGGTTTCTTGTTCTAAATCTGAACTTCCACGGTCATATCCATCCAGATTAACTTTTGATCAAATCAATTAATTACTTTGATAGATCAATTAGTTATCAAACCCAAAAGCCATCTAGAGTCATTTTTTAAGGAAAAGTCAATAAAACCATGGCTAAGGGGTTATTCCCCTTGCCTCGATAAAGAACTACTCACTCATGGAGAATGAGCAAAGAGAGACAGAGGAAAGAAGTGATCTAGCCATCTTCGAGTCTTACGACTACTGATCCTCAATTAGAGACAATGAAGATGGTTGTCTCTTCCTACCTTGCTCGATTTCTCAAGAGAGGGGAGGAGGAGAAAAGCAAGTACTAGATTTAAACACAATGGAATAATGGAATAACATGTAACAAAGATGCAAAGCCACTTTATTCAAATCTAGAAGAAGAATACAAGGAAAATTGCTTCAGAGCACTAATACAAGAAAACCCAAGATGTCCAAGGAGGAGGAAGTGTCCCTCCTTTTATAGGAGAAGGAGGGCGGTATACATTAGGTTTAGAGAAAAAGAAATGGCCACCGGCAGCTGCTAACTTTCTAGATCTAGTCAATAGAGGAAGCAATTGATTGTTTTGCATTCCTTTTACAGTAATTTCCTGCAACAGCGATTTCAAGCATATGTTTGGGCCAGTCAAAAATTCGGAAGTGGATCGAAAATATATTTTTCCTGTAGATAATTGAATTATTTTTCCAACGCATACTTGCACAATAAATTCTGCCTTGGGATGTGAGAGTTATACCAATTTTAGTGAAAGGTATATACTGAAATCAGACTCTACGGGAAAACGTAAAACTACTTTCACCGGTTAATTGTGCAGCCAAATAAACACCAAAATTGCCGACAAATATGTCTTTTTATAGCCAATAAAATTATCTTTTTATTCCATACTTTATCTTGAAATTCTGCCTTTAGACGCAAAAGATATGGCTATTTTGGTGACGAGTATCTCAGGCACTGCGGGAATATTTGAAAAGCCTCATATCTTCATCTTTTACTTTCTCGATTTAATTACTTAGATAATTCCTAAAAATTAAGAAAAATATCATAAGAATTCAGGAAAAGTATACAAGAAGATGAAAGTGCTATTTATTTTTGAATTAGCTAAAATTAACAAAAAATTCTTAATTAATTATTCTAAATGAAGCAAAAATAAGAGATGAATATGCATTCATCAAAATACCCCAAACTTAAACTTTGCTCATCCCGAGCAACATTAAAATCAAGAAATACTTTCAAGACATACTCTCAACCTATCATCCTCACTCTCCTAACAACCACTTAATTCCTTCCACCAAAATATGACCAAGCGACCCTGACTTCCTAAATTCACGAAAAGTGACTTTTATATTTCCTACTTCACAAACTTGCATTTATTCAAGACCTACAATCAAACAGATTTTCATTTCACCTTTGCATTTGGTACTCCATTTCTTTTTTACTTTTACACAAGAACAGGGCTGATTTTGGATGGTTGGGGGTTTTGTAGTTTTCCCTGGGTAGAAAATTGGAGTGAAGGAGGTATGCAAGAAGGACAGTCTCTCCTTTATTCGACTCGAGACCTTTTTATTTAGTGGACATGGAGTTACATTGACCGCATTTTTTTCTTTAATTTTTGGTGATACACCCAATTGCGTGGGTATGGAAGAAGCAGAAGAGGGGGAAGGGTGCCACCCCAAACTTAGCGTTTTTGGCACTATTGGCTTTTTTCTTTTTTGACGAATAGAAAGATTTGGAAGTGGTATAAGAAGAGTAGAAGAGGCTGTTCTTGTGCAACTTTTTTTTCCATCTTTTTTAGAGTACCATGCATTGGTTCAACTATTACCGAATCATGTGAAAAATCAAGAAAATTTATATAAGGTGTACTTGATAAGAAAGCATCACTCTTGAATCCTATCAGTCCTCTATGGCTTGCCATCTTTTCTAAGGAGTGATTATTATTTGAGGTCCTAAGTGACAGGAGGATTTCTAGTCATGAAAGTTTCAAAATTTTAGTTGCAAGGCAGTTACATCATTAAGGGGAGTATTTTGACAAATGATCATATCAAGGCTGACTAGATATGGGCCAATGTACAACTAAGGAAAAAAATTGGCCGACTAGATAAGGGCCATAACTAAAGCAACTAATGAAAAAAAATCATGAAAAGGAAAAATAAAACAAATAAGGAAAAGATAGGGGGTGGATCACGTACCACCCACCCCCACCCTGGACTTAGAACTTTGCTCGTCCTGAGCAAACTCTTAGACCGAGATGGAGGGAAGAGGATCACGGTGGTGGCGGATAATATGGTGGTGGAGGAGCGGAGGAGGAGGCATGGTTGTGGTAGTGACTTGGTTGATTTCCTTGGAACCACTCCATCATCTTTGCTTGCATGTCTCGAAATGTATCCTGAATGACTTGGTGTACGTCAGTATACCAAGGATAAAAATTGAAATCAAGATGGTTAGATCCCCATGGTTTGACATTTGGTGGAGAACAATCATATTGAATCTCATTTGTATAAGGATAATTATTATAAGAAGCATTGTTTTGACTGAATTGTAGTTGTTCGATTATATGTTGTCCACTAGTATCAATGGGGGTTGGGATGAAGGGATGATAGTCGGAGTATCCATCCATGACATTTGGTTGCACTGCTTGGGTAGTGATATGTAGTAGTGGCTCAAAAGACATTTGGTGATTATCATAGAGCGGTTCCTCAAAGGGAGAGGGAGGAGAGGAAATGGGTATGGTCATAGATGGGTGAGGGGGTTGTGGGAGGGGAACTTCTTGAGTGGTGATGTTGGTTGTACCCACAATATGAATAGTGGAAGGGTAAATGTCCATCTTGATAGGACTGACTGGGCCAGTTTGAGTAGCAACTTGATTGTCCACCAGAGAGATTCGGGTTTTGATCACATGTGGTGGTTCAGAATTAAGGAAACGTTGTTGCATTTTATTGAATTGGTCCATGCATTCAAGGAAATAGACTTCTTCCTCCTGGGTGTACTTCATGTTACCCACAGAGGCTTGAAAATTTATGAACTCCGTTCCCACTCTTAGTGTGAGAAGTCCTGCCTCAACGTGGATGAGGGCCCTGGCCGTGGCGAGGAATGGCCGACCAAAGATGAGAGGGTAGTTAGTGTCTTCTTTTATATCAAGTAGCACAAAGTCACAAGGGATATAGAAATTTCCGACCTTGACTGGCGGATCAATAATAATACCAAGAGGCTTGGTAATGGAAGAGTCTGCAAGTTGAATACGCATCGGAGTTGGTCTAGCATCAGTTAGACCAAACCTTCTACACATGCTCAAAGGGATGATGGACACACTAGCTCCAAGATCATCTAGGCCTGAATGGCTGGTAGAGTCACCGATATAACAAGTGATTCTGAAAGATCTTGATCTGTGCATTTCTTTGGCGTTTTACTTTGGATGATGTATGATGTAGTTTTGGCCAATTTTACCATTTCAGATTCCTCGGTAGTGCGCTTACGGTTTAGAAGGGCTGTGAAGAATTATTTTCATTCAGGTAGATCAGTCATAGCGTCCAAAAGTGGGATGTTGATGCATAAATTTCTCATAATTTCCTTGAATTTGTTGAACCTAGAGTCTAATTGGGTATACTTCAGTCGACCTGCAAAAGGTACACACGGCTTATATACATGACTCTCTTCTTGTGGGGAAGGTGATCTCAGCACTAGAGGGACAACAACAACCTCTTCATCACCCCCTTGGTCAAAATCTATGATGGGGGAACTTCCTTATTCTTCCGTGGTAAGGCCAGATCTGGTAGTGACAACCTTAAGTTGTTCTATATGCCTGGGGTTGGGTTCAGGCTGCCCTGCAAAAGTTCCGGCAGGAGGGTTCTGTTGGGCAAACAGACGAGCTAGTTGGGCGTCAGTCACCTTTTGATGAGCTTGTTGAGCAACGATGATTTGCTCCAAGGTGGCTATCCTTTCGTCAGATGTAGGGGTGGTGGTAGGGACATTTGGTTGAGGATGTGGTTGATTGAGGTTTTGAGGAGGGAGGTTTAAATTTTGAAATTGTTGTCCTTGATATGGTGGTCGGGTTAGTTGATTTCCTCAATAATTTCCTTGGTTTCCAAAGTTCTTTTGATTGTTGTACGGGAATCCAGGTGGTGGTCGATTGTTACCTTGAGGGTAGGGAGGCCTCTGTTGGGTTTGGAGTTGGCTAGAGTTCTTGGCACCTGAAGGGTTCCCATATTGAAAACCAGGGTGGTTTCTAGTTTGGTTGGGATTGTAGTAACTTTGTCCTGATATGGTATGGATTGAATTGAGGTCTTCTAGTTGTTGTCCTATTTTAGGTTGCATGGGCATGTTGTAGAGATATTGACAGTGGAGGGTGGTATGTCTGTATCCTTGGCAAATACCACAAAGAGAATCCACGGCTTTTAGTTGTTGGGGTGACTCTCTAAGGGTGACCAAGGATCACTCTAACCGATCTTGTTTTAAGGCAATTAATTTGAGGCTTTCTGCTATGCTTTGGATATCATTATTAACTTCTGCCTTGGTTACCTTAAGGATTCCACCAATTCCTCTTCTAGCCCTTGTTTCGGAAGCCCGTTTGACTACTTCCCATGCGCTAGTCAAACTTTAATGCATGAAATTTCCTCCAGATGAGGAATCGAGAAAGAATTTGGTATCATCATCAACACCACGGTAGAAGATCTCTATGGGTTGGGCTTGAGAGATATCATGGTGGGGGCACTTCCTAAGTAAGTCTTTGAACCTCTTCCAGGCTTCTCGTAAAGACTCTCCTGGGGACATAGAAAAGTGAGCAATTTGGCCCCGAAGTTCATAGGTGAGAGAAGGGGGGTAAAATTTCTCAGGAAACTTGCTTTGTAGAACTTCCCAAGTTGTAACATGTTCTTCGCTCTCCATAGTGTTGTACCAGCTACTAGCTTGGCCGGAGAGGGAATACTTGAACAACCTAAGACGAATGGAATCTTCAGAGACACCCGGAAGTTTGTTCAAAGAGCAAAGGTCAATGAACCTTTGAAGGTGATCTTGGCAACTTTCCCCATTGTTGCCTGAGAAGGGGTTGGCTTTCATCATGGTGATCCATTGGGTTCGTATCTCAAATTTAGGAGCAATGATGGAAGGATGTATGACCGGATTTTGTGCATAGGCAGTTTTGGGAACAGAAAAGTCCTTTAATTGTTTTTGCCCTTCGGCTTCCCTCCTATTGGCTTCTATGGCTTCTTGTTCGGCCCTATAGGCTATTCGTAAAGAGGCTTCTCTTTCTGCTTGCTCGGCTTGGATGAGCTCTCTTTGAGCCGCGAGAGCTTGGTCGATCCTACGGGCGACTTCCTCTTCATTCATTCTTTCTAGATTTTGGCAGTTTAAACGATGAAAAGTCCTTTCTATTTCCGGATGAAATGATTGAAGATCAATGTTCGGGTATCGCATGCACAATTAAAGCAGTTAATCGTGTGTAGAAAAAATGGACTGCCAGAATGGAAACTCTGTAGAAAGAGGAGTAGCACTTCCAGAATGTTACTCGGAAGGCATAAAAAAATAAAAATAAGTTTTTTAAAAGATTTTTAGGGGTTCGAGAAAACAATCTGTTGTCCCCAGCAACGGCGCCAAATTGTTAATGCATCATTTAGCACTCACAATCACTAAGATAATTATCCTAGAGTTTAATCCTTTTTCAACTTTCCGATTAAGGCTAGTATAGAAAGGGTCGATCCCATAGGACAACTTTGTAAGATTGTTTCTTTTTATCCCAATTGTTTTGAAGAACGTGTTATTTATTTTTGGTATTTTTTTAGATTTGGAACAGAAAGTAAAAGTCAGATTTTGGGGGTTGATGATTAACACTAAGGAAAGAAATGCAAGAATGGAAATGCACTTAACAAGAATGTAAATTTGCCCTATCACAAGGAAAATTAAGATTGTTTTTAGCACAAGAAAAACTATTATGAATGAAAAGACTATAAAGAAAGTAAAGCAAGCGGTGATTAAATCAAGAGATGAGAATCGAGGCTTTAGGGGTTTTCACCACCTTAGCCTAGGCAAAATCAAACTAATCCTTTAAAAACAACGGATTCGATGAAGGCAAGTGAATTAATAAAAATCCACTAAAGATAGACTCCACATGAGCCCATTGGTCCTGGTGCTCATACTTCTTAGTTCATCATCCTAAAAGAAGAAGATCCACAGTCGTTTCAAAACTCCTATGTGATTGGGTTTGTTGTTTTAAATCTGAACTTCCACGGTCATATCCATCCAGATTAACTTTTGATCAAATCAATTAATTACTTTGATAGATCAATTAGTTATCAAACCCAAAAGCCATCTAGAGTCATTTTTAAGGACAAATCGATAAAACCATGGCTAAGGGGTTATTCCTCTTGCCTCGATAAAGAACTACTCACTCATGGAGAAGGAGCAAAGAGAGACGGAGGAAGGAATTGATCTAGCCATCTTCGAGTCTTACGACTACTGATCCTCAATTAGAGACAATGAAGATGGTTGTCTCTTCCTACCTTGCTCGATTGCTCAAGAGAGGGGAGGAGGAGAAAAGCAAGTACTATATTTAAACACAATGGAATAATGGAATAACATGT
This sequence comes from Alisma plantago-aquatica, assembly GCA_963693085.1. NCBI lineage: Eukaryota > Viridiplantae > Streptophyta > Magnoliopsida > Alismatales > Alismataceae > Alisma > Alisma plantago-aquatica. Next base: position 124,006,210 of record OY856411.1, read on the forward strand.
AACAAAGATGCAAAGCCACTTTATTCAGATCTAGAAGAAGAATACAAGGAAAATTGCTTCAGAGCACTAATACAAGAAAACCCAAGATGCCCAAGGAAGAGGAAGTGCCCCTCCTTTTATAGGACAAGGAGGGGGGTATACATTAGGTTTAGGGCAAAAGAAATGGCCGTCGGCGGCTGCTAACTTTCTAGATCTAGTCAATAGAGGAAGCAATTGATTGTTTTGCATTCCTTTTATAGTAATTTCCCGTAACAGCGATTTCGAGAATATTTTTGGGCCAGTCAAAAATTCGGAAGCGGCCTGAAAATGTATTTTTCCTTTAGATAATTGAATTATCTTTCCAACGCATACTTGCACAATAAATTCCGCCTTGGGATGTGGAGTTATACCAATTTTGGTGAAAGGTATATACTGAAATCAGACTCTGTGGGAAAACGTAAGGCTACTTTCACTAGTTAATTGTTCAGCCAAATAAATACCAAAATTGCCTCAAAATATATCTTTTTTATAGACAATAAAATTCTCTTTTCATTTCATACTTTATCTTGAAATTATGCCTTTAGACGCAAAAGATATGGCTATTTTGGTGACAAGTATCTCAGGCACTGCGGGAATATTTGAAAAGCCTCATATCTTCATCTTTTATTTTCTCGATTTAATTACTTAGATAATTCCTGAAAATTAAGAAAAATATCATAAGAATTCAGGAAAAGTATATCAAGAAGATGAAAGTTCTATTTATTTTTGAATTAGCTAAAATTAACAAAAAAGTCCTAATTAATTATTCTAAATGAAGCAAAAATAAGAGATGAATATGCATTCATCAACTGACTCTCTCCTAGTTTGGAGAGTGGAACCACTCTAAATGACTTTGTCCAACTGGTTATTTCATTTTCTCTCATCCTTTCTATGCGTGTTAGTTAGGACTTCAAATTGCACTTAAGATATTGGTTTTGATTGATATAATTTGAAGGTCTAATCTATCTTGTGAGAATTTTTGAAGCTCTATTCACCCCCTATTAGAGCCCTAGATCCAACACCATGGCCTTTGGTGCCGCAAGTATGATCTTGCACCTTGTCAATGGAGCAACATACTACATGTTCAACTTGAGGAGGTTGATAAGGATAAAATGCATAGCTATTAATTATTTCACTTACTTTTTATTACATTAAATCTTCTATTTACTCTTATAATACATTCATTTATTTAATAGATTGACATTGATGCTAGGAGGAGCAAAAATAAGATTTCAGTCCCACACCAGCTCCTACTCCTCTAATAGCGCCAGGATGATCTTGAGTACCAAGAGTAAATATCCATTGTTCCCTTTGGCTCTGAGGGACGAACTTGACTTGTTTTATTTGCTCATAGAGCTCTAGATAATCACAATTAATGCATATATATTGTAAAAAGTGACAATAAGAAAGAAAATCAACTTGGCATTGTGATGGTTGAAATTCACCATTTTTGTGCCACATCATTTCTTATGGGGTTCGGAATTTACTCAGAGTGGGGTTTCTGAGAATCCATATAAAATCATCATGTCAAGGTGGACACATATATAGAATTGTGCTTGATCCATCCACATGCAGTATTTTCTTCTTATTTTTTGTGGAAGGAATAACCACCATGCCCCAGCTAATGGCCATGAACGTTATTTGCATGCCTTTATTTCTAATTCTCATGGTTATTCTTACTAATCAAAAGAGGTCTTGTATTTAACAATGCTTATGTGTAATAAGAAAACTCATCTAGTTATTAAAATAATTAATACCTTGAACTCACCTGATACCTAGAGGCAAGAAACTTGTTCCCCATGTTAGGTTCAACAAAAGTGTATTTCTCAGTGAAAACCTTCTTATTCTTTGCTTTAGTTATCCAATATATAGTGATATTGGTTCTAAAACCCCTACACATCTTTCTACATCCATGTAGTACCTTTTTTTATGAACATTTTCATCTTTATTGAAATAGGCTATGTGAAAGTAGTTATGTTATTACAAGAATTTGTTAAACAAAATAAGAATTTAGAGTTGGCAAACCTACTATAAAATCATATAGCTCACATATATGTCCTTTCACGTGAGATCTTTCACAGTAGCATCAACTTTCTATCAAGATTCTATATCTATTGGAACTTTTTGTGCACATTAACCCCTAGATAGTGTCTAAAAGAACTTACATTCTCACCAATAGGTATTAGTGTGTCATAAAATTGAATGACCAACTTCTCCCCATCAGCCCTAATATTTTGTAACATGTTCATGAGTGTGGGCCCTCTAGTAGGTGAAGAATCATCACTCCTAGAACCAACACACAACCTAAAGTGTTAGACTCCTATAGATCTCCTACCTAGAATACTCCTCCTCTGAGACCAGTCCATAGAGTCTAGAAATAGCTATATCATGTAAGATTTAAATTCATACACATGCTTTACTGATAGCATAAACATAAATGAAATAAAGGCACATATCTAGTATTGAAAAATGTATATTAATAAACATGTATGGCTTATAATATAAACATGAGTGAAAGAAACAACACATCTATTATTGCAAAATGTATATTTATGAACATTCTTCACTGGAAGAAACACATGCATCTAGTATTGACTAGATTTCTCATCAACAAATATTCACTCTACGTGATCTTGAGGCATATAGTATTCATCAATGTTAACTTTGACATTAACACTTGGTATACCAATCATTACTGGACTATATAAATTTCATAGCACTCTTCTTCATATGTAAGATCTACAATGAACTACATTTTCCCACGAGGAACAACAAAATAGATTTTATTTTTTAGGTCATCAATATAGAATACTTGTTTTGCATATGAAGCCATGATGAATGGCTAATGCTTCTCCTCAATCTTTTTAAAATTTACTAATGTGAAATCCAACTTTTCCACTTAACTTCTTTATTATTCTTGACCCAACTACACCTAAAGACATGAACTTTGAACTATATGTAGTAAAATTCCCACATGTCTTCAACAACACTATGAAATGACATATTAGTTTGTCGTGGTCTCTAGTATCACACACTAGAAAACAACAACAAAGATGCTTGTACAATGACCCCACTATTTTGGACTACACTACTGACATCCTGATGCTTTGTGTTAGTACGAAAACCCATTTTTATGATATGCTTTGTATGATAAGACATCCATTTGTTTGAATGTGAGACATTTGATTTTCTCGACAACATCATTTGGTGTTTCTAATAGTTGACTAAATACTTTCTCTTTAAATCACCTATTATTCTCCCTAGCAATACATATTGAACTGGATGAGGATATTATATCCTAATAAGATCAATGTGTTCAATATACGGATATCCAGTTGGTCGATGTTATGTACAACATACAAGTGTGCTTGTTCCCAAAACTCACACTAATACCTCATAATCGTACTCCTAGCATTCCCATATTGTAATGAGTTTCACTATGAGTAGACTATCTTACCACATATTTCATTGCACTTTAAGAAATCATCACAATAGTCCATTACCTACCTAGCCACATAACCCTAAACAATACTCCCTTTGGGTTAGTAATGATTTCGAGCATAACCCTTAAATATACTGATGTAATGTGCAAAAGGATACATCACGCATAAAAAATGCACCCGACATATTAACATCCCTAGTCAAATGGACAACCATATGAACCATGATATCAAATAATGAAATAGGAAAATATGTCTCAAGCTTGCACAAGGTAAGGATTACTTGATCTAGCAACTTAGTGAGATTTTAAGGATTTATCACTTTGCAATGGTGTTCATTGAAGAAGAAACAAAGCCTTGATATAGCAAACCTTACATGCTTTTGACAATACATATCTGATAGACAAGAAAATTTTGTTGCATTTTAGTGTGGCAATCATTTAAGACCTATCAACTTCGAATCCTTCATTTGAAAATCATTTTTGGATATTATAAGAGTATCCATCTGGTATCTTCACACACTGCGATCCCTTTTAAAATATTTTTTCTCCTATTTGGACAAAGTTTAGGTATATATGTGTGGAAACCCCTCATCTCTACTCATAATGCTTTCCTTATACCCATTTTATTTAAACCAATTTTGTAGTTTATGACATCTTAATTTTGTACTATATATTCAATAGGGTACCAATGAAACCATCATAGACATCTATCTCAACATGTATGACATCAGTATAATGCATAATTGTTAAAGAATTCCAATATAGAAGACCATAGCATGTTGACCTCTTATTGTATAAAGATGCATCAAATGTGGGAGTACTAGATGGTCAATTCCAAAATACACTGGCAATCTCATTCACTCTTTCTTAAACATACTTCCCTGGTATAGGTTTATGGACACTTCATTCCCAATTTGAATGCTTTTTGTTCCATTTGATAAGGAATTAGTAGTTGGATAAACCTTTAATTACCAAGAGATATAGTATTTATTACATAGACATCATGAATCTTTGTTTTCTTCATAGATAGGACATACTTTGCATCCTTTTACACTGTATCTTGAAATTTCTCATAAACTGAGAAGTCATTAATCGTTTAAAACAACATAGAAAACAAATTTAGAGGTCTTCCCACACAAAGCATCATAAGTCATAATGCCTTCTTCTCACAATTTCATTGCGTCAGATTGATGGAAAACATCAATGTCATTTCTAGGTTGTTTGGGCCCTAAAATCAACATTGACAACATGGCATACTTATTCTTCAAAAACAACCAAGGAGGAAGATTGTATATACCAATCATAACATACTGAGTACTATGTTGGATTACAAATGTACCATATAGATTCATCCCACCAGAGCAAACTCCAAGCCTTAAGTTCGATGCTTCTTCAACAAATTGAGGGTACATTAAATCAATTTTCTTCTATTGTGAGGGAGTCAGATTCATGTTGTAGGAACCCATCATCATTTACCTTTACATATGAATGCCAAGATAGATTTTTTGCACCATAAAAACTATCATATAAGTGTTAAAATATAAATATTATTGGTAGATACACATGACCTTTGTACAAGAACCATTCTTGGTCTTACCTGAAGTACTCATTTTGTACCTTGATGCCCCACTTTTTTGGAGAACCTATTAACTTGATATATTCATTTTGAATTAACACCAAATCATTTGTACATGTTTGCATCTTCCTAGCCTCTATTCCCATTGGTCACAACATTTTGTTTGATTCATATTTCGAGATTGGAAGCTCATTGCCTTTAGGAAGCATTTATTTCAGCAGAGGCAACAAAAATCTGAAAACTTTTATTGCTCCACCAATTGTTAGCTTTTAGACTATACAATACAATATCAACACAACGTCCAACCTCATGAACTTAAGACAACCGAAATATAATTAATTGTTATAATTACTACAATAATTTGTAAATAAGAAAGGTGTATTAGTAAGATTATCCCCCAAACTATACATCATCACATCCACAACATCATTCTGAAATGGTTATTTCACATCAATATTGTTCATGTTTATTCTTTCAAAAAATTATCAACATCCATATTTATTGGTCTCACAATAGGAATCTCTCCATAAAAATACCATTTTGTATATTCATTTATAATCCCCATTGCACATGACATGACTTTTAAGTTCCTGAGTAGTGTCAACTTTGAAATTATCACCATAATTCCAATAGGGGCAAAAATATCTATCTCCATGTCGTCTCTTATGTTCCTCAACAAATTTGATAAACTCATCATGAACTCTTATAAACTCTAAAGTGCGCTAATTTGGAATGAATACATGTAACATCCTAAATTCCAAACAAAATAAATTATGGTCCTAATTGTGAAATTTCATCTATTAATTTCATAACTTAGTCATTGATTCATGTTACCCCAAGTATCATGTACTTTATATGAAATATGAAACTAAGAGATATTAAATGAAATATGTGACCATTGACTAATTGATCATTAATTGGGAAAGAGACTGTCTAAAACTATTTTTGACTCTAAAACACACTTGATGTATAATTTGAGATCAATTTGACTTTCTCTGACCCCTAAAAATATTTTGTGAAGGTTTTACAAAGTTTTGAACCTAAATAAATTAGAATTCTATCTATTTGATTCGATTTAATAATTTCTTGTTTCATGGCACTATCGCGCGCATCTTTTCTCCCATTGCTTGATCAGCGACCCTTTTTCTTTGTCATTTTTTGTAGACTGACTAATGATTCATGAGTGTCTCTCTCGCATGGATTCCCAGTCCATTTTGGACTCACAGAGCCATGTCTCCTCTCCACTTTTTGTCGAGCCTTAAATGTGGGTCCAAAAGATGGAGACATGCATAGGTTATCGGACTTTTATAATTTATAGTACCCGAATGTTTAAGACACCTACAACTATCACAGGGTTGAAGTAGTTCGGGGTCAAACACAGGGATAGGAAGAACGGTGCTTCAGAACATGGGTTTCTCTTGTCTAAGCACTTCAAAAAAAGGGGGTGCAAGGAAAGGTTGTATGTCACATAAAAGAATCACAAAGAATCAAACAAAAAATCCTATCTCCGAAAGGAGTTACAAGAAAGATTTAAGTTTTGGGTTAATAGGTTTTTATAAAGGTTTTGTAAAATAGAATCCGGGGTGAAGGAAGAAGACTTAGGCATAACAAGCGGTAGCGGAAAACTTCAGGTACTCTCTTCTCTCAAAGAGAGTACCTCCATCTACGTGCCAATACCCTCTCTCAAGAGTAATGGATATGAGTTGGAGTGGAAAGAAAATCGAGGTGGCCCCGATCCTGGGCACTCTCGTACTCTCGGATCATACTGAACTCTAGAGTTACAACATCCCTCTCTCAAAGGAGTTGAAATGGGAAACACGATTCGATAGCTAGTCAAAACATGATCCAAGCATATAGGCTAGAGTTTAGATGCTATAAAGAAATCATCCAACAAAAATGAATCATACATAGAACAAAAAATATTAAACTCCACTGATTCCATAAGCATAGATATGTAAAAGGTTTAGTTACAATGTGTAATAAATGAAAGTAAATTGTTGTAAAAAGGAAAGATAGGTATCGGCCCCCTTGATATAGGTGGTCTATATACAGTAGCAGACCCCTAAGGTATTGCTAACCTGATCCTGGGTGGGAGCTCTGCCTGATATGTCTGTGTCGGGTGACATGTCGTGACAGGCAGGCGTATCGATCAAGGCTCCCTACCCGATACGGTCGTGTCGGGGTACCACCCTCTCGGGCGACACACCGTGATGGGTGGTCCGTATCGGGTTCGATATCATGCCAGGTTAGAGATGACTTAGGTTCTTGGGTTCCTTGTATTGGGTATAGGGGGTGAGCCATCTTGGGAAGGAGCCCATCTAGGAACCAGGCACATTGGGTGGCCTTCTTGGTCATATCGGGCTACTGCAGCTACCGGGACGGTTTCTAAGTGAACCACTCCTGCCCCTCTCGGGTTGGGAGTGTGTTCACCTGGTATCACCTGGCACGCCTTGGAGGTCGACATGCTAGCTCCAGATGCTTTCCGAAATTAGCTTTTGTGAGGTTCCGACCCGTCCCATCGGAGTCCTGTAGCTTCTATTTATAGGTCACGATTTGGAAGAGGTTGCGGTTCTCGTGGAGCCACGTGTCCTCAATCGGCTTTGTTCACATGGCTTTGGGGATGGTCGACACCTGCGTATCACTCAGCATGGTTTGGCTATCGCGTGCCGGGTTGCAAAGGTATCGGGTGGCTGTGGTGGGTGGCTGCTTCTGGTGAGTGGCTTGGAGCGCACGACATGCCCATATCAGGCCGATTGGTCGTGGCAGGTAGAAGCTCTCTGTCGGGTAGGTAGTGTGCCACTCGTCAGATGCCTCCCCGTGCGACACGCCCCGTGTCGAGTTTCTGTCACATCGGGTAGCGACCGCGATGGGTAAGTGGACGTGTCGTGCGGCCAGTGAAGGGGTCGATTCATTGTAAGTGGGTCGGGACTGGCCTTTTTGCTGATTTTGAGTGGAAAGCGAGGGAAACTCTATAAAAGATGGGAAAAGAGTTAGGAGCATAGTGTGGTTTATTCTTATGCAATAACATCATAAAACAGAAAGGAAAATAGTTTAGAAGGCAGGTTTGACAACAGAATATGAGCCATAAATAGCCATAAAATGGGTGTTATCACTTTTGTTTTCCCTCCACGACGAATCTCAATGTCTTCAGACTCCTCCAACTCCCTTGTCTCTTCTCTCTAATTGTTTTGACCCCAGACATCATGGGACTCCATGTCTATGACTCCCCTCACCACCATGAATCATCGCTGCCACCTTTATGTCCCCCTCCCTATTTAAAGGGTCAGAAACAATTGAAGGTTCTTACAAATCCATTCTCCTATGTCAATTTGATCTCTAAATCCCTGATCAAGCCTCGCCAATTCAATTTTTCATCTTTGGCGTCTACCTTGTCAGCCCAACCTTATATGTCACCTCTAGTCAAATTAAAGATTCAGTAAGCTTCTTTGACCCTAAATACTTCTTTTTCTATCATTACTTTTTCCCCAAAAATCCCTGAGCATCATATCCTATGTCTAAACCTAAGGACCAGATAAACATTCACTGCCTTGGTCAATATGTGGTCACCAAACCATCGTAAAGCATCATATGAGTTCGACAGACATCCACATATAGGTTTCGAGTCTTGTTTGATGTTTTTCAATATGTTTGTTCTTGTTTGTGTTTGTTTTCATGTTTTGAGTACCCATATGACCTACTTTTGTTGACTTCTAGAGTGAGAGGTCGTGTTCCTCCATCTAGCTACCACACTCGTGAGCCCTATCTTGCCTAGCTCGACTTAAGATAAGGAAGGTGACGGGCACCACAACTTCTAGTGACATGAACTATATCCAAGTTTATAATATCCCTCTCAGTGTTGTTCTTCTTGCAATCTTCATATTTGTTTTGAGAACAATGAACTGGGGTTGGATTTCCCAATTTTCCCTTGTAGATTAAATTTTATCTATCATGCATTCATGGTTATTTTTGGATTTTCTTACGTGACCTTTCCTTCTTTTGCAAACATTGGTTTGATGGGCCTTTACCCAGCTGGTAGTGCCCAATTGGATACCTCAGAGTGGGCCCAAGGCTGAGATAGACTAGGTGATTGGATAACGATGCACACATGGTTTTACTCAAATTCTAATTATGTTAGGTTTCATAAAATCATAGTAATTCAATCAATCGTCACAAAAATAAGTGTGAATCATTTTTGGAAAGGTTCAACTACAACCTGATTCTAGATTTTTTAAACACTAAATCTATAATACATGGCCAAGAATTTTTAAAATACTCATATTATATTTAGATTGTCATTAAGATGATAATTAATGTAAAGTATATTAGTTTTAGAATCTACGATTTCATCAACATCAAGAGAATCAATAGGAGTTTCTCCATGATTTGATAAGTGGATTCATGCACTCAGAGTTAACAAGTATGGGTAAAGGGTTTAACGTTCGCTTATATTTATGAAATTCAGTTTCAATGATATCAAGTACCTCTTTCTTAAGTCCTTACAATTCAGATTATGAAATTTCAGTATATAGTTCTTCTCTAAGATCATAATGATAACATCCACATATTTCTTAAGTTAGATTAAATGTTTCAAGTTATTATGTTGAAGATTAATGTTAAGTATAAGAGAATTTATTCATGTTGATCCTTCCAAGTTATTCACCTTTTGGGTACATATCAAGCTCTTGAGAGCAATATCATATTCAAGCTCTTGAGAGCAATGTTATTCATCAAGCTCCTGAGAGAAAATGTTACAGATTCAAGCTCCTGAGATCAATGAGCACTTTATTGCATATGTTATCAAGCTCATGAGAGAAATGTATTTTATCAAGCTCTTGAGAGAAATGATTACAAATTCAAGCTCTTGAGAGAAATGTTATACATCAAGCTCCTAAGAGCAATAAGCACTTTAGGTCATGTATATACACACTCATGAGAGCAAGGTTATGGAAGAAAGACAATATAGTCAATCCAAGATAATATGTCAATGATAAAGAGAAATATAAATATAGATAAAGGATATGAAAGAAATTATATTTTTACAATATTTAATTAATGTTTTCACAAAAGTATAATTATATTGCAAGCATGTATAATGTTACTCAGTGCCACTTACTCTAATGTGTTTTCCATTTTGACTTGCATGGCTGGGGGTGGGATGCCTACAGGTATGGAGCAATGTCAAAGATAGAGCCATATGAAGATTATCCTATAAGGAATAGCCAAGGTGTCTCAAGGTTTTGCCTAGTGGGGTGTCATCTACCTATATGGTCAAACCATTTTGGTTAGAGTTTCCTTCATGTTGTAAATCATGTTTAGATGTTAGATTATGTATGCAAAGAACTCATGTTGTAGTACCTCTATTGGAAGCAATGTATGAATCAATATCAATGTTGTTTAATTTAGTTGCAATGTACTATTCTTGTGACATCCCTTTCAGCTAAAGTCCCTCATGTTATGGAAAATATGAGAGTTGCTTCTGTTGATACATATATGCTTAAAGGGGGTGTTATATTAATGGTATCAGAGCAAATAAGTAGATGGCCACCAGGAAAAAACCATATTCATATTATCTAACCACTGGATAGAATAAGTATGTGAAAGATATTAGATATTAGGGTAGAGGTCTAGTCAGGAGACATAAGTTAAGATAAGGATTAGGTGTGCCTAGATGTTTTGAAATTTTTTCTAACTCTAGAGTTGTATATATCACACTCTCTCCCACATGTTGTGGTATGGGACACAAGCTTATGGACTTTTGTAGAGAGAATGTTATATGCATAATCATTCTTGTCTTGTCCTTTCAAGTGAATGTGGTATGGGACATGTGCACAAGGGAGGCGCTAAGATAAGTATGATAAATCACGCCACCTATGAATATATGAATGGTTGACATGTATCCAAAGATGACAAATAAAACAAGAGTTGGCATTAAATGTTTGAGGCATATAGTCACCTAAATGTAATCAGATACATAATAATATCAAGAATGCATATGAAGGATAGAAAACTTGACATAAATAAATCAAAAAAAATCATGCACATGCTAATGGATTATATTATTATTAAAATCATGTTTAGGATTTACAATTCATGTTATGTTGATATAGTCCTCAATCATATTATGTGAGCCTTAACTGACCTTGTGAGCACTATAGGTGCATCCAAGAGAGTGGCTATATCAACCCAAAAAAAATCTAGTCTAATATGAAACCATGTCAAGCTAATCAAGTTCTCATGTGGTTGTGTTAATCATGAGTAGGTCATATTTTAAGTGTGATAACTAGACTCTAAGATGATATTAGAGAGTTAGAATACACAAAATATGTAAATGTCTAAGGTGGGTAGAAACCTAAAAGGAAATTTCAAGGATGAAACTTATTTAAGGTATGTAGGATTGTAACATTCCAAATTTCACAAAATAAATTATGATCCTAATTGTGAAATTTCATCTATTAATTTCATAGCTTAGACATTGATGCAGGTTACCACAAGTATCAAGTATTTTATATGAAATATGAAACTAATAGAGATAAAATGAAATATGTGACCACTCACTAACTATCATTAAATTGGGATAGAAACTATCTACAACTATTCTAGACTCTAAAACACACTTGTGGTTAAAATTTGAGATCAACTTGACTTTGTATGACCCCTAAAACAATTTTGGGAAGTTTTTATAAAGTTTTGACCCTAAAGCAATTAACATTCGATTTAGTAATGTTCTGTTTCATTGTGATGTCACACTCATCATTTCTCATAGCTTGATCAGATGGCCCTTGTTTTTTGTCATTTTTCACGGATTGATCTTATGCTTCACAAGCGTCTTCCCCCCCCCCAGATTCCCAATCCATTTCTGACTCAATAGAGCCAGGTCTCCTTTCCTCTTTTTTCCCCTCCATGATAAATATCAATGTCTTCAATCCCCACCAATGCCTTCATCTCTTCTCTATGATAGCATTGAGCCCAAACATCATGGGACTCCATGACCAATCGATGAAATGCCCTTTAGTGCTAGGACTCCCCTCACCACCAGGAATCACCGTTGCCACCTTGATGCCTCCCCTCCCTATTCAAAGGGTTAGAAAAACATAAGGTTCTTACAAATTCATTCTCCTATGTCAATTCAATCTCCAGATCCCTAAGCAAGCCCTGCCAATTAAATTTTTCATCTCCAGTGTGTACCTTGTCAGCCCAGTCTTATTCGCCATATCCAGTTGAATTGAAGATTTAGTAAACTTATTTGACCCTAAATACTTCTTTTTCTATCATCAATTTTCCCCCAAAAATCCCCAAGCATTGTATCCTATACCTAGACTAGAGGACCTCGTCGGTGTTCACCACCTTGGTCAATTTGTGGTCACTAAACCATGGTAAAGAATCAGATGAGTTCGACAGACATCCATAGACGGTTTTTGAGATTTGTTTGATGTTTTTTGATGTAATTGTTCTTGTTTGTGTTTTTTAATTTGTTTTGAGTACCCATAGAACTTGCTTTGTCTGACTTCCACATTGGGAGGTTGTGTTCCTCCATATAACTGCCACACCCGGTGAGCCCTATCTTGCCTAGATTGGATGAAATGAGGAAGGTGTCGGGCATCGTATCTTCCAATGACATGAATGAGATTTGAGATTTTGAATATATAGATCAGTGATGCTCTTCTCACAATCTTCATTGTCATTTTTAGAATGATGAACCGGGGCTGGCTTTCCCAGTTTGCCCTTGTATATAAAATTTTACCTATCATTCATTCATGGCCATTTTCAAGTTTTCTCATGTAACCTTTCCTTCTTTTGTAAACCCTGGTTTAATGGGCTTGTACACAATTGGCACCACCCAATTGGGCCACCTTAGAGTGGGTCCAAGGCCAAGATAGACCAAGTGGTTGGATAATGATGCATGTGTGGTTTTTCCTCAAATTCTGATTAGTCAGGTTTCATAAATTCATAGTTATTCAATCAATAGTTGAAAAATAAGTGTAAATACTTTTTGGAAATGGTTTTTCAAGTACAACATGATTCCAGAGTTTTTAAACCCTAAATTCATCATCTACGTCCAAAAATTCCTAAAATACCCAAATAAGGTTTAGATTATCATTAAGATGATAATTAATGTGAAGTATATTAATTTTAGGAATCTAGGGTTTCATCAACATCTAGAGAATTTGTAGGAGTTGCTCCATGAATTGGTAAGTGGATTCATGCAACTCTAAGTTAACAAGTATGGGTATATGGTTTTATATTTGCTTAAATTTATGAAATTCAAATACAATGATATCAAGTACATATTTTGATAAATATGTGAAAGATAAGTTCTTACAATACAAATTATGAAATATTAGTATATAGTTCTTATCTAAGATCATAATGATAACATGCACATCTTTCTTTATTCAGATTTAATGTTTAAATTTTTATGTTCAAGAGTAATGCTAAGTACAAGATAATTGATCCATGTTGATCCTTCCAAGTTATTCACCTTTGAGGCACATATCAAGCTCTTGAGAGCAATGTCAAATTCAAGCTCTTGAGAGCAATGTTATTCATCAAGCTCATCAGAGCAAATGTTACAAATTCAAGCTCCTGAGAGCAATGAGAACTTTGGTGCATATGTTATCAAGTGCATGAGAGAAATGTATATTATCAAGCTCCTGAGAGCAATGATTACATATTCAAGCTCTTGAGAGCAATGTTATACATCAAGCTCCTGAGAGCAATATGCACTTTAGGTCATGTATGTGCACACTCATGAGAGCAAGGTTATGGAAGAAAGCTAATATAGTCAATCCAAGATAGTGATGTCAATCATAAAGAGCAATATAGATATAGATAAAGGATCTGAAAGAAATTCAATGTTTACAATGCTTAATTCATGTTTTCTCAAAAGTATAATTATATTTCAAGCATGTATAATGTTACTCAATGCCACTTACTCCAACGCATTTTTCGGTTTGCCTTTCATGGATGGGGGCACGATGCCCACATGCACGGAGCAATTTTGAAGATAGATCCATATGAAGATCATCCTATAAGGAATAGTTCAAGGTGTATCAAGGTTTTACCTAGTGGGGTGTCATCTACCTAGACGGTTTAACCATTTTGATTAGAGTTTCCTTCACGTTGTAAGTTATGTTTAGATGTTAGATTATGTATGCAAACTACTCATGTTGTAGTACCTCTATTTGAAGCAATGTATGAATCAATATAAATGTTAATGTGTAGTGCTTGTTTAACTTAATTGCAATATTTACTATTCTTGTGACATCCCATTGAGATAAAGTCCCTCATGTTATGGAAAACATGGGAGTTGCTTCTGCTGAAACATGCATGCTTAAAGGGAGTGTTACAATACCCAAGTTCTATCCATTATCTAATCATAGGAAAATTAGGTCACGAGCGTAAGTCAATTTTAGACTAAAATATGTTGTAATTGATACGAAACTTATAAGTAATTAATAAACAATTTTTAGCAAGAATATTGATGAATGTGTACCATCTATCCCATTCCTAAACATTAAATATGACTAGTTAGTGTATAATGTGTGTTTGGTTTCCAAAACAATTCTGACAATGTTTCCCCTTTGCTCTCCAGTACACCAATTTAGATGGGAAAATATACATAAGAATATGTACTTAGAGAACAAACAAGAAATTGACTACCAAAATATCTCGTAAACCAAACAAAATTTATCTACTCACATCCTAAGTGAGATTAATTGTTCAAGAATAGTCCCAACCTGGAGACTATTCAAGATTTACTACTAATGAGTAAGTCTTGGACATGTTTTTGGTCTACATGTAAAATTATCAAATTCATATATAATTTGGGTAAATATACCTCTTATTTAAGTCTCAATAAAAAAAATTAAGATTTATTCTTGTCAATTTTAGTGTATTCCTAGGTGTGATCATCCATAAACAACATTAGGCCTTAGGTATTGGGTCTCTATCAAAATTCAAATCATTATTAATAATAAACTCACTGAATATTGATATTGATAAAGAAACAATCATATAATTTAAATTCCAAACATGCATTGAGACAGAGAACATAATTTTTGGGGTTTATATAAAAAAGAGACAATATATGAATAAATTCTAGTAAGCATGAATGGCATGCATTGTTCAATATGAACAAATTAAACATATATTTTTTGTTATTTAAGATAAAGAAACATGTTTCAACAAACCAAACAAGCAATAATTCCATGGTCTATTTGTTGGTATGTATGCCCATAGATACAATCATATGATGATTGTAATGGCATATCTTGTAAATGATTTCATTAATAATAAATGCAATCTTTTGATTTATTCTATTTAATTCAGTTATCAGATAATGATAAAACATTATGAATGTCTAAAGAATGATGTTGCTCAATGTTGTATGTCTTCGGTTAAGGACTTGAATAATGAATTCATTCAAATGTCAAGAGTAGATACATTATTTCTATGTCCCTAGTTGGATGTTATTTGGAAGGCTGACAAACAACAATAACACATAAGACCAGACTGTGTATTGGTTGATGACAGAATCTCATTAGTCATGATATATGAAATCAGACTAAACACATAGATACTTGTTGGAGAACACTATATTAGATGGATCCACCATGAGAGTGACATATGGAAACCATGATTAGGTAGTTAGAATCACATTTCACAGTAGTGGTGGTGATTGTTGTTCTTAGACCTGAAACCACTACACTCATCACATGTCATTTGACAAACTTAGACATCATCCACCGTGACCTTAAATAAGGGTTTCTATAAATGCAGTGCTCGGGTGCATTATGACAGATGGGGATGAATATGAGTGATGTAGATGGTATTTTTTCCTCCTACACGAGTTTGATATCTAGAACACTTGATAAGAGAGAATGAGAAAATCATGTGAATGCACATGTGAATCAATATATGATATTGAGTTCACATATATCTTAGACAGTTTGCTATAGTTCAAGGAACATGGATTGAATGTTGAGAGGATGATGATTCCATGCCTCGAGTTCAACTAAGATATTAGTGACAAAGGAATTATGCAATTATTGTAACACCAACCAAAAATATAATGTTGAAGTTGTTCTCTAACTTCCTGGATTACTTGGATAGCAATGATGTGTTTCTAGATACCACTCATTGATTTGAATGTCATAAGTTATTTATGGACACTCATTGCCAATGTAACTTGGTACCTATAAGGTCATTCACATAGGATACGGTTAGAGTAGGAGTTTATTCATGAATGTGGTTTAAACTTGATTACTAAGGATTAGGTATTCAGTTTAAACAACATTGAAAATTGATTGTCTGGACTGTGAACTGAGTGGTTTGATAGTTTAACGAACCATTTCAAAGTGTCAATTTAACTGAACCAACATTGGAAGTATGGTCCATGAGACTATTAGTTCAGGAAGTGAACCGGTCAACCCAAGTCCATGAACTGACTAATTTAGGTTATGAACTGATTGTTTGGTTGATCAATTCGATTGGATCAAGGATTAGTGTTGACATCATGTTGTGCAATAATCAAATATTAATTGCCAAATCAATAGTGATTAGGAAACATAGTGAAACTATCGATTCAAGGGCTTAAATGACTGGATCACATGCTGACCAATCAGTTCACCTTTGAACTAACCATTTTGCCACTCACATGTTGTGAAAATTCATGAAATCATGTCCCCTTGGACTCCAACACAAACCAGAACTCCTGATCTTGCTACAAATAGAGGGGTAGGTGAGGCTTTTTAGAGACACATCAATTTCTCTAACAATTTTTTGTCTTCTCTAGTTGTGGTAACCAAGAGAACCCAATCAAGTCCTACCCATCAAAGGGAGGGATAAAAAGGGAGAGACAATTGTGAGAGAGAAAGTCGGTGATAGTACACTAATTAGAAGGGAAAACTCGTTCTTGACCATTGTTCTAGAACTGTAGGAGTTCCTAGTGGTCCTTGTGGATTACTATAAAGGCAAGGAGGTTTTTTCCTGCCGCTCAGAGGACAAGGTCAACTATTGTCCGGGGTGAACAATTAGGAGGACAAAGCAAACATTGTCCATGTGCTTCTTGAAGAAAGGTGCACACTAAAATGATGCAATTTTTGTTGGACTTTCTCCAGGGCCAGGTATAACCTTTCAACCATATTTTACATTACATAATTGTTGACACAGTCTACTGTACATAGGGGAATATGGTAGATAAATTTTTGTTTCCAGTTCATGTTTTGCCACTATATTTCCCTACATTATTTTACCCAATAAACCCTAATACACATTTTACTAAATAAATGCCATGAAAATGGGATAGGTGTAACATCCCTAACCTGGGTTATGTGTTAACCCTAGATGTTTTTCTTAATGAGGTTGATTATATGCTTTCTCTTATCTTTTGAAAAGTAGTTAAGGCTCAAGAGGAACTTATATTTCAATTTTAGTCCTTTTTGAATAATGTTGAAACAATGTTTTGTTAGTTTTGGACTAAAGTGAAAATTACCCAAGTTGAGGGGTTAACTTGCAAATTGTACATGATAAAATGGTCCTAAGATGTTTAAGCATCATAGGAATGAGTATGATGCAGTGATATGGCTTCCACAAGCTTGAGCACCAAGATAGAGCTTGCTGAGTAATCTTTGTGCATTAAAATCTAGTTTTGATGTAATGTGCAATTTACCCAAAACATAGGGTTCAATATGAAAAATACCACTTCAAGAGGTTACCTAATGATTCTTGGCATCATGTAGAGAAAATAATTTGAGAGGGGTGCCTCATTTGAATCATTTTGGAAGAGAGAGAATCTTGATATTAAAATTAATCAAGATTTAAGCATAAATGGAACTTTACTTCAATTTAATGCAAAAATAAATATATTAATTGAAGTTCCTTCAACCAAAATGTGATGTTTGATTTTATAACAAGGATGAACTACCATTTGCCTTGCAAAGGCCACGAAAATATCTAAGTGAGTGGAGATCCCACTCACATTAGTTAACTAAAAAGTAATATCCACTAAATATAGGATATTAGTAGTATATGAATTAAGGTGCTTAATTTGTTTTCCTTTAATTCGTGGATAATGAAGAGGAATTAAAGGCAAAGAAAGGTGCCTTCGTATACAAGGGAGTGAGGGGAGTATGTGGCACAATTTGGGGAGTTAAAGGATTTCTTTTCAACTTTCTCTCTCCTTGAAATTCCTTTATAAACACTTCATTTCCCACTCAACCAAAGACTCTTTTTCAGATTTTCTTTCTTCCTTGCTTTGGACGAGCACAAGGGAACTTAGGAGAAGCAGGGGAACTAACTTCAACCTGTAGGCAAGCTCCTTGATCATCTTCAAACTCAAATTCATGGTGGAAATCACAAATCAATGCTTGATTTCTTCTTTTCTCCAATCAATCTTCAATCCTAGCCAATCTTTTTCACTCAAAAACTTGAGGAACGAACCTTGTGGAGTTGAGAAATCTTCTTCCACCATTAAATACGTGGAGTTGGAGCTTTGAAGCATTCTTTGAAGGCGGTTTATATAACTTGAACACAATTACATCATTATTTAATTCCAATTTTACAAGTTATGTTGATTTCTCTTTCTTCTTGATCTAATTGCTTGTTGTAATGGATGATTCTATGAAATCAGTAGTAATGTGAACCTTAGAAATGAAGGTAGATGATGATGACATCATCTTGGAAACTTTTCCCAAAATTGCAACTCCAATTGATTTCCAATAAAATTGGTCAATCGGTTTCACCAAACCGTTTGGTGACCAAACAGTTTGCAAACCGTTTGAGGAATTGGGTTCAAAACCATTTGGGATAGTTGACCGTTTGTATTTGAGTTGACCATTTGGAAAGAAACGGTTTCTAAACCGTTTGATGATTAACGATCTTCAAGATTGTTTGGTGTTTAGGGTTTATAAAACCGATTGAATGGAAACGGTTTTCAAAACCGTTTGAGGTTGAGACCAAGACCATTTGGAGGTCTAAACGGTCTCAAACCATTTGGGTATGATTGATCAAACCATTTGGACATGTTTGATCAAACTGTTTGGGTATGTTTGATCAAACTGTTTGGGCATGATTGTTCAAAACCGTTTGGACATAATTGTTCAAAACCGTTTGGACATGTTTGATCAAACCGTTTGGGCATGTTTGATCAAAACTGTTTGGGCATGATTGTTCAAAACCGTTTAGACATGATTGTTCAAAACCGTTTGTACATGTTTGATCAAAACCGTTTGTAGATCCAACTTAAGCAAAATCATTTGAAAGTTTACTTTATGTTAAAACCCTTTGATGGTTCAATTTGATCAAGCCCAATTAATGGATTAAATGATTTCCAATCATTTGAAGGTTCAATTAACTCCAAAACTAATTGAATACTTATAAAGTACCTCAATGATGATTACAGTGGAAGCATATTTAATGAACTTAGATGATTTATACATTTGCTACTTAGGAAGGTAATAAACTCATTACCCAATGATTACCAAAGGTAAGTACAAAGGTTGAATCCATAATGTACTTAAATGATTGGTAACCTTGGTAGGGTTAACCTTTGATATTTAAGGAAGCAAAAACTCAAAACACATAGCTAACCTTATATGTATGTTTTTGAATACAAGATTAACTCAATCTAATCAAGATTGGAGTATTGAACGTCCTAGAGAGGATGAGAGAGAGAAATTCATACATGTATAATAATCAAGTAGTGATCAAGCCTCAACACATTCAAAATAAATTAAATATGTAATTAGGGTATGATCCTTGATAAAGAGATCATGAAACCCTAATTGAGGGGATTGATGAACCCAAACCCTAATTTAGGGAAATTCTGAGTGAAACCCTAATTTAGGGGGATAATGTAAACCCTAATTGGGATAATGTAAACCCTAATTGGGATAATGTAAACCCTAATTGGGATGATGTAAACCCTAATTATGGGTAATGGAATGTGAAACCCTAATTTCAGTTAAAGTTACATAAAATCCTAATTTGGGGAAATGTGGTGAGAAACCCTAATTTAGGGTAATGATATGTAAATCCCTAATGTACGGTGATGTAATGTGTTTTGAAACCCTAAAACAGGGTAAAGGTATGAGAAACCCTAATTTTGGGTTATAATGTACGAAACCATAATTTTGGGCAATATGATGATAAATCATAACCCTAATGTGGGATAATAGGATGAGTATCTTTGATTGACATGAAATTGAAACCCTAACCCTAAAAAGAGAATAGTGGTATTACTTTGTGTTGCATGATGTTGATATGTAAGCATTATAACTGTTATCATGAAGTACTAGCCATACAGGTATCATGAGAAGATGAACATAGCCGGGTATGAGCTATGATGTTTCTTTTATTAAAGTTGTTAATGATCCATAATATGCCTTGTTGCCTACTAAGAGGTAACAAGAGGTGAAATGAGCTTTGTGAGCTATGTAGAATGCTTGTGTAGCAAGAATCGTGATTACCTTAGTCAGATGACCTGAAGGTATTAAGTTACCTGATAAGTGGTAACAAGTATCCTATGATGAACTGAGGGTTTGAATACCCATATTCTATAATCATGATGATGAACTTGTTAAGAAATGGAAATGTACATGATGAGATGAGGGATTAAGATCCCAATACTTTATTAAAGAGTTGAACAATACTTGATGAAAGTATTACCCATTCTTTGTAGCAATTGTCATAATATTTAATGTTTGGAAAGTTGTTTGATGCTAAAAGAATATGGTAATACACTTAATTAATCAAGTGATATCATATAATGTAGTTGCCCTGACCATAGATCCATCAGTGTCAGAATTTGTTGAATAGTGAAACGAGTTAAACTCGGAACACATATTTTTGAATATGTGGGGGTAAATGGGCAATTATATCCTTATGGCCTATAGGGATGACTGTGTGTTATTGTAACATCCCTGACCTGAGTTATAACCTAACCCTAGAAGTTTTTCCTAAATATGTAATTAAACACTTGTAATTATCTTTTAGCAGGTAATAAAAGCTCCTAAGGAACATATGTTTCCATTCCTGTCCCCTAGGAACAATGTTGTAGTATTGTTTTGCAATGCAGGGACCTATGTGCAATTATCCAGTTAAGAGGTTTAACTTGCAGAGTTCACAGGTTAAGATGTACCCTTGATGATGAAACATCATAAGAGTGAATCTGATGAGGCATGATGGATTTTTCAAGCTTGGGCATTCAGATGCAGCTTGTGGAATGATCATGGTGCTTAAAAACCCTAATTTGGAGTAAAGTACAATTTACCCAAATTATGGGTGAAACTTGTAAAGTACACCTTCTAGAGAATCTTATATGACTCTTGGCATCATTTAGAATAGAAATGATGAAAGAGATGCACCAATAAATAATCAGATAAGAAAAGTAATCTTTGTGCATAAAATTCACCATGCATGTGTATGAAGACCTTCATATGTGTACCCTAGTTGAAATTTGATCTTTTCTACCCTTAAATCTTGAGCTTTGATGAACTTGGTTTAAGTTTAGATGGCTTGGACGTGCCTAAGAAGCAAGGAGGGATTTATATGAAAATCCCATGCTTTAGAGGTCCTTATGGTGTAAAATGGCCTAAAGTATAGAAGCCCTTTTCCTTGTAAACCAAGTAAATGATCCTTCATTTCTCTTCACTTCTCTTCTTTCTCAAAACATCTAAGGAAAGCTCTGGAGCTCAGGGAGGTGACCAAGTAGTTCTAAGGTGAGAAGAACCATCTTCAAGCTCGGATTCTTGGGTGAATTCATCATGCAAGCTTGGTTTTGTAGATAACTCACTTAGTTTTCTTGTTTTAGCCATCCATTTCTACCTTTCTTTGGAGGAATCACACTTGACCAAGTTCTGGAGTTCAAGACGCCATTAGAGGCTTGAATCCTGGAAGCTTGGAGCTCCAAGAACATCGTTTAAGGTGGGTTTTATAATTCTAAACTCTACACTTTATGTGCATGTTTTGTTCTTGCAATTCTAGCACTTAGTTCTTCTTCTACCTCCCTTCTTCCTTGCACTTTGCAAGTAAAATAGTGGAATAACCGACCTTGACAGAGGTTGAAGAAGGTGGGTGTGATTAACAAAGTTACTTTATCAAACGGTCCTGTTTCTCCCCCCCCCCCCTCTGACCAGACCGTTTGAAGGGCAAACGGGTTCACATGATCGGTTGGAGAAAATGGGTTCAACCCATTTGAGGGCATTGACCAAGCGTTGACCGTTTGGGATTCCTGTTCATAATCATGTAGGCTAATGACCCACCAAATTTGAGGGGTTAACTCCAAAGGAATCGTAGGTTGAAGGCCAATCAATTAGGCAATCGAATTGAATTAAGTGTTGATCTTTCCAAACTGATTAACTTGAACTTTTTGGGCAAACGGGTTCAACCCTTTTGAGTGAGTTGACCAAGTGTTGAACGTTTGAGATTCCTATTCATAATATGTTGAATTTCATTCCTGAAAATAATCAAAGTTAAATTCTTAACCAATTAAGAGTTCAAGGCACTTCAACATCCTAACCCTTATCGGGCTGAAATTGCTGTTTTCATATATAGATTTTGTTGAGTTTTGGGTTGAAGGACCCAAACGGTCTCAAGATCGTTTGGGGGTTCCTCCAAATGGTCTCAAGACCGTTTGGGCACAACTCAAGACCGTTTGAAGGTCTAAAGTTGAGGTAATTTGATGGGTTGAGGGTCCAATTGTAAAAAGTTGTTGAATCGATAAAAATGCTGATTTTAGACCTAATTCAAGTTCAACCCTAATCCAACTAACTTGGTTTTTGGTCAAACCTTGGGCAAACGGTCTCAAGATCTTTTGGAGGTCATCCAAACGATCTCAAGACCGTTTGGGCCAAGTTTGGACCCAATTGGAGTTCAATTGATAGGTTCAACCTTGATTTGATTCACATTGTTGAAAATTGATGATTAGCCGATTGGAAACCTTAATTGAGTTAGACTTAACTCTAATTGGCTTCCAATTGAAGGTCAAATTGGTGTCCAATTGTTTGAGGCTCATCTTAATTGACTCAATTTGTAAGTGGTTAACATGTCTTGGGCCAATTGAAGGCTTCAACAAAGGATATCCTATTCTATCATAACCTTTATGTCACCTTTCATGACCACACTCGTTTAGGCTCAAATGGGTTCACACCCATTTCAACTCAAACGAGCCCACACCCGTTTCAATCCAAATGGGTTCACACCCATTTCAACTCAAATGAGTTCACACCCGTTTCAACTCAAACGAGCCCACACCCGTTTCAAACCAAATGGGTTCAGACCCGTTTCAACTCAAACGAGTTCACACCCGTTTCAACTCAAACGAGTCCACACCTGTTTCAATCCAAATGGGTTCACACCCGTTTCAACTCAAACGAGTTCACACCCATTTCAACTCAAATGAGCCCACACCCGTTTCAATCCAAATGGGTTCACACCTGTTTCAACTCAAACGAGTTCACACCCGTTTCAACTCAAACGAGTCCACACCCGTTTCAATCCAAATGGGTTCACACCCGTTTCAACTCAAACGAGTCCACACCTGTTTCAACTCAAATGGGTTCACACTCGTTTCAATTCAAATGGGTTCACACTCATTTCAACTGAAATGGGTTCAATTGAGTGATACCTTGTTTTAATCAAACCCTAATCACATGATGGTGATGTGTTGACTTGTGTTAATCAATGAGGACTAAATGCAACCTAATCTAGAGTGGTGTAATCACCATCTACTAGTTAGAGGAGAGAGAAGGTACCAATTATGGTAGAAACTCAAGTAAAATACCTTCAATATACATGAATGTGCATGAATAGGGTATGATCCACTATGTGAAATCATGGAAACCCTAACTATGATAATTGATGAATCTTAACCTAACTTGAGAGCACCAAAGGTGATGTTTTCTCATAACATGATGATGATATGAGTTCAATTCATGTAATGTGAATAGTAAACCCTAATTCAAGGGTGATGACATGTAATGTGAATAGTAAACCCTAATTCAAGGGTGATGACATGTAATGTGAATAGTAAACTCTGATTCTAGGGTGAGGGCATGTAATGTGTACCTTAAAATACTATTTGATGAAAACCAGGGAAACCTAGCTCTTGTAAGAGTAGGGAGATACAACTTCTTTAAATGAGTTATTTATTGTTATCAGTTGAATTGACCATGTAGGTTCCTGTTTGAGGATGATCATATCCAGGTATGGATGATGATGCTATATTCATTGAAAGCATGTTGTTAGCTTTATGAATAGTGATATATCCTGGTTCCTTGTTAGTGGCATCTTATGAGATTGATGGGTTGTGAGAGCCATGAGTACCATCAAGGTCATGCTTAACAGATGACTTGTGATGAGAGAATTGAGAAATGATAATTGATGTAAGTTAGACTTGTTACATTTAGTATCCTTCTTTCTTAGCTGCTATGCTAATGTTTAATATTCAAGAACATGTATGTTATCTGATAAGTGATAACTTATGAGTTTGATAGGTTGAATGAGTCATGAGTAATATGCGCTGATGTTCATCAAAGGTCATATTATTTAGATGACCAGATAAAATAATATGTTGTTGGTAATAAATGTTATAATTAGTCCAGGGGTTTGGGCTCTCACTTTCCAGATTCTTAGTGATAAGATGTTTAGGGATTGATATCCCTATGTTAAATTATGAAATGTGATTCTGATATAGAGTGTTACTATGTGAAGTTCTATTACAAGATAATCCTATGAAAGGCTTAACTGCAGACTTATGGGTGATGAATGTAAATAACCCTTCTATTACTTAAGTATGGTTAAGTATGATTTCATGTGTACTAATCATACAGTTATGTTGTGGATTTGGAATCCTAACACCTTGTAGCAAAGGGTATGGCTACAGGCCATGATATCCCTTATTATAATGCCATGTGATGGACATATGATATAAGCCTGAAGAGAGCCAGTGTGGTGATGATGGATTTATAATAAATAGATGTTATACATGTCCTTTTATTTCTAAAAGAAAAGGGATATGTGGGTTTATCTTAGAGATGCTTTACTTCTAGTAGGAGGAATAGATTACAATCTGTGAAACATTGTTCTAACTACTCCTAAAATATATATGACTTCTTTGTGTACTGTTATTCTCTTATTCTGTAATAATCATGTTTCTGGCGAAGGGTTATAACTCCCACTGGGGCAATTATTTAAAATTGTCTCACCCCATAGATTTCAACTTTTTAGGTGGTCACCAAGGACGAAGAGACCAATCTCCAGGTGAACAGTATCAGCAGCAGCAGCACCCGGAGCAGTAGTAAATCTCAGGTGGAGATTCAGACTGCTGAGTTATGTAGATAGATAGTCAGTCCTATGCGTCCTCTGTACTCTCAGGTCCTTGGAGTCATGGTCTGAGTTTTGATTCGTCTCTTGAGATTTTATAGCATGTTGTGTACAATTACTCAAGAAGTAATTAACAGAGATGTAAACAGTTTATCTTGAATCTATGAAAGGAGTTTTTATGGTTTCAATGTCTTGTCTCAAAAATTTTTATATTCCGCCGATTTTTGGTATTCCGCTGCTAAACGAATTGCTTCCGCTATGTTTACTTCGAAGTTCATGTGTTCATCTCGGACTTTGGAGATCAGAGCCCACAATTAGTGGTATCAGAGCCCGGTTCGCTGAGTCTACAGAGACATAGGACTTAGGATGTCGAGTCTATCCTTAGTGTTCCTTCCTTATCTAATAGAACCTTCTGCTCCTCAGGAGGATAAGATATATAAGGATGTCTGAGCCACATGAAGAGTACGTGGCGGAAAGTAGCGTTGTTGCACCACATGGAGGTGCAAGGCACCCAGAAAGGGAGCAACCCTTACCTGAGCAACCTAGGGAGCCACCCCAGTTTGACCCAGCTGAAATAGAAAACACAGCTGTCCATGCCTTATTTGATAAGTTTCTGACAGCCATAACACACATAGAAGATAGGGTGCCACCATCTGCACCTAGGGTACCAGCCCATCAGGAAGGTTATCGAGCTGGCAAGACTTTCGAGAGACTTTGCCGGGTGGGAGCCATAGACTATGCTGGTACATCTGACCCAACAGATGTTGATCTATGGTTGACAGAGCTGGAAAAGGCTTTCAGGATCCTTGATATTCCTGAAGCTGAAAAGGTAAAACATGCGGTATACCTCCTAAAAGGGAGTGCTGGTAATTGGTGGATGATAGAGGAGGATAAGAGACCAGGCGAAGAAATAGGATAGGAGGTTTTTCGACGAGAATTCGTCAATAGATACTTCCCTAAGATGTATCTAGATGAGAATATCTCTCAATTTGAGAAGATCACATAAGGACACATGAACGTTAGCGAGTATGAAGCTAAGTTCATGGAGTTACTACGGTTTTGTCCACAAATGGAAGTTACCGATGAAGAAAGAATTCGACGTTTTGAAAAGGGTTTGAAATCTGAACTAGCCACTCCTGTGTCTGCTCTAGAGAATAGAGAAAGGTTTGCCACCTTTGTGGAGTCAGTAAGAAGGATAGAGAGGTCAGAAACCATGAAACAACAGACAAGTAGTAAGAAGATGTACACCCAGCCTCAAGAACAAGGGCCTGAAAGTTTTAAGAAACCAAGATTTTCTACCCCATCAGCTTTGTCAGGATTTCCTACCCAGACACAATGGGTGTCAAGTGGAAGTAGGGATCATAGTAGTATTCCAAGAGGACCCTCCGACATAGCATCAGCATCGGTAACTGGATCGTATAGACATTTTGCACCCAGGATCTGTTACCTATGTAGACAGCCATGACACCTGGCAAGGGATTGTCCAGACAGGAATACAATAATGACTCAGCCCCAAGGACAGAGTCTGCAAGGCTCACAAGGGAGGCTTTATAATAATAGAGGACGTGGACAAACGTCCCATACAGGTCAGATGAAATAAGTTTTGTTTTAATATTACATATCAGGATTCTATGTGTTAAAAATATGTAATTTTGCTGCTTCTGAATTCCTTGACTAGGTCCTGGAAGAACACAAGGGAGATAAGAACTTGTATCTTACTCAGTATTCTTTAAAAAAATGTATAATCTCCCTTAACTGTGTATGAAAAGGATGAAATATAGATGTGATACCTGAAGAATAATCTAGTATGGTAAATTCTATGTGTATAATGATATGAAGAACAAGGAATATGTTGATAAGTAAAATACATACTACCTAATCTCAATACTTATATACCCTGGCCAGGTATATAGTTATTGTAGATAAGGAAAGTATGAAACTCCTAGATTGTTATCTTTTGATTACTCTAATCAGGTAATTATTCTATAACCATCTAGAGAGTATAAGGAAAAATTAAATAAGAAAAGCTCAGTGAATATGCTCAGTGAATATACTCAGTGAATGCTTAGTGAATATGCTTAGTGAATATGCTTAGTGAATATACTCAGTGAATACTTAATGAATATGCTCAGTGAATATACTCAGTGAATGCTTAGTGAATATGCTTAGTGAATATACTCAGTGAATGCTTAGTGAATATGCTTAGTGAATATACTCAGTGAATACTTAGTGAATATGCTCAGTGAATATACTTAGTGAATACTTAGTGAATATACTCAGTGAATACTTAGTGAATATGCTCAGTGAACATACTCAGTGAATACTTAGTGAATATGCTCAGTGAACATACTCAGTGAATGCTTAGTGAATATACTCAGTGAATACTTAGTGAATATGCTCAGTGAATATACTCAGTGAATACTTAGTGAATATGCTCAGTGAATATACTCAGTGAATACTTAGTGAATATGCTTAGTGAATATACTCAGTGAATACTTAGTGAATATGCTTAGTGAATATACTCAGTGAATACTTAGTGAATATGCTCAGTGAATACTTAGTGAATATGCTCAGTGAATATACTCAGTGAATACTTAGTGAATATGCTTAGTGAATATACTCAGTGAATACTTAGTGAATATGCTTAGTGAATATACTCAGTGAATACTTAGTGAATATGCTCAATGAACATACTCAGTGAATACTTAGTGAATATGCTCAGTGAACATACTCAGTGAATGCTTAGTGAATATACTCAGTGAATACTTAGTGAATATGCTCAGTGAATATACTCAGTGAATACTTAGTGAATATGCTCAGTGAATATACTCAGTGAATACTTAGTGAATATGCTTAGTGAATATACTCAGTGAATACTTAGTGAATATGCTCAGTGAATACTTAGTGAATATGCTCAGTGAATATACTCAGTGAATACTTAGTGAATATGCTTAGTGAATATACTCAGTGAATATGCTTAGTGAATATACTCAGTGAATACTTAGTGAATATGCTCAGTGAACATACTCAGTGAATACTTAGTGAATTTGCTTAGTGAACATACTCAGTGAATGCTTAGTGAATATACTCAGTGAATTTCCTCAGCGAATACTTAGTGAAAAAACTTAGTGAATATACTTGGTGAATTTCCTCAGTAACTACCTAGTAAGCATACTCAATGAACTCCTTCAGTGAAGCCTTTGAGACAATATACTGAGTAAAATATCTGTGTTAAGGTATGCATGTTCCTCTGATGGTAAGCATTCTTGAGTAATATTGGAAGAATGTTCTTTTATGCTTTTTCCTTTCAAAAAGTATGGACACCTTATGTTAGGGGTTTATGCTTTATACAAGCATAAACAGTGATAAGAAGTAACTAACAAAAGGGACTTTGTACAAATTACAAACCCATAATATCATCATGATGATCAATCTATTTTTCCTTTCCCTGGGATTTCGAGGATGAAATCCTTGTTAGGGGTTTATAATTTGTAACATCCCTGACCTGAGTTATAACCTAACCCTAGATGTTTTTCCTAAATATGTAAATAAACACTTGTAATTATCTTTTAGCAGGTAATAAAAGCTCCTAAGGAACATATGTTTCCATTCCTGTCCCCTAGGAACAATGTTGTAGTATTGTTTTGCAATGCAGGGACCTATGTGCAATTATCCAGTTAAGAGGTTTAACTTGCAGAGTTCACAGGTTAAGATGTACCCTTGATGATGAAACATCATAAGAGTGAATCTGATGAGGCATGATGGATTTTTCAAGCTTGGGCATTCAGATGCAGCTTGTGGAATGATCCTGGTGCTTAAAAACCCTAATTTGGAGTAAAGTGCAATTTACCCAAATTATGGGTGAAACTTGTAAAGTAAACCCTCTAGAGCATCTTATATGACTCTTGGAATCATTTAGAGTAGAAATGATGAAAGAGATGCACCAATAAATAATCAGATAAGAAAAGTAATCTTTGTGCATAAAATTCACCATGTATGTGTAGAAGACCTTCATATGTGTACCCTAGTTGAAAGTTGATCTTTTCTACCCTTAAATCTTGAGATTTTATGAACTTGGTTTAAGTTTAGATGGCTTGGACGTGCCTAAGAAGCAAGGAGGGATTTAGATGAAAATCCCATGCTTTAGAGGTCCTTATGGTATAAAATGGCCTAAAGTATATAAGCCCTTTTCCTTGTAAACTAAGTAAACGATCCTTCATTTCTCTTCACTTCTCTTCTTTCTTAAAACGTCTAAGGCAATCTCTGAAGCTCAGGGAGGTGACCAAGTAGTTCTAAGGTGAGAAGAACCATCTTCAAGCTCGGATTCTTGGGTGAATTCATCATGCAAGCTTGGTTTTGTGGATAACTCACTTAGTTTTCTTGTTCTAGCCATCCATTTCTACCTTTCTTCGGAGGAATAACACTTGACCAAGTTGTGGAGTTCAAGACTCCATTATAGGCTTGAAGCCTGGAAGCTTGGAGCTCCAAGAACATCGTTTAAGGCGGGTTTTATAATTCTAAACTCTACACTTTATATGCATGTTTTGTTCTTGCAATTCTAGCACTTAGTTCTTCTTCTACCTCCCTTCTTCCTTGCACTTTGCAAGTAAAACGGTGGAATAACTGACCTTGACAGAGGTTGAAGAAGTTGGGCGTGATTACCAAAGTTACTTTATCAAACGGTCCTGTTTCTCCCCCCCCTCTGACCAGACCGTTTGAAGGGCAAACGGGTTCACATGGTCAGTTGGAGCAAACGGGTTCAACCCATTTGAGGGCGTTGACCAAGCATTGACCGTTTGGGATTCCTGTTCATAATCATGTAGGCTAATGACCCACCAAATTTGAGGGGTTAACTCCAAAGGAATCGTAGGTTGAAGGCCAATCAATTAGGCAATCGAATTGAATTAAGTGCTGATCTTTCCAAACTGATTAACTTGAACTTTTGGGAAAACGGGTTCAACCCGTTTGAGTGAGTTGACCAAGCTTTGACCGTTTGAGATTCCTGTTCATAATATGTTGAATTTCATTCCTGCAAAGAATCAAAGTTAAATTCTTAACCAATTGAGAGTTGAAGGCACTTCAACGTCCTAACCCTTATCGGGCTGAAATTGCTGTTTTCATATATAGATTTTGTTGAGTTTTGGGTTGAAGGACCCAAACGGTCTCAAGATCGTTTGGGGGTTCCTCCAAACGGTCTCAAGACCGTTTGGGCACAACTCTAGACCGTTTGAAGGTCTAAAGTTGAGGTAATTTGATGGGTTGAGGGTCCAATTGTAAAAAGTTATTGAATCGATAAAAATGCTGATTTTAGACCTAATTCAAGTTCAATCCTAATCCAACCGACTTGGGTTTTGGTCAAACCTTGGGCAAAAGGTCTCAAGATCGTTTGGAGGTCATCCAAATTATCTAAAGACCGTTTGGGCCAAGTTTGGACCCAATTGGAGTTCAATTGATAGGTTCAACCTTGATTTGATTCACATTGTTGAAAATTGATGATTAGCCTATTGCAAACCTTAATTGAGTTAGACTTAACTCTAATTGGCTTCCAATTGCAGGTCAAATTGGTGTCCAATTGTTTGAGGCTCGTCTTAATTGAATCAATTTGTAAGTGGTTAACATGGCTTGGGCCAATTGAAGGCTTCAACAAAGGATATCCTATTCTATCATAACCTTTATGTCACCTTTCATGACCACACTCGTTTAGGCTCAAATGGGTTCACACCCGTTTCAACTCAAACGAGCCCACACCCGTTTCAATCCAAATGGGTTCACACCCGTTTCAACTCAAACGAGTTCACACCCATTTCAACTCAAACGAGCCCACACCCGTTTCAATCCAAATGGGTTCACACCCGTTTCAACTCAAATGAGTTCACACCCATTTCAACTCAAACGAGTCCACACCCGTTTCAATCCAAATGGGTTCACACTTGTTTCAACTCAAACGAGTTCACACCCGTTTCAACTCAAATGAGCCCACACCCGTTTCAATCCAAATGGGTTCACACCCGTTTCAACTCAAATGAGTTCACACCTGTTTCAACTCAAACGAGTCCACACCTGTTTCAACTCAAATGAGTTCACACCCGTTTCAACTCAAACGAGTCCACACCCGTTTCAATCCAAATGGGTTCACACCCGTTTCAACTCAAACGAGTCCACACCCATTTCAACTCAAATGGGTTCACACTCGTTTCAATTCAAATGGGTTCACACTCATTTCAACTTAAATGGGTTCAATTGAGTGATACCTTGTTTTAATCAAACCCTAATCACATGATGGTGATGTGTTGACTTGTGTTAATCAATGAGGACTAAACCCAACCTAATCTAGAGTGGTGTAATCACCATCTACTAGTTAGAGGAGAGAGAAGGTACCAATTATGGTGGAAACTCAAGTAAAATACCTTCAATATACATGAATGTGCATGAATAGGGTATGATCCACTATGTGAAATCATGGAAACCCTAACTATGATAATTGATGAATCTTAACCTAACTTGAGAGCACCAAAGGTGATGTTTTCTCATAAAATGATGATGATATGAGTTCAATTCATGTAATGTGAATAGTAAACCCTAATTCAAGGGTGATGACATGTAATGTGAATAGTAAACCCTAATTCAAGGGTGATGACATGTAATGTGAATAGTAAACTCTGATTCTAGGGTGAGGGCATGTAATGTGTACCTTAAAACACTATTTGATGAAAACCAGGGAAACCTAGCTCTTGTAAGAGTAGGGAGATACAACTTCTTTAAATGAGTTATTTATTGTTATCAGTTGAATTGACCATGTAGGTTCCTATTTGAGGATGATCATATCCAGGTATGGATGATGATGCTATATTCATTGAAAGCATGTTGTTAGCTTTATGAATAGTGATATATCTTGGTGCCTTGTTAGTGGCATCTTATGAGATTGATGGGCTGTGAGAGCCATGAGTACCATCAAGGTCATGCTTAACATATGACTTGTGATGAGAGAATTGAGAAATGATAATTGATGTAAGTTAGACTTGTTACATTTAGTATCCTTCTTTCTTAGCTGCTATGCTAATGTTTAATATTCAAGAACATGTATGTTATCTGATAAGTGATAACTTATGAGTTTGATAGGTTGAATGAGTCATGAGTAATATGCACTGATGTTCATCAAAGGTCATATTATTTAGATGACCAGATAAAATAATATGTTGTTGGTAATAAATGTTATAATTAGTCCAGGGGTTTGGGCTCTCGCTTTCTGGATTCTTAGTGATAAGATGTTTAGGGATTGATATCCCTATGTTAAATTATGAAATGTGATTCTGATATAGAGTGTTACTATGTGAAGTTCTATTACAAGATAATCCTTTGAAAGGCTTAACTGCAGACTTATGGGTGATGAATGTAAATAACCCTTATGTTACTTAAGTATGGTTAAGTATGATTTCATGTGTACTAATCATACAGTTATGTTGTGGATTTGGAATCCTAACACCTTGTAGGAAAGGGTATGGCTACAGGCCATGATATCCCTTATTATAATGCCAGGTGATGGACATATGATATAAGCCTGAAGAGAGCCAGTGTGGTGATGATGGATTTATAATAAATAGATGTTATACATGTCCTTTTATTTCTAAAATAAAAGGGATATGTGGGTTTATCTTAGAGATGCTTTACTTCTAGTAGGAGGAATAGATTACAATCTGTGAAACATTGTTCTAACTACTCCTAAAATATATATGACTTCTTTGTGTATTGTTATTCTCTTATTCTGTAATAATCATGTTTCTGGCGAAGGGTTATAACTCCCGCTGGGACAATTATTTAAAATTGTCTCACCCCATAGATTTCAACTTTTTAGGTGGTCTCCAAGGATGAAGAGACCAATCTCCAGGTGACCAGTATCAGCAGCAGTAGCACCCGGAGCAGCAGTAAATCTCAGGTGGAGATTCAGACTGTTGAGTTATGTAGATAGATTGTCAGTCCTATGCGTCCTCTATACTCTTAGGTCCTTGGAGTCATGGTCTGAGTTTTGATTCGTCTCTTGAGATTTTGTAGAATGATGTGTACAATTACTCAAGAAGTAATTAACAGAGATGTAAACAGTTTATCTTGAATCTATGAAAGGAGTTTTTATGGTTTCAATGTCTTGTCTCAAAAAGTTTTATTTTCCACTGATTTTTGGTATTCCGCTGCTAAATGAATCGCTTCCGCTATGTTTACTTCGAAGTTCATGTGTTCATCTTGGACTTTGGAGATCAGAGCCCACATTTATCACCTATGTAAAGGATAGGTTGTGTGCCATAACCCTGATAAGAGTATGGCTATAGGCCATGACTCCACAAAACAATACCAGGCATTAGCTGTGTGATCTAAGCCTGAAGAGAGTATATGATGTGGCTATAACTCTATAGCGAAGATGCCAATATACCCTGGCAAGCTAAATTGAAGTTTGACACATGATGTCTTTGCCATGTAATCTCGTACTGACCGAGAAGGTTGAGGTCTTGGAGTCCGGCTCTTCCATTGACCTTGTGTGGTACCGATGCTTAACGTAATCGTGGTCAGTTGGAGCATGAATGGTATACTTCATCTCTTCAGAGCATTAAGAATGATTGTAAAACATAATCAGCCGTGTAGCGTATTTTCTTAAGGTTGAAATACGAGAATCACTGGTTGATGTTATCTTGCTTAGTATAGCGGATAAATGTTATACATGTTCTTCATATTCCTTATTGGATAAATGACATGCTGCTTTATCAAGTCATAGCTGAAATGCTTAGAACAAGAATATTTCTCTAACCTGTTTAGACATTGACTTAACTGTTGTTGAATATATATAATTCCTCTGTTCAGTTTTATCTTATTAAACTGCAATAATGATGTTTCTGGCTGAGATATCTCTCGCTGGGACAATTTTACAATTGTCTCACCCCCGTGGGATCCAACTTTTTAGGTAGACATGGAGGAAGAGGCAGAAACCCTAGAGCATGGGAAGAGCATCAACAGCAACAACAGGAACAGCAATGATTTTTCTCAGGTGGAGACACTGGCTGTCAAGTCTTGTATATGTGTAAATAGAGTCATATGTGTCGTATCTGTACTCTCAGGTCCATGGAGTCAATCGATAATATTTTAAAGAATCGATCTGAGATTTTGGCTTAGTGCCCCGATGTTCTTGTGCTACCTATGTATAGTTTAACAGGGCAGTTGATGTTGTAATTCTCAAAAAGAGATGGTACAGGACATGTACTTGCGAACCAATATGTAATTGAATTACTTTGGTTCTTTTTGAAAGAGTTTTCCTTTGTTGGATCTCTTTGGGGGGGGAATGGTTTTAAAATTTTAGTGAATTTCAGTAATCCGCTGCTAACGAACGCTTCCGCTTAATTATTCATGTTTTATAAGTTGGATGTCACAATAGGGGTATGAAGAAATGGACCTCAGTCAATGTGGAAGTAGGATTAATGGTCACTGGATAGAGATATAGAGACGGCAACAACATCTAGAACGGTAGTAGTAGTAGCAAGATTGGACAAAGATGAGAGAAGATATCAACCTTAGTAGGGGCTACAAGCTGGAAAGGAGAAGGACAAACTTATGAATGGGCGATAAGAAAAACATCCCTTGATGGAAACAACAACATGTAAGACTGGTGGTGGCGTTGAGAGTGGGAAGGGCAGAGAACAGTTGATGACAGGGAGCAACATTGGTTGGAGATTCTGGAAGGAGAGTTGAGGGTTTCACAAATATAGAGTGGGGTAAGAGAATATTCTTGGGTGTTAGTATGATGCTAAGAGAGTCACCTTTTAACCAAAAACTAACACTATATGGAAGTGGTACCTTAGTTTTTAGTCCATCAACATCCACCATCGCTTCTCTAAATTACTAATGTTTTGATGTTTCATGTGTCTAAAATGGAGGGAAAACTTGTTTCTCTAGCTATTAGTGGGATGCATCTAGCTTTAGTTTTTAATCGTGATGCTATACGAAAGAGATACTCGGGTTTTTGATCCAACAACATCCAATTTCGTGTATCTATAGATAATCAAAGATGTGATATATAGTTTCTATTTTTCTAATGATAACAGATGTTATCAGAATTGTTGCTATGTCGCTAATAGTGGTAGATTTTATGCTCATGAGTGTAAATGATTCTCAATTTCTTGTAAGAATTGAGGAAGTTGTGTCAATTCAATATCTCTTTCTCAAGGGTTGATCATAATGAGAAATTGTGTTTTGTGTTTTCCATTAGATCTATAAAGAAAATATTTACACAAGTTAAAATCTTTACTTAGTATTAATGTTGTGAATTTTAATTTGGTATATAATTAATAATTTGCCCACTATTTTATGTAAATCAATACTTCTCACTAATAATTCAGAGGATAAGAATAAGCAATCTTTTACATACCAAGATCCTTATTTCATTAAGTCATGAGTCAACTTTGGTTGAGTGCTCCTAAGTTAACTATTTAGGTAGGTAACCATTACCAATTTCTCCCAATACAACTCTTGGTTAGATGGTTGTACAAGTCCTTTTCATAATTCATATTATGAAGTGTACACCATCTTTAGGCAACTAGGTATTATTTATTGGGACAAGATAAATGGTACACCGTGCATTGGTGTTCCCTATTCGATCAAGGTTTTTGTGTCTTTTGCACAATCAAAGGAATATTAAACTTAATATCACATTTGAGGGAATTGATATAATATTTATATGTATCCAATCACCACCACATACATACTGATATACATATTGTATACTATAACAATCACCGCATGCGTTAAATATGACATGGAAACTAGTACAACATCTTGAGCCTACAAGAACTGTAAACAAAAAACTAGATAATTGACATCTAATGAAACTCTAATTCTAACTTTTTGAGTTTTACGTTGATCGAATGGTCTAGTAGTCAAATACTCTATTTGGACTTACCTTCAGTTGTTGATGGACTCATTGATTAATCTTCATCATGAACCCTCCAAGGATATTCTTTGTTGATGTGTGCCTATGATCACGTCCTTTTCTCCACCATGGTCCACAGTTGATGCTAAAACACCATCCTGTTTTTCAAGAATTAAATTTACATGGAGAAGGTAGAGAGAAAGGCATGGCATGTAAGATGCATACATGTTACAAGTTTTGGATCATCATCAAAAACCATGACTACATGTTTTAGATAATAAGCATTACCACAAGTGACGTCATTGGCATATCCACACCCACCAAAAAAATAATTTTAAAAGCTTTATAATTTACATATATTATAGCATATGTTATAGTTGGTGATTAGTATGGACACACATTGCACATGTCATCAATAATGAGGTTGTACAACATCATCTTTTATACCATTGTAGGATATTGTGGGAGGGGGTACAACAAAAAATACACATTAAAAATCATTAGCCAACGAATCCATCATAGCTATTAAACTTTAGTATATTAAATACACAAGGAATATTAAACATACCTTGGAATACTCTAGTTGTACTACAACTAGACATGTCTTAAATTGATATTGATTTCACATTTTGTATTTGGAACCAAAGTTGTTTTTGTTGTTGTTGTTCAGTCTCCAAGTCATCCTTGTCACAATTGCACCCTATAGCACTCATCTCTTCCTTGCAGAAGCAGTTTGTCCTTAAGGCTTTGAATAAGGTCCTCAACCTCTATATCGTCCATTGTCATGTGGGAGCTCTCATTGTAGCACCTTGGTTGCCAATAGGAAGTGGTATGGTGTAGGTAACCCTTAGGATTGATTTATCTCTCTCAAAGAGGAAGAAGTTTTTGTAAAACTTGTTTGTTTTCATATCATGTACATTCATCCTTTATATAAGGGATTCAGGGGGCAGGCTTTAATGAAATTCCAATCTTATTCATACTAGCAATTTCAAAGAGACTTAAAATAGGAAAATGAGACATCTAATCGATCTGTAAGTCCCCTAACCTAACTTAAAATCCAATAATTTTGTTAATCATAATTTAATGGTTTATTTAAATTTTGAAATCAATTAAATCATATGGAAACCCTAATTTGGTTTAGTTTGCACTTTGATTGTCCTAATTTTATGATTTGTTGAAGGTATGCAGACTAATATGCAATTTCACAATATATGAGGATCTATTTTAGTTTATGTGCACTGTATCTAATATATTTTTTCTTATATATGTGCTTACCTAAAGTTATTTGAATGCTTTTGAACTTTGGTTATCTAGGGTTTCTCCTTATCGTTCCAACCCTAATCCTAGCTTGGTCTAGTGGTTGGAGGTGCCTGGCCTTAATGGGAAACCTTGA
The DNA here is from genome assembly GCA_963693085.1 of Alisma plantago-aquatica. NCBI lineage: Eukaryota > Viridiplantae > Streptophyta > Magnoliopsida > Alismatales > Alismataceae > Alisma > Alisma plantago-aquatica. The sequence continues at coordinate 124,043,867 of OY856411.1, forward strand.
GCCTTGATGGATTTAGACCCTGACCATCTATCCTGTCTAGGTGTAGAGTGTTCCTTGATGGATAGGTGTAGAGGAAACCTCAATAGGTTAGCTGGGAACCTCAATAGGGTCATGTAGACTAATATGCAATTTCACAATATATGAGGATCTATTTTAGTTTATGTGCACTGTATCTAATATATTGTTTTCTTATATATGTGCTTACCTAAAGTTATTTGAATGCTTTTGAACTTTGATTGTCCTAATTTTATGATTTGTTGAAGGTATGCAGACTAATATGCAATTTCACAATATATGAGGATCTATTTTAGTTTATGTGCACTGTATCTAATATATTGTTTTCTTATATATGTGCTTACCTAAAGTTATTTGAATGCTTTTGAACTTTGGTTATCTAGGGTTTCTCCTTATCGTTCCAACCCTAATCCTAGCTTGGTCTAGTGGTTGGAGGTGCCTGGCCTTAATGGGAAACCTTGAGCCTTGATGGATTTAGACCCTGACCATCTATCATGTCTAGGTGTAGAGTGTTCCTTGATGGATAGGTGTAGAGGAAACCTCAATAGGTTAGCTGGGAACCTCAATAGGGTCATGTAGAGGGGGGTTTGATGGATATTATAGAGGTAAGGAATGGTGGGACATTTCTACCTCATTTGGTAATCAATATACATGGATACATGCTCTAACATGAAGGAGGAACCAAGGATCACTATTTCATTTTTGGCCTCTAATGTCACTTTTCTTAACTTTGGTTACAGAGGAGAACCGACACCATAACATCTACAATGTCAGTTGTAGAGCACAAATGTCACTATTGGTCATGTCATGATGATTAACAAAAACATGGGTACCGCTTTCTCTATAACGTCAATTAACTCTTAAAGAAACGGGTGTCCTAGATAACATGCAAAACACAATCTTTTAGGGAAACAATTTGCCTCCAAAAATATTTTAGGTTAGCATTGGTTGTCACAAAATCGACAACATACCCCTTCCCGTCAGTTTATCAATAGTGAAATCAACATTGTACATCTTATCAATTACAAAAAAAATATACATGTGGTGTCAATTTGCAGTCAAGAAACCAACAATAGAGGGTTCACACCACGTCTCTGCAAAAATATGATTCCCCCCAAATTGATCTCTGGTGTCAATTATTCCACCAAGACTGAAGTCTAAGTCCTTACTGAGGATGACATTTTTTCATTTGGATAAGGGCCTCTGTCATTGGTGTTTTTGACAAAACTGACATCTATGTCCTTACTAAGTCATTGGTTTACCTCTCTACAACTGACGCCTATCCTTACTGAGGTAGACTTCGCTTGTTTGAATAAGGGCTTTTGTCATTGGGCTTTTTGATAGAACTGACATCTAAGTCCTTAATTAATTATCACTGTAACTCCTAAAATTGATGTCTACACACTTAGTCGTTGGTTGTCGCTAGCAACTAACAACTAACTTCACTTAATAGCACCCGCAAACTTTTTCTTTTCCCCGTTCTCTATTTCATCGTCCTAAGCCATCTTTTCCATGGAGATTTCATGCTCCATATGACCACCGCCACAGTACTAACCACTACTATTGTTGTGCCATTACTTCTATTGTTGTGTCACCACCACCACCAACAGTCACCACGATTATTGCTGCTAGAGTTGCAATTGTTGGCCTGCTGCTCGTTGTACCATTGTCGTTGGCATGACTACTATTTACCACTATGGTCGCTAAATGTTGCCGCACCATTGAACACTATCACCGTCACCACTGGAGTTTCTACTGTTGTTGTTGACCACTGTTTCCAGCTGATCAAGGTGTGTTTAATATTTTTTATCTACATTATTTGTTTAATTTGACTATATGTAACTAGGGTTTTAAATATAACTATTTGTGTAATTTGATGAAATGTAACTAGGGTTTTAATACCTAAATTGATATCAATTGGAGAAATTATGCTTGTATAATTTCTTTTATAATTGAAATTCATGTATAAGTTCTTGTATATTTGGGTGCATTATTCAATTTTAATGATGTATGGATATATATTCACACCTAAGAATTAATTACACTAAATTCACATGAATGGCCTAAATTAACTTTATTTAGACTAAAATTGTTATGTATTTACTTAAATTCTAAATCACAAACCTTAATTTAGGAATATATCTTCTTTTGCTAGGTTTGTATTTACACTAAATGGATATGAATCACAAACCTTATTTTGGACATATATCTTTTAGCATAGAAACCTGTCTGATATTTACTCATTCGGATTAAATCTCTGATGGTCCCTGGGTTGGGACCGTTCTTGAACATTTAATATCACTTAGGATTTAAGTGTATAATGTTTATTCAGTTTTCAAGATGTTTCATCAACACTTCCTTGTTTGTTCTCTAAGTACATATGTAGGTTGATATTTCCCCATGTACAACAGTTTACTTGGAGAACTGCGGGGAAATGTTGTTGAAATTTTCTTCAAAACTGAATGCAAAATATAGGCTTGCTAGTTAGATTAGGTGTACAAGAATGGGATAGGTTATACACACATTCAATACTAGATATATGAATTTTATTTTATTTTATGTTAGATGTGCAATTTACATTTTTATCACTTATATTACATTGTTTGATTTTTTTAAAATGTTATGATATTATTCAGATGGCGTATGACCATGAATATGATGACCATGAGGATGATTACCATGAGGATGAGCACCATGATGATGTGCACTATGAGAATGACATTGGTGTAAGTTGTTGTATTGTTTTATTACATAGATGTGCATTTTACAATGTCTATCATATTTATAACTTATATTTTTTATGACTTATATGCATTTCTTGTCAATTTTAGCATGTTGAAGATGTGCACCCTGAGGATGTGTGACCTGAGGATCTTGTTGAGCTTGATGAGGAGCATTGTGAGTGTGCACATCAAAGAGGCATCACCGTGATGAACAACTTAGTAGAGAAAAGGGTAAAAGACCGAAGTTGGTCATTGATTTCGATGATCAAGGAAATCTTATTGGGGAGAATCATAGTTCTTTTGTGCAATATCTAGGGGTTCTTACTTGTAGAAAAACAAATATAAATGTAGAATCTTGGCATAAAGTTGCACAAGGCAAGAAAGACTACATATGGAAGGACTTATGGGTGAGATATTATGATTTTAAAAGATATTCACAATTTTGTTTGTTAAGAATATTCCATTAAGTATATGAGCATTTGCAAAGCATATTTGACCTTGATGAAAAATTGCATCGTAAAAAGGTGATGCAACATTGTGGGAGGGTGCTAAGAAATTATAGGACAAATCTGACAAGAGAGTACATTATAAATGAGAAGAAGAAGAAGTCAGCCACTGAGCAATGGAACTATCTTGACCCAAAGGTGTGGGACATGTTTGTTTATAAGAGAAAAATCGATGAATTCAAGGTATTAAGCCTCATATTTAGAATGCAATCTTCTGAATTCATTGTATTACAAATTTAACATATGTCTTGGATTAACCAGGCTTTAAGCAATGCTAAAAAAGAAATGTGTGCAAAGAATGTGCACAACCACAAGTTGGGTCAAGGCAGGTATACAAGGCTTCATCAACAAAGGTGTATTCTTCTTAGCAACCCACTCCTGGGACTTCTGAGTCCTCTACTACTATTGCATCTATTATGACCCCCTACCCCTATTATCCCCTGAAAAGGAGGACTGAGAGGGCAAGGGCCATAATCATAATTCCAAGATTAGGATTAACCAATAACCAATAATAATCAATCAATTTCATGATATAGAAAAGATTTGATACTAAGATAATCTCTCCTCAAGCAAATTTACATGGAATATAAATCTAATGTCTTCAGAAGAAAGAAAATTCCATCCATCTATATCTTCCAGAATTACAATAAGTCTTTTTCTTTTGGTGCCTTCTTTCTGGATTTCAATCTTTTATCATAATTGGTAGGTTACTAGCAGATTACCCTAAAATGTCGTGAAACAAAAGCACAGTTAGTATGACAAGCTATACTAGTTTGTGGGGAAAATAAAATATGCACATGTATGAATAACAACATAGTCATCCATATTTGCAATTAATAAAATAATCAAAACACCTTTTGATTTCTTTAACTTCTCAACCCTTAATCTCTATGGCATACCCACTCACTGGGGGCACCCAATCTTACCATACTCACTCTCCATGAGTATTATTTTGATCTACTCACTCATTGGGGGTGATTTCCATCCATACCCACTAATTGAGGGTATTCATAATATCATACTTACCCTCTGGGAGTATCTATTAGCCAACCCACTCTCAAGGGGTGCTTTCCATAACTATCATGCATGCATTTATTCAAAGATAATTTATGGGCTTAAGCAAGTTATTTCTATATATTGTGAAACTCATATGGGCTTTATTGATTGTAGGAAGTAAATAAACAAGCAAGTCATTAATTTTGCAATCCATTTGAATAATCTTCGAGAAAATCATGAAAGTCAGTTGAGTTGAGTTGTCATAGGCTTAACCACATACCTTTTTAGAAGTAACTAGATGTCCAAGCGAAAGCAAACAAAAGCAACCAATTAAGCAACTACTCTCAAAATAAAGCATAACACCCAAGTATTACTACTTCATCCAAAATCTACCATTAAGTCTGACTTGGGGTCCATGTTAGCGTTTTGTGGTCAAATTAGGGCTTCATTAGGGTTTTCACTTCCCAAACCCTAATTGTCACTTTTAATGCCTTTTTGGTTTACAGACCCTAATTATACCATCATATGCAATTTTAAACTCAAGAATACCCTAATTTGTCAATTTATGAGTAATTAATCTCAAGTTGGATACAAGATACCCTTTTATCTAAAAAGACCAGTCTTTGACTATTAAGATAAATTGAACATGTTTTTTTGGTCAATAAAACCCCTTTCACTTTTTTTTCTTTAAAAATTTTTGTGCAATGCGATATAAAAGAAAAAAAGGTAAAAAAATATGTACACATGAATATAGACTATGGGAATCAGGAAAGAATAAAGAATAATCCAGGACCAAGGACCAGAAAAGAAAGACATCAAAAACTCTAGAACCTGATCAACATAACTTTTAGAAGAGAAAAACATTCACGAGGCAATAAACCAACAAGATCACTCAACACCAACAGAGCATCTGGAACTACAAGCACATCTTGATGAAACACTAGAAACAATATTAAACCAGAAGACAAGAAATTTAAGAAGGTAGATCCTCCAGAAGACTACCAAAATCTAGAAATTAAGGTTTTTATTCATTAATCATATTGAAGTTGGTAACTTTAGATGCTTTTAGAATTATAGACATAACTAGGTCTTGATTTTATTATTGTTGCATTCATCACATTTTCTTATAAAAAGTTATATATTACTTGTTATCATTGGACCACCCTATGATTAATTATGATTTTACAAAAGAAAATAGATTTTAATTATTTTCCAACCAATCACAAACTGTCACTTAGCAACTGACTAGATAATGCCAGTGCGGTGTGAGGCCACATTTGAGCCTATCGGCTCATATTGCATCGACACCGATGCTCGCATGTCCATGGAAGTGATTAAGCAAAAAGAAAAATGAAAGGATAGAATTACCCCTAACCTTAAGATAGCAAGTCAGGGATGAATGCAACTTTTCACTCAGTGTCTTCTTTGATCTCCCATTTATGAGAAACTCCCTTGTGCCATTCAACTCACTAGTTGACTCCAAGGTTTCATCCTCTCGAGCGACAGCCAAGAGCATCGTTGTCTTCTCCGCACTTTCCCGTACTTGTTGGCATAGGTTAATTCCTCAGGGATGGATAATACATGGAGGATGACGAGATGGATCTTCCAATTACACAAAAGCGGGTTGGGGAAGAGAAGAGCAAGGCTATAAGAAAAATTAGAGGTGAAAAAGCAAGCCATAGGTCGTTTAGCACCTTGCAATCATGTTGGTGATTTCGTAATGGGTGCACATGCCCTTATATAGCCCCGGGATTGGGGGTCAGTCCTTATTGTGTCGAAGTATTTAGGAAATTTTTCTAGAGTCCTCCAAGCTAGGATAAACCTAGGGTAGGTAGGATCATATTGTTCTCACAAAGATATTAAAAAGATCTCCAATGTCACACATGCATTGAGTTATAAGAAAAACTATCGAGGAAACCGGCCTTTATTGTTCCGACTTTCCCTATTTAACACAAGCTAGGAGATGATCTATTAATCATAAGATCTTGATCCAAGGGTTAGAAATGCATGTGCCAATTAAAATGGGTCCAAATATAGTTCAAAAGTGAATAGGACAATGTGACATTTAATCAATTTCTAATTTCCCTTTCACTTTATAAATAGTTGTTAAATTCATATCTTCCTCTTCTTTTACCCTTTAATCCCAAATTTTAAAGAAATATCTAAATGAATTTCTCTCAGAGTGGGCATGGTTTGAGACCAAAATGCAAAAATAAAAGACACGGTCCCAAGTTTTCTCTTTTATCTCATTATTTAAAATATCAAAATATCCCTTTTCTCTTTCTATCTTTCCCATATCCTTTGTTTTGATTACTTTTCTAATTACGAACCATGTGAAAACTAAAACAACCCATTAGTGGCCTTTAACACCACTTTTCTAGAAACTTCCACATGATTCTAAAAGTACACTATTATTTATCCATTATCTTTTATATTTCCCTTATTAACAAATTTTCTTTCTTCCTTTTCCCCATGTACATTATTGGTTTATTAAATACATGAAATTTAAAGCAATGTTGATTTTGCTAATAAATTCTACACTTTTACAAACAAGGCATAAAAATCATTTATTGTTTCACTATTTTAAATCAAACAAGCATAAAACTTTATGAATAACTCAGTTATAACAACATCTCTACCTCACCACGAGAAGTTGATAGCTGTGAGACACTCATGATATGGAGAAATACCCAACCCCACAACCGGTGAGGTGGCTGCAAAAATGATAAAATTCAACTCTCAGAATGCACATTCATCTTTGAACTTGATTGTTATGTTTTACTTATCAATTACTACTGATGATGATTAGCAAAGGGCTCTATGAGCAAAGGAAATAAGGTAACTTCATTTCTAAGGGCACAAGGGATGAATTGACTGTTGCCCTAGGTAATCTAGAGCATCTTGGGTGTGTTAGTGTTGTTGGATCTGGAGTCGATATAAGAGCCTTCTTTGGGCCATCCAAGCATAAGCATAAATCTGTCCAAAAAGGAAGATTCTCAAAAGAGAATGTACATGATATGATTGCAAAGGGAATAGAGGAAGCAATGATATAGTATCATGTTGCTCATTTAGCTCCTCAGATAGTACTTTTTGAGCCCGACTCTTCATACGAGGTGGACCCCCTACGAAAGAGGTGGTTGGGAGTAATCTGGTGGACCCACCATCTAGCACGTATGTTGTAAGTTTTTTTTATGATATAGTAGTCTTTCATAAGGATTTGTATAATATGTTTGTGTTTAGGTATATATATAACACTATATACAAATTTGTAGGGGTTGAGGTCATGTCGTATTTTACTAGAAGGATATGTCGTTGTTGTGGGCGCAATTACCCATGCCTTCTAGATGACTTGATTCATGGTGCCCAATTGCCCGTTGATGGGGTTTGCGTGATGCCAAGGCTTGTCTATGATGCTTGGAAATAGACGAAACTACCATATGGCCACCACGACCGTGAGATAATAGGTGATACAAAAGGTGGTGTGGTTGTGTGGTCCAAAGCAGGAATTATTTTACCAAATGTATGCTAAATTTACATTGTGTTTGTATCTATATATAATTGACAATTGATATGAAAATATATATATACAGGACATAGAACCTAAGAAACCTGCTACATCTTGTCCTCCACTTCCTCCTTAAGATATTTGATTACCTAGTTGGCTTGCAAAGGACCTATTTGACTCGCTAGGTCCTAATTGCAGGGGTTGGCAGTATGGCTAGGTGACTTTGAATAAGGGTCATGTATGATGGTCCATATTAAGGAGGATGTTGTAGATCAATCTCATGATACTTATGTATGTTTACAAGATGTTGTGGATATGCTTAATTATGCTTGGTTGAATACATTTGTGATAGAACTTTGGATATGATGAGATCTTATCAATAAATACCTCATTTTATATATATTGATCTATTTTCTTATATATTAGTGCATACATGATATATGCTTTGCAGCTTCTTCTATAGAATGTGTATAGATTTCACACTACCTCATGTGGCATTTATAGTTCCATCATTGATTAGTTGTGCACATAAAGACCCAATATATTACCAAATACTATTCTACCACATTTAAATATTTTAGTAATGCAAAAAAGAGTGTGAGTATAGATCCTTTCAATGTTGAGTAAGTTTCAGTTACTTTGCTTATAATTTTGATTTAAGAATTATATTTCATTGTGTATTTTAAGTTTTTGTTTGCCTTCCTTTCACTCAGGAATAATCATTGGGTGTTGTTAGTAATTGTCCCCAATACACTAAATGTATATTATCTACATCCTAAGGTTGACCAAGTAGATGGTGGGGGACTCGAAATGAAAAATGCATTATTCACATGAGTAAATTTTTATATTTGTTAACATATATTAATTTCTACATCATTAATTACATGACTATTTACTAATGCAATTCAATGTGTTAGATTAACTTATAGGGTATAAAGAATCCAAAAGGCTGGAGGGAAGGTGGATAAGAAAAAGAAATCATTAAGTTGGAAGAACATTGAGGTAGTTTTTCTGACTCCAATGCATATTTATGCCAACTATGCTTACTTTTATTTATTAACATGTTGTATAGTGGTAAATTTATAGTGCCCTATACAAGATAATGGTTGGGCATGCATATTCTATGTGATGATTCTACGTGATGAGGTATATGAACTCAATTGTTAGACAGGGGCACTAGATATCCACTACATACAAAATGTAATCTATATATAGTCTTGATCATCATAAGTAAATAGTATCATTTAATAATATGAAAATATCAAATCAAACTCTTTAATTATGTCATTCTCTTTGCAGCTGTTTGACATGACATAACACTATATGAAAGAAGATCTAGATGAGATACGAGAACAATAGGCACACACCTTTATTAAGGTAGTAAACTTTGAATTTTATTGGGATAAAATATGAGTTTTCTATACTTTCATGTCATTATTTATATATCCATTTGGTGCTTATGAATTCTTGCAACTTTAAATTTGTTGCGATGAATTAACGGTGCATATGTGAATGATGAATATATACATATGTGTGAATGAATGTGAACATGAATTAATACAATGAGAATCGTGTTTCTACAAGTAATGGAATGGAATTGGTGTATTTGTGAATGATGTATATATACACGTGTGTGAATGAATGTGAAGATGAATGAATACAATGAGAATTGTATTTGTACATGTCATGAGAATGGAAATGGAGAATGGATCTTGTATGTGGGTGGATTGTGTGTTTGTTATTATAGGTTTTGCATGTGTGTTGGCATATTGTTAAGTTGAACATTGGATGGAACCTGCAATTCTAATGAACTATAGAATCTACATCCTACGGAACAGTTGGATAGCACATTTGCATACCTACTATTTTAAAAAAATGTGTCGTCGGTTGTTACCAAAAAACTGACATTGTAGGTCTTACGTGGGTTTCTATACTAAAATTGACATTATAGGATTATTCTAAAATAATTGTGCTAGACAGGACGATCTTTCTACCCAGTTGGATTGTGGCATCGGTTGAGGTACAAAACCAATGACACAGTTCATCTGTGTTGTCCGTTTGGACATAAAAACTGATGACACAGATGTATACAACGTCAGTTTATTTAAAAAATGACACCACAAAAACATTCATCAGTTAAAAATGTGACATGGTATGTTAGTATAACTTGGGTTGTTGCAAAAAACTGATGACATGTATGATTAATTGTGTCGGTTTCTTTAATCATAGCAACTGAGGCTTGATCTCTATTGTCAGTTTACGCTTCCCCAAATAACTAATGTAGTAGACGCTTAACTATAGTGTCGCCCACTTAGAAGTCGATATAAAATTGAGGTTAGACGTTTATTTTAACCGATGATAGAGGTGGTATCTATATGAATGGAGGTGAGGAGAATATCAATGTCCTCAATAGCCATGGTTTGAAGCTTGCATGTGCATAGAAGTTGACGATCTAGCTCTCCTTACTGGATTTAAGGCTATAGCTTCTTATTTGCCTCCAACATGTTATATCATCCTTCCTCTCTCTCTTTCTCTCTCTCTCTTATATATCTATTTTCCATCTATTCTCCTTCCTTTAGTTGAGATCTATTGTGGAACTTGCCACAAATAGCTAAAATTTCCTTATTCTCTCTCTTTATGCTCTAGTTGGACATAGATCATACTTGGATAAGCTTTATTGGAGCTATGGTGGGATATTTGGAGTTTCAAACATGGTTTGCTTTTTGAATCAACTTTTTTCCATCTCTAAGGTGAGTGATAAAGTGTCCTTTAGCTTTCTTTGCCTCTAACTATTGCATGAAAACCCTAGTCTTTCTCAAATACACTATTCATGCCTAAAAGTGAAGTCTTAATGGGATCTTTTTCTACTATGAGATATAATTACGATTTTTCTTTCCTTCCCTACCTGCTAATTATGTTCCATGATGATATTGTGAAGCCTTATTGTGTCTAAAAGGCTAAAAATTTGAGATGTATGTGGCTTCACCCTAAACTGGACTTTTTATGGGTTGTTTGATGCCATGTTGGGCATAATACGAATTCATAATGTTCATAATGTTTGCATAAACTTCTATGGTGAGATTAACATGTTTTCCTAACTTTTCTACTGCTAAAATTTTGTGGGACATAGGTTTCACACATAAAGCTTTTGTACCTAAAAATGCTATTTATGTGCAATCTTGTTTTAGTAATATCTTTGACATACTTCTAAGTTTTTACACGAAATTTTGAATGGTCTTTTATGACTTTAATTTGAATATGAGTTTGTAAGGTTTTGTCCTCAATGGAGGCATGTCCTTTTTATGGCCAAACATGTGTTTTATGCTATGTATGAACATTATGATACACAATATAAGAGATTTTGTATTTTATGAAGTTACTTATACTTGATTTCATGTTATAATATAACTCTATGCCTTGTTTACATTAATTTCTTATTAAACATAAAATACAAATAAAATGACCTAATTAATCAAGTCCATTCCTAATTATGTAGTGCCCTATGACCATAGGAACTATGTGAATGTTTGGGGAGGTTGGATAGTGAAATGAGTAATTTCATAACAGTCTTGGATTCTGAGAAGGTGCTCATAGGAATATGCTTTTTGAATATATGAAGGTGAATCGGGGTAGGTTTTCTCGACACTCAAATGATGGATATGTGTATGAGTGCAGTCAAGAGTCACATCTCCACTATTACTTAACTATATGAGTGAGACAAATACTAGGGTTAGATACCCAATTGATGAGTTGTTGTGGCCTAAGTACCCAAGATGTTCCTATTATTTTACTTAGGATTTTGAACCCCTGCATGTAGGTTTGAATCTATTGATCCCCTACTTTTATACCTTACACTGACCTAAGCATGAAGATATCTAATTAAGGCTACTAATCCTAGGATCTTACGTAGTAATCTTGGGGACTTCATAGTTACTAGCTAGTGGGTTCATTGGTACACCTAAACCTACCCAAGGGTTAATGATAAAATGAGTTATCAAGCCATGTAGAATTATTAGTTAAAGTAACTTCCTAAAATTGATGATTATATTCATGTTGTTAATGTCATTTGAATCAGAGAAATCTTGGTGACAAACCAAGGATATAACCATCTGGGTGTCCCATGTTGGACTATATGTTAAAGTAACTTGAAATATCACATTGATTGCTTCATTTATCTTTTACATTTACAAACATTACCTCTCTATTCTTATAACACATTTACTAGTTATTTCTATCTCATTGAGATTTATAACTATTCATATTTGTCTAAGTTTATTACTCTATGAAGAGTAATCTTGTAAGCATATAATGTTATTTGTTTCTATAGCATATCATTCGGACATGAGTCTCACCTTTTTGGTTATCCCATCTTTTAGGTGGTTAGAATCATAACTAGAATTTTATCTATGAGGAGCCTCAACTCAAAGGATATAAATAGATAGAGGCTGGTGGAGCCCTAGATTTGTCACTATACACTCGGGACCAACAAAGTTGGTTTGTATTAGATGTATCTACAACTCAGATTTTTGGCTTGCATGCCTTGCATATAGTTACTCATGATAAAAACTTGAAAGATATAGCTTTTGTATACATGTTTTGATATAGGTCATACAATAATGTCTTGTATAGTACGTGTTAGAGAATGAATAAAATGAAAAGGCCGACCTTTTATGTGTATGTTTGTGGATGAAAATTGAAGTTTTGTTCTATTTTTTCTATATGCTAACAGTTTATGATGTTGAGTAATGTATCATCTGCATTTTCATCAATAATCTCAATCTTGTATGAATAGGTTTCACATTCGATGGCATTAGAACTTTGGTTTGTTGAGTCTATAAAGGACATAAGTTGATATGTCTTCTTTTGCTTGATCTCCATATCTAACTATCGTTTATGGTTATGTACATGTGACTGACTTGCGAGAGGATTATTAAGAGAGTAGTTATGTAGCAAAATGAGGTGATGAATGGCATACAGTACCAGAGATGAGAGTGTAAGACCTCTTACCCAGAGTGTTCCCTAATCATGTTTTGTTATCTTTATCAGACTATTTAGATGATTCTTGATGAATGTTTAGGGTGCCTTGCTTGAGGGCCTATGTTCAAATTACCCATGGTTTAGGGATTCTTTGCAATTTTTTCATCACATGTTACTTTTATCCCTCTTTCCTGCTTGGACTCATGGATGGACTCAAGTGATCTAACGCAAACTAGTTTTCATTTCATCAGTTGACCACATATGGAAGTGATTATGCCTTTATATTGGTAGAGGACTGACAAAAGTGTGCATGATTTTTGTTGATTGAGAACCTACTGGGATTTTCTTCCATTATTTTGATATTATTACCTTTAGTTTTCTTTGGTTGAGTATTGACATAATTGTTCCACCTTATTGATGGTTAGGAACCAGAAGTGGCCAGTCTTGTAACCTTCCTTGTTTTTCTTGATTGTCCACTAGTGAAACGGTTGGTTGGATATGTGGTGATTTTTCATCATTGGACACTGATAGAAAGTATGCACCAGGTATCAATGGTATTTTGAATACACTATACTGATTATGAACTTGAAGCATGTTTTTCAAATGGTCTTTCAAACATAATAGAAATAAACACAAAAGTAAAGATAAGGATAGAAAGAGTCATGTTGCTAGGATCTGGAAACAATAAAGGAGTCTCAGTGTGGATGGCTATGGCTCCTTTTCTCCCTTCCTTTCTCAGTGTACCTGAGGAGACCTCTAAGATGGATGAGTATGTGATCCCTTTTGACAATGGAGAATACCTTGTATTTATAATAAAAGATGAGAAGACTTTTGGTTTAGCCGAATGGAATATGAAGAGCCATGACAAGTCAAGTATATTATTCTCAAATACCAAGCATAATTGGTTGGTTCCCTTTTGAATATTAAATACCTTGCTTTTACATGTTTTAATTGATTCCTTGATAGCTTTGTGCTGGTCAAAGGTCTATAATTACATTCTTTCCTCCATATAAAAGAGCATTGTCATGACTTGCTTCTTTTATTTTCCAATTTGTCTTTTAATTACTTTCTCAACTATTTAAACATAAACTTAATGGTTACTTGCCTTTTCACCTAGTCAAAGGGAGTAATATTTGAAAATTTTAATTGCTTTCCCCAATAGGCAATGGAAAAAATTATTACATTACCTTCTTTTGACCATTCAACTTATTTGACTCTCTTTGTTGTAGAATTCTATTATAGGAGTTTTGAGAAAATCTCATGTTGGTCACAAGTTTCAAAATGTTCCAAAAATATATTTTCATGTAATTAATGAAATTCTATCTCTAAAGCACATTTGAACATTAAATTTGGAGTTTTATGCAAAAGATACGGTCATTTTGGTGTGATATATATATCATCTACTACTGGAAGATCTATAGGGCAGTTGACCGATTGGAAAATCTAGTCGATCATTTGAAAGTTTCAGAGCTTATTTTTCTTGAAGATAATTAAATACCCTTTCCAACATATATTTATAAATTTGGAATTCATATGCAAAAGATATTTCCATTTTGGTGTTATATATATATATATATATATATATATATATATATATATATATATCTCACACTACCAGAAGTTGTGTAAACGTCTTCATAGAGTACGTTTAGGAGTTTTTAGGCTTTGAAGTGATTAGGACATTTTTTGGAAAATCTAGCAAAATCTAAAAAATATTATAGTTAACAAGAGAAGAGTTAAACTACAACATTTAAATCTAAAACTAATGAATAATCAACAAAGTACTCCTAAGGAGTTATCATAAAAGAAGTAATAAAAGTGATAAATATGCATTCATAAAATACCCCAAACTTGAAATGTGATCGTCCTCAAGCAGCATTGAATCATAAACAATTACCAAAGAATAATGACATCATGTACTCCTCTCTTTCCTAGCACTACTTTATCCTGAACACCTTTTATGGCCAAGTGTCCCTAATTTTCAAAAATCACAAAACACTTTTTTGCACATTCTCTACTCGAATCTGCTTTTACAACTTGTTTCCAATTTGAGACATGCAAAGAAAAATATATCATATCCCTTCTATTTTTGGTACTCCCATGTATTCTTGTGAGTTATGTATAAGAAAATGGTTTCTTGATTGGGTAAGTTAGGAGTATATAGATACCCCTAGTGTTACAGCCCCAATTTTGGGTTCATTTGGTGAGAAATGTAATTTCTCATATTAAAGACATTTGAACAACAAATGATATAATGTGTTTGGAATAAATGGATTTCGTTTACAATAGCCTTGATGATTGTGTTGTGGGCTTTATTGGCTATTGGGCCTAAATAACAAGAAAATTCAATTAATTTATGAATAATTGAGTTTTTGAGAAAAGAATAAGATAGAAACCTCTATAAGGCAAAATGATGTAATCAAAGGATGGATTTCATGCCTCATAGATTCCTTGGGTCCCAAGGAGTCCAAAGTTGCATAAAGAGTGCAATAAGAAAAGAAAAGATCGATTAAATATTTCTGTATTAAGAAAGAAATTGAAAATAATGAAAAATTGTGGAAAATAAGTGGAAAGAGGTATAATTGAGTTATCATTGGTGGAATTTCGTATTTTAAGGATTCCTAATGTTAAAATGAATACCAACGAGGAAAATAAAGAGAAATCCTCAAAAAGATATATTTTAATAAACATGATAATGAGAAATAATGCATATAGATGCATCTAGAAAGATAATGAGTATCCAATAAAAAGGATTTCGAAATAATAGAGTGCCTTGGGATCCAAGGAGTCCCAATGAAGAAAAAGGAAAGAGAAAATACCAATAAAGTCAAATAAGAGGATAATGTGATGTTTAATGAATGAATTTCATGGTATTATTAAAATGGTGATATTTTCTACTAAAGGAAACTATAAGTTTCTGTTTATGGAGTAAAAGTCAAGCATAAGAGAGACTGAGAAAAAGGATTTTCAAAATCATAGAATTTAAAGAAAAAGGAATATTAAATGAATAAGTTAAGAGAGAGAGAAGATTTCTTCTCATTAAAGGAATAGGTTTCCTTTAAGAGTGGGACTTGTTTCCACTAGGGAACGTCTTGGAGTGCGAATACCCACCCCTATAAGAGGGGTAGAACCCCTTCCTCGAGATCCAGAGAGATTCCACACAATACTACCTCTTCTTCTTCTTCTTTCCGTGCTAACCCTAACCAAGAGGGTAGGGAGAACCCTGGTGCAGACGGAGGGTCAAGGAGTGGCCTGGATGGGGCATGATGCTTCCACTCCGACCTGAGGAAACTCTTCCATCATCTTCTTGCTCTAACCCTTGCGAAAAACCAGCAAGAGGTCTAAACCCTAGCTGCAAAATAGAAGCTTGGCATTCATGGCACGAGCCAACCAGGCAGTGCTTTGAAGCCTGGTTGGTTGCGGCAAGGGTGGGGCGGAGACAGGGAAGAAGTTTCGGTGAGTTTCGAGCTTTGAGGAGGTGGGAGGCAGCCGCGAAACACTACAAGTCAGAGGCAACTGGAGGAACTCATGAGGAAGAAGGAGATCTAGACCGATTGACAAAAACACTCTTCCAAGGCTTGAAGAGCCAGGATATCACGCTGGGGCAATTTTGTAATTTGGTTATGTTTCAACCAGCTGAGCGAGTTTCGTGAGAAGAGGGCGATGTGGCGCTTGCTGATTGGCTCTGGTAAGTGAAATCTTACAAATATCGTAACTAAATATTCGTAGCTCGGATTAGCACGCATAAAATATGAAAGTTTCTCAGAAAAACTAGAGGAATCCAATAAAAATATAGTTAGAAGCTAATTTCTCTTGTAATTCGAAAAGTAATGGAAGATAGCAACTTTAATACTTTAATGTTTAAAGAACCCTATTTTGAGTTTCATGTGCATGAAAATACTTTAATGGGCCTTGAAACCTTAATATTGGTGAATTTGACTCTTAATGTCTTTAATTATTCAAAATTGTGAATAAAGCTAAGATATAATGATACTAAGCTATTTTGAGCATTAAAGTTCCTAGTTTGTGGTTAAATACCCTTAATGTGGAAATTAGGGTTTCATAGTGGATAAAAGGTAGAATTAATGATAAATAATGTTAATATGTGAATTAGAGCATAATGAACTACGAATTGATGATAAATGAGCATAATGACTTTGTCATAGATTAAAAAGGATAAAAATGGTAGTGTTAATGTAAAAGAGGCTTAACAAACTTAATTGATGGTTAATTGTGCATTAATCTAGAATTAAGGTTATGTGTTTGTAAAAGGTAACTTTCATGAAGGATAGATGAGATAATTAGGGTTTAAAAAGAGTAAAGGGAAGTAAAACCCTAATTGCAAAGTAAACCCTAAAAAGAGGAAGAAACCCTAAAAGGGGATAGAAATCATAAGTAGCAAGATGGTTTGGATAGATTTTGATAAAAAGGAATTGGATGTATATTTCATGATTGAACTGTGTACTTGCTTGATTCTGGATTACTTGCTTGTTTGGACTATTACTGCATCTGAGTCTGCCTGACAGGTATGTGGTTAATTATGGTTAATCACATTAGTTTCCCGAGGGTTTTCCGGATGTTTCCTCATATTGAATGCAATCTAAACAGTTGGATGTTCATACTTGCAAAATTATAAAGTCACTATGGTTATCACAATTATAAAGAAGTGTGTATTCTTGCACCTACATGCCACCCTGATGGAAGATGCCATAAAGGTCAGGCCCAAGAGGGTAGACCCATGGGCACCATGAGAGGTGACCCCAGACACCAAGCTCGGGAATGAGAAGGTGGTCTATGATGCATGACTATGGAGCACCATGAGAGGTGACTCCCAGGCACCAAGCTCAGGATTGAGAAGGTGGCCTTAAGACAATGGCAAAAGAGAAACCCTAGAGGGGTATGCCAGGGTTAGGGCAAAAGTGGTGGAGAATGACACATTGAAAATGTAAATTGTCTTGTTAAATAATTTGATTGTGATTATTAAATTGTTAGCCATATCTGTGAAATTTTAGATGTCCCCACATACCGGCATATTCTGATATGTTGACCGACGTTTTGTTTGTCGGCGTTTTAGGTACAAGCTTGAAAAGGACAAATAGTAAAGTGGCATATGTGAAATTAATTCAGAGTTAAAGTACAAAGGAGGATTAGTTAGAGTAGACTCCTGATACGGATAGATGTAGATATCTCAGTTTTGAAAAAGGTATGCAAAGTTTTATTTTGTACCAGTTTTCAGTTTAGTTAGTAAATTTTTTTATTTGTTATTAATTATTTGTCGAACCTTTGATCCGGGTTATTGGTTAACGGCTCTGACCTTTCGGTCTCCCTTAATTGGGGGTTACCGGGAGGTGGGGTCATTACAATTGGTATCAGAGCATAGGTTCCTCATTTAATCTTAATAATTATTAAATTTTACAAACTCTGTATAACCCGAGGGAGTTATTAGAGGAATGTCTAAAAGACTGAGGTGTCTAGAAAAGGATCACGTCTGGGGGCTGGAAATATTTTCCTCTGCACCGCTAGTCAGAATACGAGGACTCCCGGATTGTGTGACTTCCTAGCCGACGTCTTAGGATATGACTCGAAATAAGATACATTTAGGACTTTCTCATCTTATTCATCCCTTCTCAACTCAAATTTTGTTAAGAACCTTAAGGATTAGGGTTTTCTCTCTTTTCCTCACCCTCTTGAGGTATGGGTAAGGTTAATAAGGTCTAAGGAATCCTCCATCAAATTAATGAAAAGCATGTAAATAAGATGTCATGGACATAAGCTTTATAGATTAAGCGCAAACTAAAGAATAGATACATGCTTGGGTCGTATGACATGAGTTATCTTTGCCCTCAGGAGAGACCTGAGGATAGACCTCCTTGTCAGGAGGATGAGTAGAGAGAGTTAGTCTTGGAGGTAGAGACCTCCATTAAAAGCAGAGACCTAGCACATCCCCTGAGGATGATGTTAACCCTAACCCTAAGTGAAGGTTAGAGAGAGTGATGACACGAAGAGTTAGATGTCTTAGTGGACCAGGTGTTTGGATGGACATGCCTGGGATGCCATACGAGCCATGAGAGGTTAAGTACCTTTGACGACCCAACCCTGGAAAGGGTCGTGCATGTTAGAGTGAAGGATAGCTCCTTCATTGACGAGGTTAGTGAAGAACCTTTAGAAACCTTATGGGTTGTTGCAAGTAGGATATAGCTTGCACCCAGAGTACATCAGAAGTATGAGCAGTGAGTTAAAACTGAGGCCAGAAGGATAGGATGGATGGCTTATGAGATAAGCATAAGGGGCTATGGATAATCATGAGCAAACATAAGGTTGAGCATAGGCTTCACCCACGTAGAGGTATGCATGTGAGCTTGATCCTTCATGGAGAGAGGACCTCTGGTAGTAAGGTTGGATGTAGAGTTAGCTCTAGAGAGAGAAAGTAGGACTCAAGTAAGAAGGTTGGAAGCTTAGATTCCGAGACATGAGGAACAGTGGGGAGTTGAGGATGATGCGACCTAAGTGGATGATAGTGGTTGCCTCATTCTTGATTCCTGGATATGATGATATCTTGATTGCCTTTAGAGGAACCAAACCCTAGAGAGAGGATGATGCTTCTAGAACCTATGTGCCTACGGTATAAGAGCTTACCTGTCGAGATGAGACAAAGGATGCCATAGACCCTGAGGAGGTTTAAGTTATGAGGCTTCATACCTAGTTTGTTGTCCTTGAGGAGGACTCAGCTCTGAGGTGTTGCTTATATAAAAGGATCATGGAAGTACATGACATACCTTGGACATGCTTGATTTGTGGTGAAGAGATTGAGCATGCAGTTGGACACCCAAAGGTGGACCTAGGGTTCCTAGGCCTAAGAGGGGAAGCAGTGTACCCCGATGCTCATGATGGGATTTGAGTCTCTATAGTTTTGAGCACGGTACTCCTCATGTGTAGAGGAAAAAGGAAACCCCTTAAGTTAAAGGTATGTTTGATGAACCCCTCACGACTAAGTGGATGACATAGGAAGGTATGATCTTGATTCAATGTTGAGGAAAGAGAACAAGTATGACCTATTCTGGTTTAGTAGGTAGTCTGCTTGTGCCTTAATAGCTTACTAGGGTTAATCATATGGATGTAAACCCTAGACCTAAAGGCATTTGTAACCTTGTTGTCAAGAGATAGTTTCCTCCCATCCTGGGAGAGGGACCCTTTTGAAGGGTGTACACCGGTTTTTGTGAAAACCTAAAGAGGTCTCATAGGATCTTGAGAAGCTAAGTGAAAAGTACATGGTATGAGAATGAACCTATAGACCCATAGATATCCATCTCTAAGTGCATGAGAATGTGTTACCATGGAGGTAACCGGTATGGGGCCTGACCAAGGTAGGCAGGTCACCATGACCCCTATGAAAGGATGAAAGTCAGCCCATGAATGCAGAGAGAGATGATGAAGGCTTGGGTAAGGTTCTAAGTTGGACATGTACTATAACAGAATCCTAAGTCTATCCTAGGGTCAGGTAGGGATAAGACCGATGGAAGTAGGAGTTGCCTAATTCCCTAGTTGCACATGACCATAGGGTCGGGAGGTAATAGTAATCATTGTCTGAGGGTCATGGGTTAGGAGATTGATCACCTTCATGAACTCATGGGACCCAAAGGACAGATGAGTAGGGCACTCTCTTGATGCATAAGGGAAAAAGGGATGACCCTAAAAGTGTCGGCACCCTATAGACCTAGAGGAGATGACTAAGGATTGTGCTTGGACCAAGTAAGTTCGAGACCAGTTTTCCATGGAATTAATTTGGATATCAAGATGATGGCACGTTTCAACCTAGATTTGAAGGTGTACTGGCAAGGTGGGATGTGTCATCTCTACTCTTGGAACAGGAAGAACTTTGTGTTTGGACGGCCACCAAATGCTTATTTCCTCTTTGTATGGGATTGAGAGATAGGATAGTACACATGCCTTACACCAAGGATAAAGATGATGTGAGTTGGAACGTTGCTATGAGGTATGAGGAGAGAGACGATAACATACCCTGGCAAAGTAAACGATGGGTACAAACGATAAGAGTATTAAGGTGATCATCTTGTGAGAATGTTTTATCATGAGCTATGTGGAATTTGCAAGTTATACAAGGTTGAGTTCGAAAACTAAGAGCATAAGCTCAGAGTTTCTTGATGAAGACAACTTTAGAGTTTGAGATGAGATGATAAGTGGAATACATAAAGGTGTAGGTCTTCAGCATTACCTAACACCTAAGAATGTGAAGTGGTAATGGATGCTATGGTTGAGATATAGCTGCCTAGTCTAGCTAGAGGCTAGAAGAAGTTGAGGTTGTTTGACTAACCCTAAGTTTGGAAAGGAGATGTGTTTTGGCTAACACACAGATGTAACAAGATACGTTGAACAAGTTAATGGTTGTTTGGTTAGCCAGTTTAGTCCTTGATGTAGTGAAAGGATGGTGATAGAACCTCGGATACACTTCTTTGGATAGGAAGGTAATAAAACCTTGATGAGAGTGGTTTAGGGTTTCCAAGGAATCAGTCTTGAGGAATCGTGACATACAGGAGATCATGGTTTTAAGATCACCAAACACTGTGATACTACAAAGATAGTAAGTTATCGTAGTACTTGGGATGCTTAATATGAATTGCATGTAGCATGTGGCCATGCAAGTCAGGAGGTGAAGGACGAACACCAGTAACCCAGTGCATGGATATAAAGTATAAAGAGTTCCTAAGAGGGAATGGGAGTTCACCACTATGGATGTTGCGGTAAACCCTCTCTAGACCAATGAAGGTCAAGATGCAATATGGGTTATGGTATATTGCCTTACCTAGATAACATGAGAAAGAAAGTTTGTTGTCAAGGGACAGATTCGGTTAAACTACTTAAGAGAAAAAGATTGTTCAACCACACCATGATGCGAGTTCAAAAATTCTTGAGTATGACCTAAAGGTTCACTTCCATGAGGTGGAAGTAGGAACATGAAGAACTCGATGTTAGTACCGCTTATCACCCCTAACTAATGGTTAGTATGATCCAGACTAGAGGGTCTAATGAGAGAAAGTGTGCTTGTTCAGGGTGATACAAAGAGACAGTTCTTAAGATGTGATGTTAACCACCATAGCCTTTATTGGGATGCAAGAAGTTTTATAGGGAGGTTGTGTCGATCACCACTTCATTAAGATGATGTTGGTGAAGGAGGCCTCATGAAGGTCAGAAAAGAACCACAATGTGTGTAGATGAAGTCGCTTTGATCGTGCAATGGCTGAGAGAGAGCCCAGTGGTGACATGAGTCATGAGTTGATGCAAAGCAGACTGACATGCAGTTCACTGTGGGAGAATATAATGTGAAAATCTAACCCCTCTGAGCTACAGCTGAGAAAGTTGGGTCCCCGATATATGGGTCCATTTGAGATGGATTGGTGGAGAAGGTTGTGTTTAGCCTTACCCCTCAGGATAACATGATGTATAAGGTGTTACATGAGTCCAGTCTAGAGCACTATGTGAGGTACCCAAGACAGGTGCTGAGCCCTGAACCTATTCAGCTTTTGAGAGGTTGAAATGTCCTGAGTCACCTATGAGGGTACGATATACCAAGGTAAGAAAGAACTCAGATGGAAGAATATGAGATGATGAAGGTTCTTGGGAAACACCATGGAAAGGGTAAGGCCACATGGGATCCACGATGTACATAGGAAAGGTTTATCCTGATTTGTTTGTTTGCTTGGTGGAATTTTGAGGACAAAATTCTTATAAGAGGGGAAGGATGTTACAACCCCAATTTTGGGTTCATTTGGTGAGAAATATAATTTCTCATATTAAAGACATTTGAACAACAAATGATATAATTTGTTTGGAATAAATGGATTTCGTTTACAATAGCCTTGATGATTGTGTTGTGGGCTTTATTGGCTATTGGGCCTAAATAACAAGAAAATTCAATTAGTTTATGAATAATTGAGTTTTTGAGAAAAGAATAAGATAGAAACCTCTATAAGGAAAAATGATGTAATCCAAGGATGGATTTCGTGCCTCTTGGATTCCTTGGGTCCCAAGGACTCCAAAGTTGCATAAAGAGTGCAATAAGAAAAGAAAATATCAATTAAATATTTCTGTATTAAGAAAGAAATTGAAAACAATGAAAATTTGTGGAAAATAAGTGGAAAGAGGTATAATTGAGTTATCATTGGTGTAATTTCGTAATCCAAGGATTCCTAATGTTAAAATGAATACCAATGAGGAAAATAAAAGAGATATAAAGAGAAATCCTCAAAAAGAGATATTTTAATAAACATGATAATGAGAAATAATGCATATAGATGCATCTAGAAAGATAATGAGTATCCAATAAAAAGGATTTCGAAATAATAGAGTGCCTTGGGATCCAAGGAATCTCAATGAAGAAAGAGGAAAGAGAAAATACCAATAAAGTCAAATAAGAGGATAATGTAATGTTTAATGAATGAATTTCATGGTATTATTGAAAGGGTGATATTTTCTACTAAAGGAAACTATAATTTTGTGCTTATGGAGTAAAAGTCAAGCATAAGAGAGACTGAGAAAAAGGATTTTCGAAATCCTAGAATTTAAAGAAAAAGGAATATTAAAGGAATAAGTTAAGAGAGAGAGAAGATTTCTTCTCATTAAAGGAATAGGTTTCCTTTAAGAGTGGGACTTGTTTCCACTAGGGAACGTCTTGGGGTGCGAATACCCACCCCTATAAGAGGGGTAGAACCCCTGCCTCAAGATCCATAGAGATTCCACACAATACTACCTCTTCTTCTTATTCTTTCCATGCAAACCCTAACCAAGAGGGTAGGGAGAACCCTGGTGCAAACGGAGGGTCAAGGAGTGGCCTGGATGGGGCATGATGCTTCCACTCCGACCTGAGGAAACTCTGACATCATCTTCTTGCTCTAACCCTTGCGGAAAACCCACAAGAGGTCTAAACCCTAAATGCAAAATGGGAGCTTGGCACTCATGGCACGAGCCAACCTGGTCGTGGTTTGAAGTCTGGTTGGCTGCGGCAGGGGGGCAGAGACAGGGAAGAAGTTCCGGTGAGTTTCTAGCTTTGAGGAGGTGGGAGGCAGCCGTGAAACATTACAGGTCGGCGGCAACTGGAGGAACTCGCGAGGAAGAAGGAGATATAGACAGATTGACAAAACGCCCTTCCAAGGCTTGAAGAGCCGGGACATCACGCGGGGGCAATTTTGTAATTTGGTTATGTTTCAACCAGTTGAGCGAGTTGCATGAGAAGGGGGCGACGTGGCGCTTGCTGATTGGCTCTGGTAAGTGAAATCTTACAAATATCGTAACTAAATATTCGTAGCTCGGATTAGCACGCATAAAATATGAAAGTTTCTCAAAACACCGAGAGAAATCCAATAAAAATATAGTTAGAAGCTAATTTCTCTTGTAATTAGAAAAGTAATGGAAGATTGCAACTTTAATACTTTAATGTTTAAAGAACCCTATTTTGAGTTGATTAATATATTTAATAAGGTTTAATGGATGATTAAAGTTGATATTAGCCTGTTAATCATGAAAATGAACATTAGGAACAAAAAGGATGAGCTTTGCATGTAATTAGTTTAATTTAGAGTTTCATGTGCATGAAAATACTTTAATGGGCCTTGAAACCTTAATATTGGTGAATTCGAATCTTAATGGATTTAATTATTCAAAATCATGAATAAAGCTAAGATATACTGATACTAACCTATTTTGAGCATTAAAGTTCCTAGTTTGTGGTTAAATACCCTTAATGTGGAAATTAGGGTTTCATAGTGGATAAAAGGTAGAATTAATGATAAATAACGTTAATATGTGAATTAGAGCATAATAAACTACGAATTGATGATAAATGAGCATAATGACTTTGTCATAGATTAAAAATGATAAAAATGGTAGTGTTAATGTAAAAGACGCTTAACAAACTTAATTGATGGTTAATTGTGCATTAATCTGGAATTAAGGTTATGTGTTTGTAAAAGGTAACTTTCGTGAAGGATAGATGAGATAATTAGGGTTTAAAAAGAGTAAAGGGAAGTAAAACCCTAATTGCAAAGTAAACCCTAAAAAGAGGAAGAAACCCTAAAAGGGGATAGAAATCATAAGTAGCCAGATGGTTTGGATAGATTTTGATAAAAAGGAATTGGATGTATATTTCATGATTGAACTGTGTACTTGCTTGATTCTGGATTACTTGCTTGTTTGGACTATTCCTGCATCTGAGTCTGCCTGACAGGTATGTGGTTAATTATGGTTAATCACATTAGTTTCCCGAGGGTTTTCCGGATGTTTCCTCATATTGAATGCAATCTAAACAGTTGGATGTTCATACTTGCAAAATTATAAAGTCATTATGGTTATCACAATTATAAAGAAGTGTGTATTCTCGCACCTACATTGCACCCTGATGGAAGATGCCATAAAGGTCAGGCCCAAGAGGGTAGACCCATGGGCACCATGAGAGGTGACCCCAGACACCAAGCTCGGGAATGAGAAGGTGGTCTATGATGCATGACTATGGAGCACCATGAGAGGTGACTCCCATTCACCAAGCTCGGGATTGAGAAGGTGGCCTTAAGTCAATGGCAAAAGAGAAACCCTAGAGGGGTATGCCAAGGTTAGGGCAAAAGCGGTGGAGAATGACACATTGAAAATGTAAATTGTCTTGTTAAATAATTTGATTGTGATTATTAAATTGTTAGCCATATCTGTGAAATTTTGGATGTCCCCACATACCGGCAAATTCCGATGACCGACGTTTTGTTTGTCGGCATTTTAGGTACAATCTTGAAAAGGACAAACAGTAAAGTGGCATATGTGAAATTAATTAAGAGTTAAAGAATAAAAGAGGATTAGTTAGAGTAGACTCCTGATGCGGATAGATGTAGATATCCCAGTTTTGAAAAAGGTATGCAAAGTTTTATTTTGTACCAGTTTTCAGTTTAGTTAGTAAAATTTGTTAATTATTATTGATTATTTGTCGAACCTTTGATATGGTTTATTGGTTAACGGCTCTGACCTTTCAGTCTCCCTTAATTGGGGGTTACCGAGAGGCGGGGTCGTTACACCTAGGTAGAAAGTAGAGTGAATGGTGATATGGAAGAAGGTGATCTCTCCTCAATTTGACTTGAGATCTTTTTATTCTCTTTGTTACTATTACATCTATTGTTTTTATGTGCTTACTGGCATCTTATTCCACACCCCTATTAAATATGAGGGGTGAGGAATAAGTGGTGGAGGGAGAAGGGGTGTGCCACACCAAACTTGAAGTTTGGCATATTTTGGCTTTTGATTATTTATTTTTTGTTGATGGAGGGTAAGAAAGTGATGTAAGAAATGTAGAAGATGCTGAAATTTTTCATTTATTTTTTTAGTTTAGCACTTTGGGAGCATCATAACATCAATTCAAATATTTCAGTAATAAGAAAATTTGATAAATTTCACAAGCTACTATATAGACTAAGTTGAGACACATTGCATTTGGTTCCTATTAGTGCTACTTAAGGTTCCAGGTGATAGATGGTTTCTAGAAATTGTAGTTTATGAAAATCTTGATTTACATGTATAATTGGTTGACTGAATAAAGGTCAAATCATAACAAAGATATGGAAAATTTAAAAAAAAATCAAAGTTGAACTAGTTAACCTGATTAAAAATGCAAAATGGAGGGAGATAGAGTGGGTGAAATAGATACATACCATTCACCTCCACCTCTAACTTAAAATTTTACTCATCTCAAGAAAAACATAATCCATGATGGAGGGAAGAATTTCACTGAGATCATCAGTTGGTCCTAGTAACTCAAAGAATGTCTAGCTGAAGGGGATGTCGATGAAGAGCTTTGTGGTGCACTCAATGATTGGGTTGTCATGGAAGCTCAAATGGGTTGTCCAGATATTTGAAGTAACATTATTATTTACCCTACATCCCATCCAATAGGATAAAAAAAACTCCTATGTTGGTAGTGGAATTACAATAACAGTGTGTGGATCAAGAAGAAATGGCACAACATAGAATTGATGCATGTCTGTTAGCCTCAAGGTCTGCTCATGTGAATGTTGGAGGCAGACTGCCATCTTTTGTGGCTAAGGTAGTAAATGAAGAATCTATCACATGTAATGCTAATTGTGCAAGATCAAATGCGGGTTAAGGCTTGGGTTTCTTCTGGTGACCTAAATTTTCATGTAGTAGACATGGTGTTGGCATGGGATGAACTGTCTTATCAACCTAGTGCAACTTTATATGTGGTTGTGTGTCCTCCTCATATATCATCCCATCGGTGTTAAGGCTAATGGAAGCATCATGGGCCTTTACAATGTATGCTTTATGTGGAGTCATTTTAGGGCACCCCATATATCATGATAGAAGGATCCACATTTCTCACATCGTACATTCTACGATACCAGTCACTCCATTTAAATTGAATGCATAAAAATAGAAAATATGACTATCAATCTCAAGGAGAAAAATGATGATTTACTTAATGTAAACAATAAGTTGCAAAAATCTAAGATAGAAGTGAAAATATAAACTAAAAGTGATTACAAAAATAAACTAAAAATTACAAAACAAACTCAAGAAATTATAAAACAAAACTAAGAATTACAAAATCAAACTAGAAATACAAAAACAAACTAGAAAGAAGAAGTCAAAATTATTCAAATAAATGGGATTTGAAAGAAACTTTGTTGTCCCCGAAAACAATTTGAAAATTTGATGTGTGGCATTTACACAACAATTCACCACGGAAAATTATTGCCTAGAGTTTCACCTTTAAAGCGTTAAGCAACTCACTAACAAGCAAATAAGTGAATTTTAGTATAGCATAGTATTTATCCCATGGAACAACATGTTTAATAGTTTTATTTGAATCAATTGCCTAGATTAATATTTAAAATCTGGTCTATAGAGAGTGATTAAATCTAGAACAGGAAATAGAAATTATAGAATTAAACTAGTTAAGTTGGGTTTCAATTCGATTATTAAGAGATATCGGGGGTCTGGCAGTTCACCACAAAAGATCATGTGTTTAATTTAACTAATTCAACTCCTTAATTTTTATTAATTTAGACTAGGACCATGTATATTTGTGTTTGTGAAATACAAATCTTGTAGGGGTTGGACTTTCCACAAACTTATGATCTTAGAATTTGAATATCAATATTCAACCATCCAGTAAGCTCTATCAGGGATCTCGTCAAGAATTATATAGATTTTCATCCCAGATCTCATCACCATGAGTTATAACGAACAAGATAAAATGGATCGATCAATCATAGAGCTCCATTAGTTGATCTGATCAGGATACGATAGGTTCATGAGTCAGGATCAGTAATGTCATCACCCAACAATGATATAATTGGTGTAGACATAGAACAAGTACATAAATTGGAAGAAAAATATATATAATCAACATAATCATAGAGCCAAATGTAGTTAAAATAAGATACAGGCGATGGGGCTAACCCCATGCCCCAGTATGAAGTTTTTGCTCATGAAAACAAACATAAAATTAAAGATAGTGATAGGAAGAGTCATATTGTCATGATCTAGGAACAATAAAGTAGTCTCTTTGAGGATGACGGTGCCTCCTTTTCTCCCTTTCTTTCTCCATACACCCAAGGGGGTCTATAAGACAGACGAATATGATGTCCCTTTTGAGAATGGAGGATGCCTTGTATTTATAGTAAAATATGGGAAGCTTTCTAGTTTGGCCACCTAGAATATGAAAAGCCTTGATAAGTCAAGGCATAAATTTATCAAATACCAAGCATAATTGGTCAGGTCCCTTTTGAAGATTAAATGTCTTACTTTGATAAATTCTCAATTTATGCCTTGATAGCTTTGTGACCATTTGTGCAGGTTGCTACTTGGCAAGATTGCTTCACCGCCACCATGGGTAGCGACTTGTTATCTTGAAATCCATTCACACTGAAGGAAGGAGTGATTCGCAAGAGTGGGGTCAGGAGATCACATTCGCCATTACTGAATCAAGGTAGACTGAACCTCACTGGGTACATTCTTTCTTTCATACAAAAAGCACGGTCATGATTTGTTGCTTGTATTGACTAATTTGTCTTTTATTTACTTTCTCAAATTTTTAAACATAAACTTAATGGTTGATTGACCTTGTGTTTGTTCAAAAGAAGTAATCTTTGACAATTTTAATTGCTTATATTCCTTTGACCATTCAAT
Source organism: Alisma plantago-aquatica (assembly GCA_963693085.1). Taxonomy (NCBI): domain Eukaryota; kingdom Viridiplantae; phylum Streptophyta; class Magnoliopsida; order Alismatales; family Alismataceae; genus Alisma; species Alisma plantago-aquatica. The sequence continues at coordinate 124,072,786 of OY856411.1, forward strand.
TTCTTTCCTTTAACCATTCAATTTCTTTGACTATCTTTGCTACAAATTTTTGTTACAAGAGTTTTGAGTGAATTTTGTGTCAGTCACAACTTCCAAAGTGGTCCTGGAATATATATTTCCTATAGGTAAAAGAATACCCTCTCCAAATTAATTTTGAACATTGAAATTGGAGTTTTTATGCAAAAGATATGTCATTTTGGTGTGGGATATATATATATATATATATATATATATATATATATATATATATCACACACTGCTGGAAGATGTACATGCTAGTCGATTGATTGGAAAATTCAATTGATCTTTAAAAAAATCCAGAATATATTTTTCCTGTAGGTAATTATATTCCTTTTCCTAGAACAAATTTTAAGATTGATTTTGGAGTTTATATGCAAAAATTTTGGTTGTTTTGGTGCGGTATATATATATATTAAGCACTGGGGAAAGTTATGAAAACATATTCCTAGAATATTTTTGGGAGTTTTTAGGATTTGGAGTGATTGATCCATTTTCCTACAAAATCCAGGCAAATTAATAATCACTCTAATTAAGGAGAGAAAATCTAAACTTAGACAATAATATAAAAATAGGGAATAATAAACAAAATACTTCTAAGGAGTGGTCTTAAAAGATGCAATAAAAGTGATAAATATGCATTCATCAAGCATCAGGGCCTATCCACCAATGAGATGATAGAGCAATGATAATATGGTTGCTTTGACCAACAATATGACATCTTTTACAACCATTTCTCTCCTTTTGGGTTATATATACCCCATATCCTTCCTTCTCATGACATTTGTGCAAGTTGACCCTCGAAGGTAGAGTGAGATGACATTCATTGATGACAATCAATGAGAATTTTTCTTTCATCAATCTTTGACTTCATCCCTATTTTCCTTTGTTTATTTCTATCAATGTGTGACAAGCCATTTGGTAGATTCTAGACTTGATTTGAGTAAGTAGACATCCTTCATTCTCTTGACAATTTATCACCCTCTTACTTTACATCAACATTTTCTAGGTGAGTTTTCTTTAGGGTTTGATTGTTGGAGACTTACGACATGTTCTTCCTTCTCCAATTTTTCTTTAGTTGCTTTTCAGTTGTGGATCGACTATTGTATATTTTTTAAGGGATGGATCTTCGATCCTAGAGAGTTTGTCTTTAGTTTTGAAGTTTTTTTGTGAATCTTTGAGCTTCACTGACGTTCTTTGTGAGTGTTTCTTATCCTCTCGTGAGGCGAGTGATATAAGTTTTGACTCGTTTATTACCTAATATACACTTGCATGTCCAGATCATTTAGTTATACAATCTAAAAAATGCTAAAAGATGGCAACTGTATGCATCTTGAACATAATATGTCAAGAACACGGCTTGCATGTGGGTGTTACAAACCACATGTAGCCCTTTTTAATTCATAATATGGTTTTTTAGTATTTCTCATTGTAGTTTCAATTTCCTACGAGCCTTAGAATTTTAAGATCTTTACTTGTGCACATAAATGTGACCTACATATATGTAGGGTATTTTCTATATGCTGATCTTATCAGGTATGCATTGTAATACGTGTTTTTAAATTGTTTCTTACTACCATGTTGTTGAAATCTCCATAATATGGCTCCTTTACAAGAACATGATGGTCATGAACCTTTATTCACACTTACCTAATTGTGAATACCTAGTGGCATGGTACCTAATAATTTTGGTAAGGTTTTGTTAACCTCCTTGCTCTTGGAAGGTTGACTCATAAAAGAGATCTTTATGTGAATGGAGGCATAACACATGCCATGCCATGAGAAGTTACATTCTGATGATCAAGTGTTTAATATATTCTGGTGATACTTATACATACTTACTTATTCTATCATGTTGGCTTGATTCATATGTTGTTTTATGTATCCGTGAGAGAAAGAAGCAAACTAATAAAGAGAAATATTAGTGTAGAGTCTTGAGTGTATAGTTCTATTCCCTCAGGTTGTTAGGGGGGTAGTGAGACGAGTAAATCATGTAGCAACCTAAGGTTGTGAGAGATGAGCAAAACCATATATTAGTGAACATGTGGGGACATTTAGGGTTTTTATACCCTGTCATCTTTAAATGACCAGGAACTCTAACAAAGGCATGTGGTACATTGGAAATGTATGTGAAAAGAGATAGTACTTTGGAATATGGTATGGAGGGTTATTACCTTGTGATTAGTGCCATACCTTTGTACCCAGGATGTGCCTAAGTTTGGTGGATCCACTTTTAACATATATCCACAATGAGCATAGCCATGGGCACTCTACCTTTTGGTTACCTTGCTATAACACAAGGTTGTGTTGAGATATATAGGGAAACTAGATATCCTTAAATGTTGTAAAAAATTCTAGGATGATCGAAAATATCTAGCTAGTTTTTGAGTGGTATGTGTCAATCTTCCTAGGACATTATCAAAGACATCTCAACATAGTAGCATATATGTTTAGGTTTATTTGTCACTTAACATGAATGTGCTCATATGATATATATATATATATATATATATATATATATATATATATATATATATATATATATAGTCAGGCTAGAATACACTCGAGTGTACGGATCGCACGAATACACTCGAGTGTGTTTGCATATCAAAACTATTTTTTGCAAAATGTAAACCGTTGATCTTCACCTTCATACGATAACTAGGCTACATACAAATTTTGAGCCCATTTGGATGAGTGTAAGTCACTCATCCAAGGGCAACAAAATCGACGCATGAAACTAATTTGAAATGTATAATTTTTGTGGTCTTCATAACATGAGCTATACATATCCAAATGTGCTCAAATTTTGTGTATGAGTTGTTCACGAGATGTTTAAGAAGATCAACGGATTAGATTTTCAAAAAAAATATTACATCATGAAAAACTACTTGAGTGTATTCCGCTCCGGATACACTCGAGTGTATTCTAGCCTGACTCTATATATATATATATATATATATATATATATATATATATATATATATATATATATATACACACTTATAGTTTTGAAATGTATACACTGACTAACATCTCATGGAAGTTAGCTAATGATGTCAATATAGTTGGGTAAGCATGTATCTTCTAGTACACTGGTGGATTATATATATATATATATATATATATATATATATACATATATATATAGCTATTTCCCCTAAACCACTTATTATCTAGTAAGTAATGATATCTTAGATGTTATATCATACAATTGGGATTCGGGGTCTCACCATGTGATCTTTTGACACCTTTTAGGTGAGCTGGATAACTATCGGGGCAGTGGAAAAGAAGATCAATAAAGAGGGAGTTGGTCTTAGGACAAGAGGTAGGTGATGTTTGTGTGATGGTATCACATGGGTGACCTCCTCTAGAGATAAAGCATATACAGACAAAGTTCTATCTTTGTCCCTGAATACTCATGTCTAAGGGAATGGTGTCTTGTACATGTTCCTCAGCTTGGGACTTTGACGTGCATGCATGGCCACTGAAGGTACCACTATATGAGTTATAACATTTTGAGTGCATGTTGTATAGTAACACCACATACATAAAGCTTAAAGATTTAACATTGTTTTGGCATGTTGTGAGTGTGGCACATGGACTTTTTGTAAGGCAAAGTCTTGTGGATGTGAAAACTTGTAATATGTAATGATGACCTCATGTTAGAACAATATGTTTTTGTTGGTGTTATGTTTGGTGTGGGATGACATTTTTTACTATTGATCTCTATGTGGATTATATGGACAGTTATGATCGTGGTTTTAATTTGAGTATTATTTGATGCATTTTCACTTTTGTGGTGTTGGGTTGTCACACACATTTTGTATAAGAGTCTAAGTTTGTTGAATCTATATGGAAATATGATTAGGTTTTCATGTCTGTTCTTACGATTCCACCATATCTAATCATTGGTTAAGGTTATACAAATATGGCAAGACATGAAGAAAAACATGAGGAGAGCAGCTATGTTCTACTATATGATGTTGGGAGGTGGTGTTCTACAGAGGGGAGGGAACCTAAGGATGAGTTTGGTCGTTAGAAGCCCGAGCATTCTGGGGCAGTGCATCTTGACTGGATGATGCCTATCCATCTGGCCTTTAAGATCATGTTTGGACATATGGTTTATGTGCTTACTTAGTTTGTGGGAAATTTACCAGCTCCAACGGGCAAGGTGCATGCCTCGAATGTCGAGCCAATGAGCTCCAAAAAGGATGTTTGAGCATGTAAAACAAATTGGATCTGTGGAGTATTTGGGTACTATGTACTTGGCAGATGCATATAAGGCTTGTGGAGCTTGAGAAGAATTTTCTATTACTAAGCATATCAAAGGATGATAAGGTGAAGCATGTCATCTATATACTAAAAGGGAGTGCCAGCTATTGGTGTTCCACTGAGGATGAAAAGAGATAGGGGGATTTCATCCCTTGGTCTATTTGAATGGGAAGATCACATATTTTGAGTAGGTCAAGAAGTGAAGGTTGTCAGCGAATGAGTATGAAGCTCATTTTGTGGAGTTATTGTGATTTTGTTTACTCATGGTACCAACTGAACTAGAGAAGATACAGTGCTTTGGGAAGGGGTTGAATGCTGAGTTGGCAAGGTTGGTGTCAATTTTAGAGTCATACAAGAAGTTATCTCAACTCAGTGGAGTCTGTGAGGAGGATTGAGAGGACATAGATCAGAATCTTCTAACAACAATGGCAATAGGAATTTGGCATAATCTTGTATATAGTTCTCTAGAGGATCCAAGAAACAAAGGTTTTTGGGGCCTTCAAGGCTGCAATTTTGGAAGTCTTAGAAGAGCATGTCTGTCTAATACCTAAGGGTGTAGTAGCAGTCATAGTGGTCATCTTGAAGAGGTAGATGGAGAGGTATAGTGTCATCCAAAGCATATATTTTTGGGTCTATCTCTGTGATAGAATTGTTTGGACCACATGGGTTCACCACAGAAGAAGTGCCTATACTAGTATTAACCATGGAATTTGAAGATGTTCTTTCTATAGTTGAGTCATGAGGAGTCATAATCTCAGTGGGAGAACCAGTAAAGTCCACGATAGTATGATGGTAGTAGTGGAAAAAGGCATGGACATAACTCCAAAGATGGATTGTCAAGTAGGAAGGGGTGAAGGAAGAAGTACATTACAAGACACGAGGTCATGTCTATGTGATGACCCAACCCAAGGGTGTTTTCAGACCTCAAGGTGTTACATGTTAGATGAAAATTTTCATTTTAACTTATCTTCTTCTATATATGTATTTATTCTGGTTGATCCTAGTGTGACACACTCATTTAACACTAGAGAGGTGATATTATGATGTAACTTACCTATTATTCATTGATATAAATCTCTTTTCTTGATACCCCTATAGTCGGCTCCATTTTTGTATGTTATACATGTCTGTCTTGCACTCTCATCTTCTCTGAACACAACATTCAATTGGACCTTATGCCACTTGAGATGCATGGCATCAAGGTGATCCTTGGGATGGATATGGTAGAGAAGTATAGAATGATGTTGGACTGTAAGTCAAAGGTTGTTTAGTTTTGGGAGGGGTTTCTCTTGGACTCTCCAGACAGACATGAAGACTCTTCATGCATATTTGTTATCTGCTTCCATAGCCAAGAAGCTGATGAGGTAGGGTTGTGAGGCCTTTCTACCTCATTTGATCAATACTAAGGTAGTGAGTCCTAGTATATGTGATGTACCCATAGTTTTAGATTTTGAGGATGTGTTCCCTGACAATTTTCCTATAATTCTACCTCCATAGGAGATTGAATTTGATATAAATCTTCTTCTCTATACACAACCCATAGCACAAGCACCATATAGAATGGCACCGATAAGAATAGAGTAAAAGAATTATTGCATGATTTGTTAGATAAATGTTTCATTCATCCAAAAACATTCATGCAGGGTGCTCCTATTCCATTTGTTAAAAAGAAGGATGGTTCTGTGAGGTTGTGCATAGATTGAAGGAAAATGAACACGGTCACTGTGAAGAACATGTATTTATTGTTGATGACTGATGACTTGTTTAGTCAGCCAAAGGGATCCATGATATTCTCAAATATAGATTTGTGGACATGACACCACTAGCTGAGAATTAGGGAAGAAGATATACCTAACGATCTTCATGAATAGTTATGGGAACTATGAGTTCATGGTTATGTAGCTTAGTTTAACCAACACACATGTGTCTTTCATGGACCTGAATGAACTGAGCATTTATAAAATACCTAGATCAGTTTGTAGTAGTCTTCATAGACAACATTTGATATATTTCAAAGACCATGAGTAGCATGAACAACATTCTCGTTTGACCTTGGCACTCCTAAGCAACACCAGTTGTATGCAAAGTTTAGTAAGAGTCAATTTGTGGTAACAAGGAGTTTCTTTTCATGGTCACATTATATCTAGTTGAGGGATTTGGGTAGATCCCAATAAAGTGGAGTCAATTATATTGTGGGATCATCCAAAAATGTCAATAGGATTATGAAGTTTCCTTGGATTGACAACATGCTATAGGTGGTTCATTAAGGATATCAATGCAATATCCTTGCTTCTAACTAGACTAACAAAAAGGACTTGCCTTTTGTATGGACATACAAATGTCAATAAATCTTCTAGTTTTTGAAGGAGAAACTTACGTCTGCATCGGTGTTGGTTTCACCAAAGCCTGTGAAGGGCTACATAGTGTTCTACGATGCTTCAAAGGAAGGTCTTGTGTGTGTTAATGCAATACAAACATGTGATCTCATTCACTTTGAGATAGATAAAGAAACACAAGGATAGCTAACCCTACACATGATCTAGTATTAGATGTAGCAGTCCTAGCATTGAATATCTAGAGACATGATTTGTATGGGGAGAAGTGTCATCTTTTCGCATATCATGAGAACTTTCAATACCTCTTCTCAAAGTTGGAATAGAATATGGGGAAAAGAAGGTGGCTTGAGCTAATAAATCACTATGATTACACCATACAATACCACCCAGGAAAGATAAATGTGGTAGCATACACTTTGAGTAGAAGGTCATTGCAACCATTTGCAACTGCGATCGCACACTTGTACTTAACAGTGTGTGCAAAGCAGAACGTGATGGTGTATTTATGGTAGATGAAGGTACATATGAGGTCTCCATGCTTGAGGGACTATTATATTGGTTAGATGGTAATCCTACATTGATACAATAAGATTAGGGATGCATAACAGAATGATAGTATGCTTTAGAACATCAAGAAAAAGCTTGTTAGTGGAAATCATGATGGGATTTAAGAGTAAAAAATGGGGCTAATTATTACCATTACAAGATGGTGGTACCTGACGCAGATGGACTGAGGAAGGCAATTTTAGAAGAAGTGCACACTTTAAATCTATGTTGTGCATCCAGGTAGCACCAATATGTACCACAACCTCACTGATGGTCGAGAATAGAAAAAGATGTGTGGAATTTGTGCTAGAGTATCCAGTCTATTAAGAGGTTATAGCGGAACATTAGAAACCAACATAAACTAGACAATCCCTACCAATTCTAGAATGGATAGTCTTCCCTAGATAACTAAAGGACATTATTCAATATGGGTGGTGGTTGAAAGGTTGATTAAGGTGGCACACTTCTTGCCAGTATAGAGTACCTTTTTAGTTGAGAAGTTGACCTAGGTTTATATATATGAGATTGTTCCTTTGCATGGGTTCCCAACAATGATAGTCTTTGAAAGAGGGCCACAATTCACTAATATATTTGGGATCTTCTAAAAATAGTTTTGGGGACATAGTTGAAGCTTAATACATCCTTCACCCATAGAAATTTGGTCAATTGAAAAGAATAATTCAAACCTTGGAGGATCTTCTAAGGTCATGTGGTATACTATTAAGGAAGTTGGGATGTTCGTCTCATCTTGATCAAGATTTCTCGTAACAACAGGTATCGCAGGAGTCTAGATATGGCATTGTATGAGGCTTTACACTTGAGACGTTGTAGGTCACCTTGTGCTTCTACAAAGTAGGTGGAAATCAACCTTTGGGCCCAGATTTAGTACAAAAATTAACAAAGAAGATCAAGATGAGCATGCATCAATTGAAGGTCGCACATGACTGACAAAAGTTGTATGCAGAAAATCACCGCAGGTTGTTCAAATTCCAAGTGGGTGACAAAGTCTATCTTAAGGTCTCACCCTAGAAAGAAGTTCTAAGATTTGGCAAGCATGGTAAGTTACCACCCAAGTTTATGGGTCCTTATCCTATTATCTCACAAGTGTGAAGGTGACCTATAAGTTGTAGATGCAACCTGATCTTCAAAGGTTGCATAATGTTTTACATGTGTCTCTGCTATGAAAGTTCCACCCATGAACTAAACAAACAATCTAATTATTTGAAGTACAACTTAATGATGACATATCTTATGTGTAGGGTCTTGTGTTGATCTTGGAAAATTAGGTGCAAAATATAAGGAAGAAGGATATAATGTTGGTAAAAGTGTTATGGTATCTCTATGGTACATAAGAGATTAATTGGGAACTTAAGGAGGAGATGGGTAAGAAATACCCAGATCTTTCTCTTAAGATTTGGGGGTGAAATCCCTATTTATAGTTGTAAGATCCCTGGCCTAGATTCATTACCTAATTATGTTTTGTTATCTTGATAACATATTTATATGCTTCTTGATAAATTTTTAGGTGCCCTGTCAAAATTGCACTATTCTTGAGGGCCTATGTACAAATTACCCATTATTAAGGATTTCCTCACAATTTGTACATAGAATTTTTGCTTCGTTTTTCTCTCTCATCTTTCTTGGACTCAGAAAATGCAATTAAGTACCCCATTGATGTTTCCCTTTCATCAGTTGAGGACATATGGAAGTAGTATGCCTTTCCATGAGTAGAGGACCAATAAAAGTGTGTTTGGTTTCATTGGTTGGGGATTGGTGAGGCTTTTCTGCCTTTTCATCACATTGTTCTATGCTTGAATTTTCGTGAGTATATGTCAAATGAAGTTGTTATGCCCTTCTGTCGGATGGAAACCAATGGAAGTGGTTGATCTTATGACCTTTTATGTTTGTGTCGGTTGTCTACCTACAAAGTAGATGGCTGGTTGTGTGGTGGGTTTTACTCGGTTGGATGCCTATGGAAATTTTTCACCATGTATGAATGGTTCCATGGATGTGCTCTATCGATGACCTTAAAGCATGTTTTCTGGATGGTATTGTGAAGGGCTTAAACTGATAATACTCACTAATTAGTTTCATGTTCGTGTCTATTGATGATGGTGCAAGGTAGTTGAATGATGGAGTTTCTGGAGTCATGTACGGATGGAGAATTAGGTTCTGCCTATTTATGAAATGACATACATTCAATGATACAAGTTCTATAACCAATTACCTTTTATATATCCTATGGGGCTACATATACACCCCTTTTCCTTCCTTATAACCTCACTTGTGCAAGTTAAACCTTAAAGTGAGAGTGAGATTTCAACAAATAATGACAATCAATGAGAATTCTTTTTTTTTTTGATAAGTCAGGAGATCATCTATTCATCCCGCTCTCCTCTTACAGGCAAATTAGAAATAAAATGGGTACAAGGTTTAGACTGTGAATTAAACATGGTAGTACTACTACCATTACATTTATCTCTAGCTAACCACTCCCCAATTTGTTCTGGAGGTCTAGTGTATTGGTAAGGTCCTTGCTTATTTCTTAGATGGTACTTTTCAAGACCATCAGTGGATCTGTTCCAATTTCTATGAATGTGTTGTAGAGACCAGTTCTCATTTTCTTCTAGATATCGTTGACTCACCTGTAATGTCTGTGTGTGCTTTGGATGAGTAGTTGGGTCCTCTTCCAGCATCAACACTGCTTGCTTACAATCTATTTCGATGTCTATAGAGACTATATTTAACTCCTTTGCCTTCTGCATGGCGAACTGTATGGCCAAGAGTTCTGCTTGAAGGGCTGAATCAGCCGGTGAGGACCAACTGTATCCTATCCTCCAGTTTCCCTCATCATCTCTTATGATCATTGATGTGGCACATTTCTTCTGAATGAACGCGGCGTCTACATTCATCTTCACTCCGCCAATTGGTGGTTTGCGCTACATCTCTTGTTGCTTTGTAGATTGTGTTGCTGACATTTCCTCATCTTCTTGCCAGGAATCCATAGAATGAACAGTTTCTTTCCATATATACTGAATGAGGTGGGCAGTAGGTTTTATGCTTTGTTCAAACATATGGTAGTTCCTACATGTCCAAATGTACCAGAAGGCAATCATAAACTAGGTTTGTTGGCCGTATTTTCCTTTGATGCTCTGCTTAATCCAGTTGGTCAGATTCAAGTCAAAGAAGTGAGGTGATGTTCGATCTTGTAAAAGGCCTTCCCAAACTGGTCAGGCATATCTACACTCACGGATAGCATGGATGCTCGTCGCTTCCTTCTCACGACATCGCCCGCAGGTTGGGTCTGTGGCCATATGGCATTGGACACGTTTCTGGTTAGTGAGGAGTGTGTCGTGCATCAGCAGCCACATGAAGTGCTTTACTTTGGCTGCTACTTTGGTTCTCCATAGTAAGTCCCATTCACCTTCTACCTTCTAATTTCGTGATTGTCTAATAATATTGTAAGTTGTGCTTGTTGAGAACTTTCCATCCAATGTTGATTTCCATACCCTTATATCTTCTATGTTGTTATTCATAGGGGGTGCTAGCGACATAATGTGATCGGCAGTCAAGCTTGGAAGCCAGTCTCTCAAAAAATCTACGTCCCGTTGCCCTTCGGTTGTGACAACGCTAGACACTTGTAAGTCCAAAAGCTCAAGTGGTACATGATGTGTTGCCTCCTCCATGAGAATGGTGTCGTTTAACCCCATTTATCTGTCCAGAAATATGTTTGTCTTCCATTTAAGACTTCCTTGTACGAATTAGCCTCAATGAATTCTCTACCTTTAACGACCTCCTATGCTAGTCTGGACAGATTGGAGATATTGCTTGTGGTACTTTTATTGTATTTAGGCTGCATGAATTTACACCAGAGGGTATCTCATCCAATGGCCACTTCCCAAGTGTTCTTCATAAGGAGTGATGTATTCCATTCTCTCATCATTCGGATGCCCAGTCCTCCATCTTCCTTCTTGCTAGTTACCTTATTCCAGGCGACCAGTGGCATGATGTGTGATTTGTGATTGCCCCCCATAGGAATTTCCTTATGCTGCCATCAATTTGGTCACATAGGCTCAAGGGTAGCTTCGCAGTTTGCATAGTATATGTGGGTATGGAAGATAGCGTGGATTTCACCAAACAAACTCGTCCTGCAAAAGATAGGCATTTGGTGGCCCAGCTGTTGATGCGTGAGTCAACCTTGTTCAGGACATCTGCGTAGGTGCGTCTGTTGACTTTGGAGTGGATAATTGGGATGTCCAAGTATTTTCCGAGATCATTTGTCTCCTTAAAAGCACATAGTCTAGCAATCCTCCTTCGTATTTGTGTCGGGACACTAGCTGCAAAGAAGATTTGTGTTTTCTTGATAGAAATTGATTGGCCCGACGCCTCTTCGAACTCCTTAAAATAGTTTTTTATGACTTTCATTTGCTTATTGGATGCTTTGCTGAAAAGGATGAGATCGTCTGCAAAACATAAATGAGACAGTTTGATGCCACTCCTTCTGAGCTCCACGGGAGTCCATTCCTTTCTTTGTACCATATCTTCTATCATTTGGCTCAATCTTTCTATGCACAAGACAAAAAGGTATGGTGACATAGGATCGCCTTGTCGCAAGCCCCTGCTTGCCTTAAAAGCACTAGTGGCGGTGCCATTCCATAGTATAGAGCATTCTCCCACAGTAATAGAATTCATTATGTACGACATTATGTTCTGCAGAATTCTGAGTTTTCCAAGAGTATCACTGATGAATCCCCACGATAGTCTATCGTAGGATTTGGTGAGATCTATTTTGATGGCCATATACTTCGCTCCCTTCTTCCTTTTCATCAGATGTATGGCCTCCTGGGTCATGGCTATGCTGTCTGTAATGTGTCTTCCAGGCACAAAGCTACTTTGCGTAGGTGATATCCAAAATGGCAGGTGTGATTTCAATCTCTCCATGACAATTTTGGATGTAAGCTTTAGGCATATATTGTTCAGGGAGATAGGGCACAGTTGCTCACAAGACTCAGGATTTGGAACTTTTGGAATTAGAACAATAGTGGAGTTGCACAGGTTATTACTTAGTGCCCGTCCAGCAAGAGCATCCTTCATTGTATTCATGATCAAGCCTTTGATAGAGTTCCAGTTCCTGAGAAGAAATAGACCATTGATTCCGTCTGGACCTGTGGCCTTATATGGATTCGTGTTTTTTAGCATAGCCAGTGTTTTAGCCTCACTAGGAACAACCTCAATGCATTTTGTTTGCATCTAGGAGAGTTTTTTTTTATGGCTCGGTATATTGGTGTAGGATTTGTTGACCTCGTTGTTTGTATCTGTTAAAAGTCCTTTGAAGTGGTTTCAGACAAGGTTCTGGAGTGTTGTCTCGTCACTAACCCAGTTACCTTCATCATCCTTCAGCTTGACGATGGTATTGAACCTCTTTCTTTGATTGACAATCAATGAGAATTCTATTTGCATTGATCTTCAACTTCATCATTTTTTTCTTTGTTCTATTTTCTATTAATGTGTGATGAACCATTTGCTCCATTTTGAGCCTTGATTAAGTAAGTAGAGCTTTGATGCAGTGTTGTGTTGGCAATTTATCATCCTCTTGCTTTCCTTGGATGTTTTCTAGGTGGGTTCTCTCTAGGTTACACCATGTTCTTCCTTCTCCATCCTTGATTGAGTTGCATTTATGGTCATGGATTGGGTACTGCTAAACACGTAAAGGGAAGGAGCTCAGATCTAAGAGAGTTTGTCTTCGGTTCCACAATTTGTTGTGAAGCTATCACTCTTTGTGAGCAAACTTTCTTTTGCTCTCACCAGGTGAGTAATATAACTTTTGAATCAATTTTACCTACTATACACTTTTCACATCAAATCTTGTTGTTTTACCATCTAAAATGCTAAAATATGGTGACTTTATGCATCTTGAAACCTAATATGTTGTGAACATAGTTTTCATGTTGATGCTACAAATCACAAGTAACCCTTTTTACATCAAAATAAGGTTTTGAAACATTTCTCGGTATAGTTTCAACTTTCAACGACCCTTAGACTTTAAATATCTCTAATTTTCTAGACAAAATATGACTTATGTGTGTAGGGTGTTATTTATATGATGATCTTATTAAGTGTACATCGTAGTACATGTTTCTGAACTATTTCTTACTATCATGTTAACAAAATCTCTATAATATGGCTCTTTACAGAAAAAGGATGGTCCTAAACATATATTCACACTATTTTGATTTTGAATACCTAGTGGAATGGTACTTAATAATTTCAAAAAAGGTTTTTTTAACCTCCTTCCCTTGGAGGGTTGATTCATAAAGGAGACCTTGATGTGAATGGAGGTGTAACATATGACATTCCATTAGAAGTTATATTCTAATTATCAAACATTTATATTCTTCTGGAGTTACTAATACATGTTTACCTATTTTATCATGTTGGCTTGATTCATGACCTATTTGGTATTGTCATAGGAGAAAGAATCCAATTAATAAAGAGAAAGACAAGTGTAGATCCTTGAGTCCATAGATCTATTCCCATGGGTAGTTTGGCGGAGTTTTGAAATGAGTAAATTTGTTATAGGAACCTAACGTTGTGAGAGGAAGATCTAGGCTATATATTATTGAGTATATGAGGATGAGTATATGAGTATGTTTAGGGCCCTATTACCCTATCATCTTTAATTTTTTTGGGAACTCAAAAAAGACCTATGGTTTGTTAGAAATACATGTAAAACAAGATGGTAAGAAGGGGATTGATAAGTTAGGAGGCGATGGTTCTTGTTTGTTAGTAGTGTGGATCCAAATGTGTTTGGATCTACATATATTGTTTTTAACAATAAAGTGTCTAATTGTGGTGGTAAATCTAAACACTGTAATCAATTGAATGTTGAGACTCCCTATTTTGTTATTAGTTATGGTGATAATTGGATCCAAGTTAATGGTTTTCAAGTGGTTTCTTCTTCTTTTAATGAGAGATATGAGAACATTGTTGAACTTGGTACTAATTTTGCTAATATTATTAATGGATGGAAATCAAAGTTTCAATGTGAAGATCTGGTTTGTGCCTATGCAAACCCTATATATAGGATTGTTTTCTAAGCAAGTTGCAAGGGAGATTGGGTTCTCTAATCAAGCTCTTAATATTTAGGAAGAAAAATGCATTAACTCATTTTGTCATAATTCTACTATGAGGATGTTTCCTAGGTTGTTAAAAGCAAAGGAAGGGTGCCTCCAAAGAAAACTTCTAAAATGATGAATATTCCTAGAGGTATTGTCAATTAAGTAAGTTCTAATATGTTTTAGAAGTTAGATGATCTTGGTGGGGGATCACATTCAACTGAGACTAGAAGCCCTCCAGTTCAGTTCTTGTCAAAATGGTTGATCATCTTGGGAATGTTTGTTTGTAATATCTATGGAATTAATAGATCGTGACCCCAATCACATGTTAGGGAAAGTATGATAGTTGTTGATGTTCCCATTTTATTATTTTAAAAACCAAAATTAGAGCTAAGAAATTGTTTAAAATTATGCACCCAATCACTCTTGATATGGAATGGGTTTCCATATATCTTTTTTATCCTCTTAGAAGAATCACCATGTTATAGGACAACTCTATTGTAAAGTTTAAAAAAATCACAGGATAGTGATTGAATTATTCACTGTGGTGTTTCCTATAATGACATTGATATCTTTGTCACGTCAATTTATGGTCATAATGATGAGAAAAGAAGAATGCTTTTATGGCAGGACCTTAGTAGAATTAGTAATATCATAATAGCGGGATGGATTCTTTTCAGTCATTTGAATGCTATAAGATATTCTAGTGAAAGGATAGGGTGTGGATTCTACCCTGTTAAAGCTATGGAAGAGTTTAATTTAATGATCTTTGATACCGAGCTGGTTGAACTAGATCTAAAAGGTGCTATGTTCACCTGGGAAAACTAACAAGAAGGTGATAAGATTGTCATATCTATGATTGACATGTGCTTCTATAATGAAGATTTTAGTAATATATTTAAATATTTCTGGGGTGATGTCCAAAACAGTATCCATAGTGATCACATATTCTTTACTATTATATTTAATAAAAAATATATAAAGAAGAAAAGAGGGTATTTCAAAATTTTGAATGCTTGGACTTCTCGTAAAGACAATCTAAAAATTGTGAGTGAGGCCTGGAGTCATGAAGTGAGAGGGAATACTACGCATAGACTTTTTTAGAAAAAAGTGAAGCTGACTGAAAATAAGCTCATCAAAAGGAACAAAGATGTCTTTAGTAATATAAAAAAAATGTGAAGATCATGGAAGTGGAAGCGTGTTTGTCTCAAGCAACTACTTATAGTAGTCTTGAGGACTTGTCTGTACAGGATGTGGTTGATTTCGAAAGAAAGGATGCTATCAAAGCAACTAACATTGAAGAGTCTTTTGCTAAGCAAAATTCCAGGGTCAATTGGCTAAAGCTTGGCGGTAAAATATGGATTTCTTCTATAACTCTATTAAAGTTAGAGCCTCCATGAACAACATAAAATTCCTTGATATTTATGGTTCCAAGAGCTATGTGAAGCTTGAATTTTTAATGCTATTTTTTGCTATTATAACAGTCTTTTTAATCTTTTTTAGGATGATTTTGTCCTTTGGGATAATTATTGGGTTGTTCCTTTCTTGTCTTTGTATGATGATAAGTATCTATCTCTACATGTTACTAAGGAGGAAATTAATAAGATCATAAGGGAGGATGATGGGGATAAAGTCCCTAGACCAGATGGCTTAATGCATATCTTTGAAGAATCATGGATTGTCATTGGTTTTGGTATTTCTTAGGTTGTCTTGAATTTTTTTAGAAGTAATAAGATGTTGAAAGAGGTTAATAAATCTAATATTAGTCTCATTCCTAAGGTTAAATGTGTTAAGAAGGTTAAAGGTTAGTTCCCTATTTCTCTGTACAATTTCCTATATAAGATTGTAACAAAAGTTCTTGCAAATATTCTTTTATGGGGAGGTGTGAGCATGGATAAGAAGATCCATTTTGTTTCATGGAATAATGTTTGTAAACCCAAAAGGGAAGGAGGTTAGGGTATGTGATGTGAACAAGGTAGGTATATTCTTGAATACTTGGAATGTGGCTTCTAACAAAAATACCTTATGCATTAAATGGGTTGCTAAAAATATATAGATAATGATTCATTTTGGGCTATTGGAAGTAACCCTAAGGGGTCCTATATGTTATGTCTCACATTTCTTTTGTTAATGGTACCAGGAAGAATACTAAAATCTGGAGGGATCCCTAGATTCCTGGTATTAAGTTCTTGTATCAATGCCTTGACAACAAGAACATTCTGAAGATTGGTTGTGGTTTAAAAGCCAATTTGAATAAATATATTGACTCTAGTTAATGGAGGATTCCTAATAAACAAAGTCATAAAGACTTTAAAAAGTTCATCTTATCTTTGAGTTTGAAGAACAATAAAGATGATTGCATTTTTTTAATGGTCAGAAGGATATTGAGGTTATACATCGTTGATATCTCGTTAGAAATGTTTGTTAACATGTGAGTTTGGCTTGTTGTCTATGAAAGTTTGATATTTTGATGAGCTTTAGAATGACTTGTTGAAAGATGTTTCCTAATAGAATTGTTATGCATAATGTTGTTAGAAGATTTAGAATCTTCATTACTTCTAGATGCTTTCTCTCTACAGTTCATTATGAGGATACCATGAATCTATTCTTTGGGTGCACCTCCCTCGAGTTAAATATGGTTTATAGCTATGATGGAAGGATTATTGAGAAGTACCCCCATTGAAGTCAGATGAATGTTTGCTTTTCAGGGGTAAAAAAGAGCAGTTGGCATGTATCACGATTCTTCATCATATTTGGTTGGAGAGTAATAGAAGATGCTTCAGGGAGTGTTTTTCTAAGGAAGAGGATGTTTGGAATCTTATTCAGTTGGACTATAAAACATTTTTATAGTATACAACATTGTTCTTCTTTTTTCTCACTATTCTTTATATTGTATAGTTCTTACCATTTTAATAATACAAAGGAGTCCATTCTTGAAAAGAAAAAAATGCTATTTTGGTATCAATGTGGAGGGTTATTACTTTGTGATTATTGTTGTGGTTATTTATCTAGAATGCACTTGAGATTGATGGATCTACTTTAAGCATATATCCATGATACCTCGCTCAGACCTGAGGTTGTATAGAGAGATCTGTTGGGTTTTCGGGGAGGTAGAGAAGGCAGCGGAAAAAAAATCTTCTCCCAAACCTAGAATAAAGGAATCGCGTCAACGTCTATATAGTAAGAAGGATGGTTTGTAGAGACATACCTTGTCCCGAGGCTTGCTCGGCGACGTTACCTCACGGCTTGCGCGGTCTTCACCTCCGGTCTTGGACGGTGTCTGTGCAGCTCCTGGTCTCACCGAGACTGTCAGGATTGATAGTTGTCCTCTGAGCGGCAGAAGTCTCCCGCCTCTGTAGTAGTCTACACGGACCACCTAGAACTCCAATCTCCTTGTCCCACAAGGAATCGAAAGGAGTCACACCCTCCTATCGGTGTACTAGCCACCGACACACTCCCCTGCAACCAGTTGCCTTTCTGTAGTTTTCTTTCCCTAGTTGTGCCTCCCTTATCGGGTAGCACTAGCTCAAGCTCTCTCAGTTACCACAACCAAAGAGAATGACAACTTTACAGAGCAACTAGTGTTCTGAGTTGTACTTTGAGAATTCCCCAATACCCCTATATATATATGAGGGTCATGGGACAAGGTTCTCTACCCCGGGCAATGCGGGATTAAAGTAGGAGTAGAAGGATTCGAGATTTTCCACAAAACAACCAACTGTGCCAGTTGAACTGGTCGTTTCAAGCATGAACCGATCATTTCAAGCATGAACTGATTGGTTGGGGACCAGAGCCAATCGGTTCACACCTGATTCGATCGGTTCACACCTGAACTGATCAGTTGGGACACCTAAGCTGATCGGTTCACTTCTGAACCAGTCGGTTCACTGCCCTCTTCAGTTCCCGATTGACTTTTCCTCTTTTGTTTCGAATTGATCCAAATACCAATCCTTGTTCCAATCAAATTGGACAAGTGAAACAAAAAGAAATTTCTCACCAACCTGAATTTCCCAACTCGCTCGTTTGGACCAGTTGATCCGATCGGTTCAACCCTTGAACCGGTTGGTTTAGCCTGTCCTGAGTCGATCGGTTCATCACATGAGCCGATCGGTTCACAAGCTGAGCCGATCGGTTGGGAGTGCATACTGTGCAAAATCAGTCAATTGCAGTTTCAATCAATTAGATACTCTAATCAATCGGTCCAACACCTTGAACACTATTATATTGAGCTATCAATTGATTGGGTATTTAATTGAATTACTAAACTCATTTAGTAATCAATCTAAACATCGTTTGTGGATAAACTCCTCTTCCAGGTTAAATCCTATGTGTGTGACCCTGCTTGTCCATTTCACGTTGGCAATGAAAGTTCATAACACTTATGACTTCACAAGCAAAGAGCGGTGTCTAGTCGCACATCAGTGCTACCCAAGTGAAAATAGAAAGTTAGAGAACAACTTTCAATCCTACAATCCGTGAATGGTGTTACAGTGAATGTATAATTCCTTTGTCACTGATATCCCGAATGAACTCAAGGCATGGAACAGTCATCCTTTCAACGTTCATTCACTTTCTTGATCTCAGAGTAGATTGGAGGAGATATGTATGACATCAATATCACATACTGATTCACACATGCGTGCACGCCTATCTCAATCCTACTCATCAAGTGGCCATGGATATCAAACTCCATCAGGAGGGACAAATCCCATATCTATCACTCACCCCTCAATAGCCCCATGTGTCAAAGCCACCCAATCATCACCTTTATAACAACCCATGTTTTAGGACTGTGTTTGATGATGTCAAAGTGTACTCAATGACATGTGTTGAGTGTAGTGATTTCAAGTCAAAGAATCACACTCATCACCATCATTGTGAGAATTGATTGTGACTACCATGTCATGGTTCCATGTGTCAAACTCACGGTGGGTCTGTCTGGTACACTTGTTCTCTAACAAGTACCTATGTGTTTGGTTTGATATCTCCATATCATGACTAACGAGATTCTATCATCAACCAACACCACAATCTAGTCTTGTGTGTCATTATTGTCTATCTACCTTCCACAATGACATCCGACTAGGGACATAATAAGAATGTACAAACTCTTAGTATCTGTATGATCTCATCGTTCAGGTCATTAACCTGAAAGCATACGTCATTGAGTACTATCATTCTCTAGAAATTCAATCTATTCTATCATTATCTCATATGACTAAACCAGAAAGAATTGGAAGCTTGCCTTTGATGTTTATCAAATCAATCTTAATGTATCCCACCAATCATCCCATGATTGTCTCTCAAGGCATACATACCAACAGACTCCCACTTGCACTGCGAGCCAATCACCCTTGAATCATATTCATAGTGATCTTCAAACATGTCCCACATGTTACTATTTTCTAGCACTTACGCAGTGGGTTATGGCAACACCTTTCCAGAGTCGGTATTAACTGCATGTCTCTCATCTCTTCGATGTACGTCACACGTATGAGATGGAGTTGACGTAATATGTGATCTAGTACTCCTTTTCTAACCTTTAGCCACATTGCATGACCAAGCACTCCTAACTTGTCATCAATGACCAGAATATCTATAAGTTCATCTCATGAAATTTCAGATCCATATAGTATCCACTAATGTTCTCTAACACACGGATACTCGGCTTTTCCTTTTAAACAGCTTTATTGGAATGTTTCCAATTATCAACAAACATTCATATTTATATATCCCATATATATTGCGATTAATTCTTTGTCCTTTTCAGAAGTTCACATCAGTGTAACTCTTTACAGTGAACCCTTCCTTATTTCCATAGAACTAGTACTTCTCAAGTACTTATCAAGTTCTCATGGTATTCCAGTAACCCTTACTAGAACTAGACAGACATCCACTCGTCATGTCCCACATACGAGTTATCAGGATGAGCATATCATATTGTCATGTCCTACATACAAGATGAATGCCCTTTATTCTTGCCATGTCCATACATGCAAGATACATACATGATAGATCCATATCTATTCTTAGTGTTCCCATTCTTCATAAGAATTGGACACTTGGCCTTGGGATACTAACTCCATGTAACATGGACAAGTTTTCTCCCACTAAATTTGTGAACACTGAACCCTTCAGTATATATTTGCCAATGTATGCTATCTCTTTTCAGTTCAAAAGGTTTTTTTAGAACTATCTCTATAGATCTCTATTCCTATCACATAGGAAACGTCTCTATCTTCCCTAAAGATAATTTCCACTTTGGATTTCCATTCTAGAACATTTCCATTTCACATCAACATGTGGAATGTGAATACGCTCCCACTAAATCACAGATCCCTTCTTTATCTTTGACATATCAGTCAAACCCTTTGACCATATCATCAAAGTGAAGATCCAGCTCTAAGTTGCTTGTGCTTAATCAATCACATTGATTAGTACATTATAACTTATAGACTTCATTTGCATTAATGGATTCATAAACCTTATAGGTTGTGTCACGTACACATCCTTGTCGTATTCCTTATAGGAATGCAGTTTTAGTATCTGTATGCCAAATCTCTTTAGTCATTAAGTTACAATCAACAAGCATCATCCTTCTCAAAATGTTATCCATGTGTCTTAATGCTTAATACTCATTTGCACTTATGGATTTCATCCCAATGGGTGCTACCATCAAGGTCATACCTTATGGTTCACATGGAAGTCATTTAGGATGTAATGGTCATAAACCATAACTCAAAATCATGTTCCTCATATTCATCTAGATAGTTTACTCATCACATGACCAGCTCATCACATAGATAATCGAGGTGCATCTGTCAAGAACTCACAACCCTATGTGATTCTTAATGTCCTTTATTAGTGTGGGATATTCTTTATTTAATAAGAAATTAGTTATTTGATAATCATCCTCTAACTTCTTAGAGTATGACTCCTTCTTGATTTAGGCATCACCATGCCTTAATCATGAGTTTACTATGATACACTATCATAATCACTCACAAGGTTCTCAAACATTTGGTCCAAGTATTTCATTCATTGATCTCATCAAGAATTAACACTTTACCAAATTCGTACTTCATCTATGATATTCTTGAACACTTCAATATATTCATATTGGTATTTCTCTAAACACCGTTTGAAGTATTAGCATATGATCCAATAGGTATGTAAATACATCACATGTATTATACCTAATAGGATAATCATTCCCACTACCACTAGTGAAGATCGATTTATCATGTTCAAGAGATTCATGTCTCTTACTGGTTCTCTAACAAAAAAGAGTCTAGACTTATCCATCATATGGAATATAGAAATGAATTTCTCATGATTTATGCTAATTTGATTATTTGAGTTATCAATAACTTTTAGGTATCATTTTATCTTATGCATACCAAGTACCACAAGATAAACAAGGCATTGTCACAAGGAAACATCAACTTTATTAATTGTCATTATTGTCATACAATATGCAAAAATAAGGTGTTTCTATACATTGACAAATATGAAATAGCAGTTCATAACTCTATTACATGCCTTTAAGGCTGAAAATAAACTAAAGTACTCCTATCTATGGTGGCAACACTTGCCCCATTTATTAGGTGTTTTACACTTTATACCTTGGTATCATATACCTCAAAAGTGTTATAAGTTTATTTCATGACACCTTTAGGTGGAGACGTCTGTTGCCTCCTTCTTCTTTAGTTCTTCCAGATAGAGTGAACAATTCCTTTTCCAATGTCCTGGCTTTTGACAATGGTGGCAATTGCCTCTCTTGGTCACGCCTCCCTTGGCCTTGAGAGTTGAAGATGACTTGGGTTGCTGGCTAGCATCATAACCTTTCTTAGCCTTGACTTTGCCCTTGTGCTAGGACTTGCCTTTCTTGTTGCTGATCATCATCACAGACTTAGGCTTGTCCTTCTTCATCTGTTCCTCGGTTGTCCTCAACATGCCCAACAACTCTATCAACGACTTGTAAAAGTTGTTCATGTTGTAGTTCATCACAAACTGACTGTAGGATTCTGGTAATGATTGCAGTATCATGTCAGTAGCCAACTCTTGGCTCAGGGGAAATCCTAGTATTGTCAGGTTCTCCACATAACCAATCATTTTGAGTGTGTGAGGACCAAATGGATCTCCTTCTGTCATGACATACTTGAACAGTTCCCTGGAGACATCATATCTCTCTTGGCGTGCTTAATCTTCATACATGTTCTTGAGATGCTGAATCATCTCAATAACACCCATGTTCTCATGTTGTCTCTGCAACTCGTGATTCATGGAGCACAACATCAAGCACTTTGCATCAATGGCATCTTCAGAATGCTTCTTATAAGCATCCATTTCTGCCTTTGGTGCGGTAGGAGCAGGTTCCTCTGGAACTGGAGCATCCATGACATAGAGATTTTGCTCTTGAGTGAGAACAATTCTCAATGTCCTAAACCAGTCATGGAAGTTAGTCCCATTCATCTTGTCCTTTTCAAGGACCGATCGCAACAAAAAGTGATTGTTGTTTGTTGTCATTTGAACTACAAAAGGAAACATATGCAATTTAGTCCAAAACTCAATTTTTGACTTATTTGATTGATTTAAAAGGTTGAAAATATAATTAGGACTTTAATTAATTATCGCTCCCACTATTTTGTTCAAATTGATAGCCCTCACCATCAATTTGGAAGATTGCAGTGTACAATCTTCTAGTGGGTCAAGATCCATATTTCATCAAGTCATGAGTTAGCTTTGACTGATCGCCCACAATCTTGACTATTTAGGTAGGTCACCATGCCAATTGCATCATATACAACTCTTGATGAATGAACATGCGCAACACCTTGCCATTAACATTCCATGCCTCTGCGCTTATACACTCTAAGAATCACTAGTTAAGTCTAACCCAAAACCCAACACGGTAAACATGCACCCTGCTTTGGCAGAACCTACATATTTACCCTTCACACTTCCACGAGATAGACGGCGCACCACGCGTTGGAATAACCTATGCTTGGTCGATCAAGTTTTTCATGTGTGCCGCTAATGGAAGGCATATAATACTTAATATTTAGATGAGGGATTTGGTTTTATAGGTACATATACATATCCAATCACCACAATACATAGTACATATCATATACATGCTATATCCCACAGAAAACATGTAAAATGATAAAAGCAATGATTATGGACATCCTAATGTGATTCCTCGAGCCAATAGGAATCACGGTCATCTAGGTCTACACCACATGCAACCTGTCCATGATGAAGTGTTATAGCCGTCTGAGTTGATCAACTCATCACATGAATGACCTGCTCACCCTGGTCGGTCGCCTGGGTGCCACCAACCGATCGGTTCGCTTGGTCATCATGCATCTCCTCATGGCCAACACTCGATCGTCTCGCTCCATGAACCGATCAACAACCGATCAGTTCAGTCCTTGAACCGATCGTCTGGAACGCCAACTGATCGATTCACGCCTTGAACTGATCGTCTCAGTCATCATCAGGTTATCCACCTTTCTTTAACATAACAGGAAATAAAAGATCTATTCTATTTTACATTTGAATAGGGAAACCTCGAGTTACATTCGGGGGGAGCAAAGGTAGGAAAGAAATCTCGAGTTATCTCGAGTTACATCAGGAATAAGACATAGGGAATCAGTGCGCAGACCGAGATGCAAGCAACCACATTCAACCAAGCACACATACATAGGGTTTATTGACCATAACCATGCTATACATCCACCAAAAAACTCATTTAAGGGTGACGCGTATCGAGTGCATTCATATTACATAGCATATATGTATATTGGAATTTGTGGATTTAGGATTGGACATGCATAAAGCCAATTTTATTCGCATCGTATGCAATAAATAAAGGCGACAAACCAAAATTGATCATATTGATAATCCTAAAGTATAGAGCAGTTGACGTGGATCTGATACCACTGTTGGGTTTTAGGGGAGGCAGAGAAGGCAGTGAAAAAAAAATTCTTCTCCCAAACCCAGAATAAAGGAATCGCGTCAACATCTATACAGTAGGAAGGATGGTTTGTAGAGACATACCTTGTCTCGAGGCCTGCTCGGCGATGTAACCTCGCGGCTTGCGTGGTCTTCACCTCTGGTCTTGGACGGTGTCTGTGCAGCTCTTGGTCTCATCGGGACTATCGGGATTGACAGATGTCCTCCGAGCGGCAGAAGTCTCCCGCCTCTGTAGTAGTCCACACGGACCACCTGGAACTCTGATCTCCTTGTCCCACAAGGAATCGGAAGGAGTCGCACCCTCTTGTCAGTGCACTAGCAACTGACACACTCTCCTGCAACCAGTTGCCTTTCTGTAGTTGTCTTTCCCTTGTTGTGCCTCCCTTATCGGGTAGCCCTTGCTCGGGCTCTCTCGGTTACCACAACTAAAGAGAACGACAACTTTATAGAGCAAATGGTGTTCTGAGTTGTACTTTGAGAAGCCCCCAATACCCTTATATATATAGGAGGGTCATGGGACAAGGTTCTCTACCCCAGGCAATGCGGGATTAAAGCAGGAGTAGAAGGATTCGAGATTTTCCACAAAACAACCAACTGCGCCAGCTGAACCGATCGTTTCAAGCATGAACCGATCGATTGGGGACCTAAGTCGATCGGTTCACACCTGAGTCGATCGGTTGGGACACCTGAGACGATCGATTCACTTCTGAATCAGTCAGTTCATTGCCCTCATCAGTTCCTGATTGACTTTTCCTCTTTTGTTTCGAATTGATCCAAATACCAATCCTTGTTCCAATCAAATTGGACAAGTGAAACAAAAAGAAATTTCTCACCAACCTGACTTTCCCAACTCACTCATTTGGACCAGTTGAACCGATCAGTTCAACCCTTGAACTGGTCGGTTTAGCCTGTCCTGAGTCGATCGGTTCATCACATGAGCCGATCGGTTCACCAAGCTGAGTCGATCGGTTCATCATATGAGTTGATCAGGTGGGAGTGCAAACTGTGCAAAATCAGTCAATTGTTGTTTCAATCAATCTGATACTCTAATCAATCGGTCCAATACCTTGAACACTATGATATTGAGCTATAAATTAATTGGGTGTTTAATTGAATTACTAAACTCCTTTAGTAATCAATCTAAACATCGTTAGTGGATAAATTCCTCTTCCATGTTAAATCCTATGTGTGTGACCCTGCAAGTCCATTTCACGTTGGCAGTGAAAGTTCATAACACTTATGACTTCACAAGAAAAGAGCGGTGTCTAGTCACACATCAGTGCTACCCAAGTGAAAATAGAAAGTTAGAGAACAACTTTCAATCCTACAATCCATGAATGGTATTACAGTGAATGTATAATTCCTTTGTCACTGATATCCCGAATGAACTCAAGGCATGGAACAGTCATCCTTTCAATGTTCATTCACTTTCTTGATCTCAGAGTAGATTGGAGGAGATATGTATGACATCTATATCACATACTGATTCACACATGCATGCATGCACGCCTATCTCAATCCTACTCATCAAGTGGCCATGGATATCAAACTCCCTCGGGAGGGACAAATCCCATATCTATCACTCACCCCTCAAAAGCCCCATGTGTCAAAGCCACCCAATCATCACCTTTATAACAACCCATGTTTCAGGACTGCGTTTGATGATGTCAAAGTGTACCCAACGAAATGTGTTGAGTGTAGTGATTTCAGGTCAAAGAATCACACTCACCACCATCACTGTGAGAACTGACTATGACTACCATGTCATGGTTCCATGTGTCAAACTCATGGTGGGTCTGTCCATTACACTTGTTCTCTAACAAGTACCTATTTGTTTAGTTTGATATCTCCATATCATGACTAACGAGATTCTATCATCAACCAACACCACAATCTAGTCTTGTGTGTCATTGTTGTCTATCTACCTTCCATTATGACATCCGACTAGGGACATAATAAGAATGTACAAACTCTTAGTATCTGTATGATCTCATCGTTCAGGTCCTTAACCTGAAAGCATACGTCATTGAGTATTGTCATTCTCTAGACATTCAATATGTTCTATCATTATCTCATATGACTGAACCAGAAAGAATTGGAAGCTTGACTTTGATGCTTATCAAATCAATATTAATGTATCTCACCAATCATCCCATGATTGGCTCTCAGGGCATACATACCAACAAGATCTTGGGAACCCATATATCCTTCGAGCTTGTATAGATTGCTAGGATGGCTTAACAACATCTTGCTAGTTGGTTGATTGGCATGTCTCAAACTACCTAGGGAATTATAAAAATACCTCAATCAAGAATCAAATATGTGTAGGTTTATTTTGGCACTAAATACGGACATGCTCTTGATATGATAAACATACTTTCAAGATTGAAATGCATACAATGCATAAAATCCCATACATGTTAGCCAATGATGTCAACATGCTTGGGTAAGAGTGCTACCTTCTAGTGCACTGGTGGTTTTAATATGCATATATCTACATGTTTATCTTTTTCCACTAAATTGATTTTTATCTTATAAGTAATAGATATCTTAGACATTATATCATATCGCTGGGACTTGGGGTCTCATCCCATGGTTTTTCTACACCTTTTAGGTGAGCGGGAAAATTATTTGACCAGTGGTAGAGAAGATTAACAAAGAGGGAGTTGGTCTTAGTATAGGAGGTAGGTGATGTCTATGTGAAGGTATCTTAGAGATAGCTAACATTTGCATGACCTCCTCTAGAGAAAAAGCATATCGTGTTAGAGTTCTAATATTGTTCCTAAACATTCAGGTTCAGGATATAATGTTTTGTTGTACATGTTCTTGGATTGCAATTTTGACATGTGTGCGTGACCACTAGATTTGTAGTTATATGAGTTTTAATATTTTGAATGCATGTTTTATTATAACACCTTAGATGTAATGCTTATAAATTTTACATTTTGTTGAAATATTTTGACTGTGGCATGTGGACTTTTAGTAAGGCAAAGTCTTGTGGATGTGTAAATTTGTAATGTGTCACAGTGAACTCCTACAAGAACATTATGTTCTTTTTATGTTATTTGTAGTGTTGGTCAAATTTTTTGGATGGAGATCTCTATGTGGATATGTGGATAATGATTTTTTTAAACTCAAGTATTGTTTTGGATAATCTTGCTCTTGTGGTGTTGTGGTCGTCACAGACAATACCTGAGGCATGGAAAACATAGCCTATATTGCCTCCCTCAACTCCAACAATCTTGGTTGACCTGTCATTATACGAGATTTTTGGGTAGTGATGTCTACCTTTGTGCACTTAGTTGGGAGGGTACTAATTCTCCAATTCAAAGTATCATCACCATGTTCCAAGAAATCGTAAGGTCTAGGGAAGACCTTCTAGAGGCTAAAGAGGATTGGTGGCACAGATTATGCCAATACAATGGATCTGGTGGATGTAGATTTTCAGATAATGGATTTAGAGAAGACTTTATAGATATTGTACATAGTAGAGGAGGACAAGACAAATCATACTATCTACCTACTAAAGGATAGTGTTGGATATAGGTAGGCCATAAAGGAGGAGAAGAGGCTCGGTGGGGTAATCACATGGGTTTTGTTTCTTAAGGAATTTGAGAGTAAATAATTCTCTCAATATTATATAGAGGAAAAGTTGACTCCATTTGAACAATGATCATGGATTTTAGGTTGAAGTAGTCCTCCAACTTATCAATTACTTGGGTATCAATGACATGTTTCTAGATACCACTCATTGCTTGTGATGTCATAGATTGCTTATGGATAGACATTGCCAACGTAACTTGGAACCTATAGGGCCACACACATAGGATACACCTGGAAAAGGAGTTTACTCATGAATAAGGTTTAACTTGATTACTAAAGTGTTTATCAATTCAATTTAAACAACAATGATTAAAAATTGACTGACTCGACTGTAAACCAACCAGTTCAAGTGTTAAATTAATCGACTCAAGTATCAGGTCATTTAAACAACATTGGTTGAATCAGAAATCTAAATGACTAGTTCAGACATGAACCGATCAGTTCAGATTCTAAAACGACTGGTATGGGTTATGAATCGTCTGGTTCAATGATATATACGACTGGATCAAGGATTGATGTTGATGTCATGTTGTGCATTAATCGAATATTGAAAGCCAATGTGATTGAAAATAGGAAAGCAAGTGAATCGTCTGATTCAAGTATTGAACCAATCGATTCACATGTGAACTGACCGATTCAATGGTGAACTGACCGGTTCATGGTTTGCAAGTCCTAGAAAGTTCATAAAATTCTATCTCTTTGACTCCCAGATGATCTGGAAATCCTGATCTTGACCCTCCTATAAATAGAAGGTAGTCCATGCTTTCTAGAAACACAATCTCTGACAAGTGTTGTCCTCTCATAGTTGTGATAACTAGAGAGTCCTAGCTAGTCCTACCCATAATAGGGAGGGACAACAGGGAGAGATAACACGGGAGAGAAAATCAACCCTAGTAGGTTGACATTCAAAGGGACAACTCCTTTCAATTGGATCCGGTAGCGCATGTGGAGTTCCTAGTGGTCCGCGTGGATTACGTAGAGGTGTGGAGACCTTTACCACCCGCTAGGAGTACGTCATCCACCACCTTCCATGGTGCTACACCAAGAGGCGATCAATGACAATTGTGTGTGTTTTGTTTACCAAAAAAGCACGTTTTTGCAAGGGTAGTTGTTGGACTTACTCCAGGACCAGGTAGAACTCTTGCATACCTTTCTTCCCAATATATAGTTGTTGATGTGATCTACTGACCAGGGGAATATGGCAAGAAATTTTTGTTTGTTTTGCCATATGTGATGCCATATTTCTCTTCAATAATATCATTGTGTGTGTTGGTAAGGTGTCCTAGAGGTTGTAGTTGCCTTCATAGTTGAGGCATTTTTCATAGTGTTTTACATGTGTAAATCCTAAGGATGTGTCGTCTTAATATAAATTAGAAGTTGCAACTAGTGGAGGTACATGTTCATGATGACATGTCCTATGTTGAGGTTCTAGTGTTGATTCTGGACATATGTGTTAATAAGTTGAGGAATAAGGATATAGTTTAGGAGCATCATCATGGTTTTAAGGAAGCCACATGGGAGTTATAGGATGAGATGCGTCAGAAATACTTGACTTTATTTTAGGAGTTAGGGGTCAAAATCCTTTTTAGGGATTTATGGTTAGAATTACCTTGACCAAGCTTGACCTCTAATCATCCTTTTTTAATCATGAGTAAGTGCTTCATTTAATATTTTAAATTAATAAATTAAGTGGAAACCCTGATTTGATTCGAATTTAGACTTTGTTTTCTCTATGTTTTTTATTTCTTGAAGCTACATAATTAATATGCAATTTCACCATATATGAAGACCTATGTGATTTATGTAAAAAGTGTATAATGTCATTTTTTATCCATTTATGTTCCTAATATGATGCGCTTTGGATGCTTTTAAGATATGGTAATATGTGATTTCTTATTTAGGCTCTAACCCTAATCCTAGCTTGGACTAGTGGTTGGAGGCGCCTAGCCTCAATGGGAAACTCTTGGGCATTGATGTGTAGGTGTATAGGGTTCCTTAATGGATAGGTGTATAAGGCACCTCTGTGGGTTATGTGGACACCTTGGTAGGGTTACGTAGATGGAATTTTGATGGATTTTGAAGAGGTTACCTCAATAGATTGGAAGTGATGACCCTCGATAGGTGAGGCAAGGTTGCACCTCAAAAAGTCTTGTGAAGGGATCCTCAATGGGCCTAGGGTTGGATCCTTGATGGGTAGCCCTCAATGTGTGGAGGTGAAGAGCCTCACTAACTCTCCCTTGTAAGGGCTTCGTTAGGTCCACTTTATGAAGAATATTTTAGACTTTTGACCCCATGCCCTATATATACCCCCTATATGTAGACACTAACATCATTTATAAACCAAGAGACCTACTCCAACAGGAGGAGGAACCAAGGAGGCGAAGGAGAAGCTCAAGGATTTCAATAGCCATGGTTTAAATCTTTCATGTGCATGAAAGTTGATGATCGGGTTCTCCTTGGTAGATCTAAGGCTAGATAGCTTCACTTTTAGCCTAAACCATGTAATATCATCCCCCTCTCTCACTCTTTCTTTCACTTATTTTAGTTTTCCCTATATTCAACTTAACTTTTATGAGCTTCGTGGTCATCCATGATGGAACTTGCCCCAAATATCTAAGGAATCTCCTTTTCTCTCTCTTTTCTAGTTGGACACAGATCTTTCTTAGAGAAGATCTCTTGGATCTTTGGTGAGATTTTTGGATTTTTCTGGAGTTTTGGACTTGGTGTTACTTTTGGAGCAAGTTTTCTCCTTCTCTAGCGCAAGTGATAGCTACCTTTAGGTTTATTTGCTTACAACTATTGCATGACACTAATCTTGCTAAAAAAATACACTTTTTAAACATAAAAGTGAAGTCCTTATGGACTGTATTTCTGAAATAATATATAGTTATTCCTTTTCTTCCATTTTTCTAACTTGTAATGATGTTCCTCTTTGATCATGTGAAGCCTTCTTGTGGCTTATAAGGCTGAAAACTCAAAATCTATGTGTTTTCACCCTAAAATGGAGATTTTATGGAGTATTTGATATTGTGATGTGAATAACACAAATTTATAATACTCCTTACTATCATAATGGGGAAAATAAGTCGTTTAAAAAACTATTCTTCTATCAAAATTTATTGGTATATACCTAGGTCCTAAACATAAAGGTAGATCATCTATACTTAAAATGGTATTTTTATGCATACTCTTCAAGTGAAATTTTGCATGGAATTTTCTGGCTTCAGTGTGAATAAGATTGTACCCTTGTAGGTAAAGTTTGATCCTCTATGAAGGCATGGACTTGTTATGACTGGAAATGGCGTTTTATGTTATGTATGGACACTTTGATACATGATATGCTACATTCTATATCTTCTGGGGTTACTTTTACTTGATTTAGTATTGTAGTGTGTCTTTGCTCCTTGTTGGTCGATTCAGAATGAAAGACATGTAAGATTGACTTAATTAATCAAGTGAAACCTTAATCGTCTAGTAATATTTAAATGTAGGAATTGTTCTACTATTCAAAGAGGATGGATAGTGAAATGAGTAATCTTGTAGCAATATTGGATTGTGAGAAGGTACTCAGGGTTGTATAATTTTGAGTACATGCGGGTGAACAAGGGTAGGTTTCATCAACAATCTAATGATTTATATGTGTATGAGTGTGGTTGAGTTTGTATATCTATTGTTATGTAATTGTATGAATGAGACGTATAATATGATGATACAAGTATTAAATGCATAGGAGATGAGGTGTTGTGTCATGAGTAATAGTGATGAGACAAATTTTTTTGGTTAGATTTTGAGCCCTTATTTGTATCATTCTAGGTGTTGATACCCTACTTTAATACCTTGTATTGATAGAGGTGTGACATGATATTAAGGAGATTGGTAATCCTAGGATCTTATATGGTGAGATTGTGGAGTTCACATTTAGTAGATAGTGGCTTGAGTGACATACCTCAAGCTACCCAGGACTTAATGATAAAGGGAGTATGCAAGCTATGTGGAATCAACTGTTGAAATAACTTGGTAGATTAGATTCATTGCTTTAGTTCCACTTCAAATTTACAAACATTACTTTTTTATTATTATACTACATCTATTTTTGTTCCTATCCTGTGGAGACTTATTGTTATCCAAATTTATTTTGAATATATTACTCTATTAAAAATATGTGTGTATGTATGGAATACCATTTGTTGTTATATCATATCACTGGTACATGGGACTCACCCTAATTGTTATCCACATCTTTTAGGTAGTCAAAAATAGACCCCATGGTATCGTTTATGAGGAGCCTCCTTTTGAATGACAATGGTAGACATAGGTTGTTGTAGTCCTAGAGTCATCCTTGTACACTTGGGTCCAAGTAGGGTGGTTTATATCAGATGTGTCTACAACTCAGGTTTTATCTAGCATGCCTTGTAATACATGCTCATGATATACACTTGAAAGATTTAACTTTTGTATGAATGTCATGAAAGAGGTCAATAATCTCATGTGTAGTACCAAGAAATTAATGAATGATAATTTTGGTCTCTAAATGTAAATCTTTGTGGATGAAAATGGATTTATGTTGTATGTTTTCTATACTCTATTGGATGATAATGTTGAATGATTTAAGACCTATGTTTTTATTTTGAGTAATCTTGATCTCATGTGATTGAGGTCACACTATTAGATGGAACTCCCGGGTGATTGACTAGACTCTTTTGGAAAGTCCAAATCTAATTCTGCTAATTATTGAAATTCAAGTTTGGTAGACTTCCACTTCTTCTTTTTCCTAACTCAGAGTGCCCACTCGATCAGATGATCGGCTTAGTCGATCATCTAGCTAGTGGTCACTTTCCTGAATCTTGATCAGTTGATCAACTGGAATTGAGTGGATCAGTTGATTCAACCACTCAGTCAATCGGCATGCTTGTTCAGTCGATTATCTTGATTAGAAATCATCCTATACATAATTCATATGCTTTATAATTATGTGTATGATTGTAAAATTATTTTTCCTTAAGATCCTATGTGTGTGACCCTATAGGTTCAACATTAAATTGGAAGCGATTACAAAGATCTCACAAGAAAATTTTGGTATATAGAAACACATCATTGCTACACATTTAATTGGAATAATTTAAGAACAATTTCAAATTGTAAATGCCCAATGTTACCATGATTAAATAATTTCTTTGTCACACATATCTTGATTGAAGCTAAGGAATGAATTGTTCATATTATTGACATTCAATCTATGTTGCTTGAACCAGAGTTGACTGTTATGATTGTCTGATATCATGTATTGAGTCTCATGAGCATAACCATGCTTTTTGTAGTCTCATTTAGCAAGTGGATAGAATATCACTCAAATAGGAGGGGAAAATTCAATACATGTCATACACAATAGTCCACAAGTGTGATGATTAACCCAATCACCGCTTGTACACCAACCCTTATATAAAGTCATCATTAGTTTTGTTAAAGTACACACAATAATATGTGGTTAATATAGTGACTTCATGTCTAAGGATCACAATCACCAATGTCACTTTGATACATGACTCTGACTGCCATTAGATGGTTTCCCTGTGTCATCCTCATGGTAGGTCTACTTCTACACAACTTGTTTTTATGTATGTGTCTGACTTGACATACAATATCATTACTAAAGAGACATGTTCACAAACCATCACACATGCTTGTCTTATTAATATTAATTATTGTCCTATAATATCTATAATAAAATCTAACTACGGACTATAAAAAATGATTATTCTAAGTATACATATGATCTCATGTTTAGGTCCTCAAATCAAACAATATGCTATGAAGTCAAAAATTATTAGGACATTACTACATTAAAACATTATAATCAATATTCAAAAAAACATAATAAGTGGAATTGCCTTTTATAATTAATCAATCATGTATAAGATATCTCATTACAATCATTTGAATATGGCTCTCAGGACATACAACCAACATTGTCCATTGGACATCATTATACCTGAAAACATGTGAAACAACCACATTAGACTCATATAGGGCCCTAGTGAATGGAAACCTCCCAATAGATCTAAGAAACATTTATCAGTAAGAATATATCCAAGTTTAATTTGAAAGTAACACAACATGTAGTATCTTACAAATATAAGAGTAATTCTAGCATTGAGTACTTTTAGTTTATGATAGTTAACAAAATTAAAAAGAAAAGCATTCAACCAATCATATGCTAACTTCTAATCTATCTCTATGATACCCTACTAGTCACATGAGGAACATATCATGAAGTCCTAAACATTAAGTCTAAAAAACAAGTATACCAACTAGAACTATTCAAATGACAACTAAATCTCCATCACAAACTAGGGCATATATTAAATTCACCATAGACTAAATGCCAAAGATTAATTTGCATATTTACTAACTATATTTCATACTAGATATATAATAATAAGACAAAATTGTGTCTTACATTAGAAAATTATTTGATATCCATATATAAGAAACATTTTCAATAACAACATATATATAAACTAGGACTAAAGGATATAACAAACATTCATCTCATTTTCCACACAAATTATAATTTTTTTCTATTTTTTGTGAAACTACTTGGATCGTACCTTGCCAAGTAGAAGATGTTACACTTAATTCTCATGTCATCAACTCACCATTATTGTCTTAGGGTTTAGTCAACCACCCTACAATATCTACAATTAAAGGCTAAAGAGGCTAAGGTAGGGCATTCATCCTCTCTACATCGAGTCCTCATCTGAAGTTCTCAAGATAGGTAAAAACACGAGAGAATATCAAATCTCTTAATATTTCACAATGTACATTTATCTGAGTCTTTCCCTTTTGACAATGAGTTCATAAGTTTAGAATTAAGGGTTAAGATCACATAGTTTGACACATCCCTAAATCTTTGTTGCAAACAGTGGGACCCAAGAGGGGTTCCACTCCGTTTTTTAAGAATAAACCCATGCAACCCAAACACACTAAAAGTTTTATGGAAAAGATCAAACTTCATTTCTCAAGTATGATATATCAAATAGAGTCATTTATAGCAAGAGAAAATTAACTCATTCAACATTATTCTCATTACATAGTTCATCACCTCAACAGTGGTATTACATAAATTAAATGGTACATCTAATTGTTGCAAAGGACCAACACAGAGGGAAGCATGGCCATCCCAAGATATCCTTCAAAATCCATGATTCAAGGTCCTCCTAAATAATCATCATGTACAACACCTACACCTAGGTGGTTTGAGACCAACACCCAAAATATGAAACAAAGGTTATGTATAAGAAACTATACAGTATGTGCTAAGTATAAACTTTGGGCATTATAGAATATGTAAGTATAATAAGGGGTGTTCCCATGCAAGGGGGGGCTATCATCATATAGGTAAGTTCAAGAAGATATGTTTAAAAAGGCAATTAGAAAAATAATGAGGCAATACAAGTATGAGAGAAACATAACCATTTCAAACATCTTGCACAATTAATCACAAGAATAAAGAAAATTGCATGCAAGTTAGGCTAGTTCATATATCATAGGCCCAAGACCATAGGATCTTGTGTCAATGGGCAAGGGGAAAATAAAATCTTGATACATAACATATAAAAAGTAGGACACATGTCCAATGTATATGGTTTTACAGAAGTATCACTACTTTAGATTAATAGTCTAATAAATGGTCATGCATAATAGTGTGGCCAGATGAAATTATTCATCATTGATACATTCAATAATGTGCAAAATAAGTATGACAAGTGGGACCATAAACCCAACATAAATGATTAATGTTCAAAAATGACATCATCATATGAAATTGAGTTTATAATCATATATTTAGCACAAGTGTTTTATTTCTTATTTCTTATTACTTGGGCTTAGGCCCATTTTATCTGTGACTTTATTGTTATGCAAGTAAACTTAAGTGAGGATCCATTCACCCACTTAATTGTATCTATGTATCCCTAGACTCCTATATATAGAAAAACCAAAATATCTTTACAGACTAGTGCATATATAGTTATTTCATTCTACATAGTATCAAAAGCATGTAACTAATCATAATCCCTCCCACCATTCCTCTTCTTTTTCTTCTTCCTCTCCCCTATAGCCGCCGACTTTGGATAAGAGCAAGCTGTCACCCACAACTCATTATCGTCCTTTCCCCCACCTCACCTGAAGCTAGTCGTTGGCCCCGCCTATAGAATCTATTGTGTGTGTCTTGTGCCAGCGCTAGCTAGCCTCCGACGGGTGTGCGGTGCGGTAGTCACAGTAGGCAGCCACCAGTGAGCTACTACTAGGTGTCAGCCTCTGGTCCTCTTCCATATGTGTTCCCTCTAAAATTTGTCCATGTGATTTATCGAATCCCCTAAGTCCCTTCTTCTTCTCTAGTTTCTTCCACATGTTTAGTCTAAAGAAAAAAATAGCAAACAAATCGCAAAATAAAAGACCCCGTGCTAACTTATAAAGTACTAAAAATGTAAAAGTGACAACTTTTTTCTTTATTTTTCCTCTCCATGTGGTTTACCTATCCTACATGGTTAACTGCCTTTGCTTGAATTAGGAATCTCTTATTATGCAACCTTTATTCTTGTGATTTGATCTTTTTTCCTACCATGCTTATTCCACTAGTGATATTTTTCCCCTATTGTTCTTATTCCGGTAGTGCTTTTCTTACCATGATATTACTCTGGTAGTGCCTTATTATTGTACTTTACCTTCAACCTGGTACTTTACCTTTGGTTTCACAATGGTTGAAAATAAAACTATCATCTATAATGATATTACACATGATATTGCTTTTAAAATCAATGGTGACAACTATTTACTATGGATGAATGTCATTTTTACTTTTGTGCAATCATGTGACATATTAAAATTTATCCCATAAGATGAACCTAAAGAACTCGGCGAGGCATGGGTCACAGAAAATAGCAAAGTGCTCCCATGGATTTATGGATGTATGGAGCTTAATGTGGTTGCTAAATACATGTGGCATAAAAATGCCAAACTCGTATGGGAAGAGATAAAACAATTGTATACCCAGGAAGACAACTTCCTCTGTTAATAAAATACAATGGACTAAATCTTTTCTAAACATTAGGGTGAGCATTCCTTGTCCAAGTACATGAAAGATCTTGTAGATAAACTAAATTTCTTCTCATCCGCCACCTCTATTGAGTTGACCAAGAAATGTGATGCCATTATTATTGGGTGATTCTTAGCAGCCTTCATCCTTGATATGTTGTCATGCTCCAACTTCTTCTTATCATGAACACAATTTTTTTCCGTGGATTAGGCCTATACCCACCTATACCAAGATTTAATGTCTTCTAATCCAACCCCTTCCAATGAAATTTTTGGATCCCAAGTTGTAATGACAGATGTTTCTAGGGGTTGTGGATGGGGCCAGGTCACTCATATTGGACCATGACCAAGATGTACTTATCATTGAAGATTGGGACATTGAGGATATATGTCATTCTAAACATGAATACCTTTCTCATTTTAGATGAGGGCATGGAAGGGGTTCTCTAAATGTTTCTCAGTATTCCACATAACTCGTTGTATAAGGTCATACAATAACTATGTGCCTCCTACCTGACTAGAAAACCCACACATGTTTCTCTCACAAAGGAGGAGTATGAATGAATTTGGAAAATTGCATGCTAGTATAGTTAATTGCCCCTTCATATTAGCATGGGAGCATCATCGCTTGAGAGGCACATTGATATCCAGTCTACTATGACATTGTCATCCTATATCATTTATCACAAAAATAAATGAGAGTCCTCTACGATTGTTGCTCATTCTAGCTAGATAGTGGATTTTGTTTCTAGTCAACACATGACTGGTATGGTGCATCTTCTTACATACTCTGATTATTTTATCCCTCATAGTCACCTTGGTAGATATCTCACTTAAATTCATCACCTGGTGTAACACTATTCTACCTTCCTCAAAACTAAAACTATTTGTTATTTGTCTTGTTCCCAAATTTTCATATAACCCGATGCATGTGGCTAAACGTATTGATTCCCTTTGTTGTTTTGTAACTTTCAGATCATCTGGTTCTATTCTACATGACTGGTAGAACTTGATGATGATCGGAAAGGGGTGAACTCTAGTGACCTTTATTACTTATCCAACCCTCCTCTACCTCAGTCTAGTGCTCTTATTGTAGCCTCGTCTCTCAAGATGCATATTTGCTTTGTCCATCCTTCTCTGGACAAGTTGGAGACTTCAGATAAATTTGCTTCTGGTTGTTTTTCTATTTTATGTGATGTATGTCAATTGGGCAAACATCTTCATGTATCTTTTCCTTCTCAAGTTGTTAATCAGTCTTTGAAACCTTTTGACAGATGCATAGTGATATCTTTTTCCCTTTTTGGACAACTAGTTACAATGGATCTATATATTTTCAAGAATTTGTGGATAAATTTTCTTGAATGACATGACTGTATCTTATTCAAACACAAAAGGAGGTTTTCCCCTTATCCATTTGATTTATGAAATGATTAGTGTTAAATTTTCTATGCATATAGAAGTCTTGTGCACATATGAAATAGTTGAATACACTCAACATGTATTTCTTCCTTTTTTCGAGATATGGGAATCATCCACCAACATTTTTGTGCCTACCCTGCATAAAAAAAGTTTTTGTGGTGTGTAAAAATTGTCATCTTCTTGGAATTACACACTCTCTTACAATTAATTGAAACCTACCTAAAGCATGTGTACATGTGTTGTTCTCACATCTTTTTTTTTAATTAACCGACAACCTTTTTTCGAGATCTGGGAATCATCCACCAACATTCTTGTACCTACCCTACATAAAAAAGTTTTTTTGGTGTGTAAAAATCATCATTTTCTTGGAATTACACACTCTCTTACAATTGATTGAAACCTACCTAAAGCATGTGTACATGTGTTGTTCTCACATCTTGTTTTTTTATTAACCGCCAACCATCACTGGATTTTCACTACCAAACACCTCTTTCCATTTTGTATCCACATGACAAATCATTTTTTATGACCTCAAATTTTTGGATGTGTCACCTTTGTTCAGACGTTTGATCCTAAGGTTTATAAGCTACCCCCTCTAACAACAAGAATAGTTTTCTAGGTCAACCCTTCTCTCAAAAAGGTTACAAATGCCTTGATCCCAAAATTGTTTGTATCTATTTGTCTAGTGATGTAAATTTCCATCAAGACAAATTGTTTTTCTCCTCATTTCCTTCTCACTCTGCACCCAAATAGGATTTAGTCTCTCTCCGTGAACCATTTTTTTTAGTTCCACCACCTTAAGAACTTGATTGGTGCATGGAAGATGGTCCTCAAATAGCAGCCTTGAAACCATTATCTCTTATGGTTCAGTCAAAATTAACATTCACACTCCATAAAGATAAACACTCCTACACCATTAAACATACAATATCTAACACATGTTGCTTATCTCACCTCTCTCCAATGGCTTCTACTTTTGCTACTCTTTCAGACACCTCCTTTATTCACAAGTGTCCTGTAGATGCCTTGAAACTTCCTGGGTGGAATTCTACCATGCTAGAGGATATTTGGGCTCTCCATGATAATCATACTTGGGATCTGGT
Source organism: Alisma plantago-aquatica (assembly GCA_963693085.1). NCBI lineage: Eukaryota > Viridiplantae > Streptophyta > Magnoliopsida > Alismatales > Alismataceae > Alisma > Alisma plantago-aquatica. The sequence goes on from OY856411.1 coordinate 124,112,278, forward strand.
TAATCTACCAACGAGGAAGAATATCGTGGTTGTCACTGGGTTTTCTCTGTCAAACATCATTTTGATGGTTTCATTGAGAGAATAAAGGCTTGTATAGCTGCAAAAGGATTTACTCAAACCTTTGGTTTGGGTTATCTTGAGACATTCTCTCATGTTACACAGATGTCTTTGATTTGCATTCTTATTTATATGGTAGCACATTTTGAATGGCCACTCTTTCAGTAAAATATCAATAATTTCTTCCTAAATGAAGATTCTTCTAGAAGAGTTCCATGTGTAGCAACCTCAATTTTGTTGTTGGGGGTGGAGTCTTGTCATAAAGTTTTTGGCCTTATAAGATTGTTATATGGTCATAAGAATTCTTCTAGATTCTGGTTCAACAAATTATGTGTAGTACTTGAAAAGTTGGGTTTCAAATGATCAACCACATATCATTCATTATTTTCATCAAAATCCCTATGTGGGCACATTCTTCTTGCTATTTACATTGATGACATTGTGATCACATGTAGTGGAACTATTAGCATCAACAAACTATGATAGTCTCTATAAGCCCATTTTCTTACAAAGGATTTGGGAAATTTGTGATATTTTCTTGGGATAGAAGTCCTTTCTCATCCATAAGGATCGATTTATCACAAAGACATTATGTGATAGAGATACTCAAAGAGAATGGGATGACATATTCTAAAGTCATTTCCACCCCTATGGAGTACCATACCAAGGCTCCTCTTGAGGGGGAGTTATTTCTTGATCCAAAAAGTATCATTTAGTAGTTAGAAAATTGATCCACCTAACATTTAATCAATCTGACATAACCTATGGTGTTGGAGTTGTCAGTCAACATATGATCGCACCCCTCCAACAAATTTGCTACAATTTTCAACTTATCCTTCCCTATCTCAAGAGTGCCCCAGGAAGAGGAATATTCTAAAAAATGACTTCAAGGGAAGATTATTACTATTTATTCATATGCGATGCTGGTTGGGAAGGACATGTCAGAGACCGTTGTTCCACCTATCATTTTTGTGTTATGATTGGGGATCACCAAGTCACCTAGAAAAGCAAGAAGAAATAATTATTTATTCGCTTTAGCATTGAGGTGTATAGCGTCTGGTGGCCAACACATGTTGTGATCTTCTGTGGGTTTGATCTATTTTGACTAAATTTGTGAGTTCTTGTCAAACTCCAGCTTGTCTTTATTGCGACAATCAAGAAGCTATCTATATTTCCATTAGTCTGGTATTCCATTAGCATAAATAAACACATTGAAGTTGATTATCATTTTGTACAGGATCTGGCTAAACCTAAGAAGATTGTGACCCACCACATACAAATTGGTGATCAAATTGTCGATATCTTGACTAAACCGCTTCCTCCATCAAATTTTTAGCATATTGGTGTCGAGTTGGACTGCATAATGTCTACTCTCTAGCTTGAAGGGAAGTGTTAGCATAAGTGGTTTATTTCTTATTTTTTGTTACTTAGGCTTGGCCCATTGTATATGTAGTTCTTATTATAATAGAAGTATAGTTAAGTGAGGATCCATTTACACACTTAGGTGTACCCATTATCCCTAGACTCCTACATATAGGAGACCCAAAACATCTTTACATACTACTAAAAATATGACTATATCATTCCACACACATGAATTTCCAAACTCAAAAAGAAGTTACACATACCCGATCTTCACAGCTAACCCCGTGTCTAAGGGTGAAACTCACAATTTCTCATTCTCAACCTAAAATTATTTTATACACACATTAGTCTACAATTACCCATTCATAATCAAAAGTGTATCTAAACCTAGTATTGGTTTCGTAGTGCAAACTTGGGGTTTATAATTCTAAGAAGTACCCATATAAGTGGTGAGTGGGGGATCTGATTTTATTTGCATATTTCATTCTCATGATACGATATTCTTTACCAAGAAATTATATTTACCAATTTCACCGGCAGGCAGGCATTCATCCAAGGTATTAGGTGTATTCGTTACATGTGATTCTAAATGAACTCTCATATATGTTATATTTCAGTGATACTTAAGGTAAAATATTCCTTAGTAAAGATATTTCCATTTTGATCCAGTGAGTAAATTAAGGTTGGAAAACATAGATAAGAATCCATCATTATAATAAGCAACCCAACATTCTAGAATTTACAACATATAAATTTCATTTCCATTATCACATCATTTTGAGTGAATCATCATTAGTGCATATTAGTATGGGATATAATCTCATTAGAAAGTGATTACCTTAATTAGTGTTTCTCATATACATAAAATCACATGCTATTTTAAATCAAACATGTTTCATCATAATTAAAATCCATCTCACATTTTCAATAAATATTCATAGTGATAATCAAACTGACAACAACATCATCATATAAATATTTTTATTATTTATTGTATCAAAATCAAGTTCATTATACATCACATGGTTTTTCCCATATAAAATTCCCTCATATATTTACAACTATATCAAAGATTAAGATTTCATAGCAAACTGTTAAATATTTCATACCATTGACTTCCTCTTTTACGATTAAACCAAGATACTATCAACTATATGTTCATTAATCCTTCAATAATGAATGTTATTCATCAGTATAACTTTACACATCATATTACAGTCAGGGTTAGGTTCTTAGATACAACGAATTAACTTCTTAGCTTTCCTTTCATTTTAGATCCATCACTATTGACTTGTTCATTTCATGTTCACTACTAGTTTTAAAATCAATCATTATCACTTCACTTAATAAACAACCTTTATCTCTCATTCAAATTCTTCACAATTTGATTTAAATATATATCATCCAATTAGGTTAATCTAAACCCAATCAAAATAATAATATTTAACTTTCCCTAATACTCATTTCATTTATATATACCCACTACTTATCAACTCACTTCAGTTTAATTCTTTCCATTTCTTTTGCATTCAGATACCATGTCAATAAAGTTCCAACGACATTTTGGAAAATAAAAGCAAACAATCCATTCTACAAAAAATACTCAAATTAGGAAGTACAACTCATTAGGGTTACTACTTTTTTGCTCAATCAAACTTTGCACTTTTTTTGTATTTTCTTAAAAATGATAATTACAATGAGAAGAGATGGGAGGTGACAGATAGACTGTAGTATCTATCTATCTGTACATGTGGAAAATCAAAGTAAAGAATTTTTTTTGATGTACAACTATCTTTGATAAGGAAGACAAGCTATGCAAATCAACAAAGGCACTAAAGAAAATGAAAAGAAACTTCAGATCCAATACATAACAAAAATAATGTTAAAAAACTATAGAACCAACTCTTTAGCTCCCATAAGAAAGCAAACTAAAATCATTGGTTTACAGCAGACAAACCCAAGATAAATGATCTTCAGGAGCTAAACTCATCATACCACCAAACTTAAATGACATTTGAATCTTTGAGGGTGTCTAAATAAACTTGCAAACTATCTCAGACTTCTTTTCTTTATCCTCGTGATATATTATACTTCTTTATTGCCAAACATGATATAGGGTACACATGCAAGTGATTTTTCATTTTAGTGTCACACTCCCCAATTTGCATCAGATGATGGCTGATTCTAGGAAATATCTTTGGATATAAAGTCCCAAATCTTTGTAGTAAGCTAGAATAAAAGCAATATCCCTAGTATCTTCATAAGCATTTTTTTTCATAAGTAACATTTAGAAACTAAACATATACCCAATCTCTTACCATAATCTTTTCTAGGAAGATTATCATGTAGAACTTTCCATAAATGAAATTGAAACCTTTTATGAATGTTCCCTTTCCAAATCTAGACAAAAATAGAACTAATATTAGAACTTTATCTGACTGAATCCCAAATCATTTTAACTTAAGATGGATTCTCATTGCCTTTGAACAAAACTTTATCCTCACCACCAAATGGGTTTAGCAAACTATGTACCACATTAAGAAGCTTCATATTATTTATCTTTTAAAGAACATTCCAATTCCCTTTCTCCACAATAGCATTGATATTACATTTTATAGGGAGTCCTTTCAAAACACTATCTTTGCCAATAGTTTCCATGCAAAATTTTATTGAACCATGGGTCAAGCCACAAAAAATTAGACACACCAGAATATATCTTAAAATTTGTAAATCTACTAAGATTGTTTTTTCTTCCTCAAAATCATATTTAATCCCCATGACATAGAAGAAGATTCAACAGTTGCCAAAAGGAATACTTGGAGAGATATTTCTCATGGACCCATTTAACCCAAAGTGAGTCTTTTTTGCAACCATGTTCTAGGCAATCATAAGAAGGCATGCTAGAAAAGAATCCCTAATAATTTTAATCCCCTCCACCTTCAAGTTTAGGTCGATGCACTTTGTCACACTGAATTAAATGCAAGGCATCTTGTCATCTTATTTTCCCCAGAGAAAATCACTACAAATTCTCTCAACATCATTTTGGACAGATATAGGAAGAGGAAAATAGGACATATAGTATAGATGCATAACAGAGATGGTTGATCTAATCAGTTTAGCTGAAGCAGCTACTGATAATAATTTAGACTTCCATCCTTCTAGGTTCTTCTTCATTCTATCCAAAAGAGGGGCACAAGCTAATTTAGACATCTTAAAAGGTAGAATACCCAAGTACTTTGAAGGTAAAACACCTTCCTTAAAGCCCAGAACATCAGAAATGCTCTCTTTGGGAGCCAACTTACTAAAAAAGACTTCACTTTTTTCATCATTTATCTTAAATGCATATAGGTTCTTGAAAAATTCAAAACCATCAGGATCTTAGTGAAATTTTGACAATTGTCTTCAAAGAAAATGATTCTATCACCTACAAAAATAAGTTGGGAAATTCTTAACTTATTTGAAGCCTTAATGGGGGAAATACATTTTGCATGAATAGCTTCTTTCATCAGCTATGAAAATCCCTACATAAGAATGACAAATAGGCAAGGGGCAATGGGATTCCCTTGCCTAATGCCACTGCAAGGTTGAAAAGCATTTGCAGGTTAACCATTCACTAACACTTAATAAGATGTTGAATTGAAGATTTCTTATATGTAGCTACTCCATAAAGTAGGTACGCCTATTCTACATAGCACACCATATAAGAAATCAAGTTAACTATTTTTTACACTTTATAAAAAGCCACCTTTTATGCACATTTTGATCCATGCATTAATTCTACTGAATTCATGTATAATGTTGTATGACATTAGAACTTCATCCTTAATACTCCCCCCTAACAAAGGCACACTGATTCGTACTAATAGTGGACATAAGGCATATATGCAATCTGTTAGATAAGATCTTTGAGATAATATTATAAACATCATTGCATAAAGAAATAGGTCACCAATTTCTTAAATAATTTGAATTTTCTCCTTTCGGAATAAGGTTCATGAAAGTATTATTTTCCTCATTTAGCATCTTATCATTTGTAAGAATTAGCATTACTAGCATCAGCCCCAATAACATGCTAAGTTTTCTAGATAAAGAAGACATTAAAACTATCGGGCCCTAGATCCTTGTTAGGCTTTAGCATTTTAACAACATTATCAATTTGATTACAGTAGAGATAACTGCACATATTTTTCATCATTCAGAATAGGCCCTTTCCAAGTAAACACAGTAAGACCAATAGATATACTAGATTTGTTAAATAGTGTAAATATACAATATATGATTCTTCAAGTCTATCGGGTAACTCACATATTAATTATCAATAATCAAGCTCTTAATTTGATTATTGTTCCTTCTAATTTTGATTGATGCATAGAAATATTTCGAATTAGAATCAACTTCTCATAGCCATTGTATTCTAGACTTCTGTCTTAGGAGTGTTTCTTTGTCTAACTCTACCTCCCTTGATTCTTTTCTCAAAATGTGAGCAATATATTGGAGAGAAATATTCAAAGGATCCTTATCAGTATTGTCTAGAGCAATATGAACCTTGTGTTTCACTAACCTTATAAAAAACATTGTCAAATGTTTTATGATTCCTCTCTTTCATATTTGACTTAACATTAGACATTTTCCTATAAACTTTGTACATGTCATAACCATCAACATAATATCTGAAAAACTTTTAACAATATTATTGATATCATTGTGTCCAATCCAAGCATTGATGAAGAGAAAAGGAGATCTAATTATAGATCTTTGTAATGATCATATAGTCACTGGCAGTGTTAGAAATAGTCAAACCTTTGAATTAAGGAATAAGATCAAGAAAATTAGAATTAAAAAAGATTAAGCTTTGAAGTGATAAAACTATTGTCACCGTGATGGTTGTCCCACATGAAAAAGGGCCTTTACTCTCCAAATCAAACAATCCACAATTCATGATGCAATCATTGCATTCCTCCATGGATTTCTTTGTAGTGGGGCAGCTTGCCTTCTTTTCATCATTTTGCATTATAGAACTAAAATTCACTAGAGTAAATAGGGATAATCGATATTACTTGCAATATCATCAACAATATGCCAAAGAGAAGACCTATCACTATCATAATTGTGGCGTGGCCATATATAGCAGAGATATACACATCATTCTCTTCAATAGAAACCCTAATATGTAGAGACCAGTCTAGTTCATGAACTTTGACAATATCACAATCATCTAGTTTCCACAAAATAACAATTCTCCCTAAGGAATGAGAATCGTAGTTTGAGACATACAAATATCCATGGATTTATTCTGCCATAAAATTTTCTAGCTTATTATTTCTAAAAAAATCATGTACAATAAGAATATTACCCCCAGCTCTTTGTAATTCCTCTTGTACACCTTTTATTTTGTTTCTCAAGCCTACGACATTCCAAGAGGAAATGCACAAAGGGAGGTTAAATTAGTATCTTGAGCCATTGAGTTGTCGGACTCGACTTTCTCATATATAATTCCCAAGTTACATGGCCTATTACTTATAGGTGACAAAAAGGGATGAACAGTTCTCTGAAGGTTACCAGATAAAACCTTAGTGACAACAACTAGATGAGATGAAACTTTATAACTAGGAACTCCAAAATCCCTCATTTCTTTTGATTTAGGCATTCTGTCAAATACTTGGATGGGAGTATAAGGAACAAATCTACCTTCTGATAAAACAACATCACTAGTTGAAGAAGCAACTGAAGCTTCAACTTGAACATTGTGAACATAATATTCATGGATTATCTTCAATGCGAAATTCAAAGTTTTCCTTTATAGTTTAAAATTGCATGTATTTCAGAGTTCAAACACCCATTCATATTCAAATAAAACTTTATGGCTATTACCAACATCACTCTAAAGTTCCACTGAAGTAGGAAACATAGAATCAACTCTGATAAGAACAAGTATATGAGCATATTCCAATTGAGAACATTGTTTAGTTGCACTATTGGATCAAAGTGGAATTCTGAAAATGATCTAATCCTTTATAATTTTGGTATCCCATATCTAGAGAGGAAAGTCAAAGATACAGATCCATACAAGAACATTTTCCCATCCAAGTTTCATGAGAGGAAGATTGGGCCGCCATCTCATAATAATAATAGGCATTTGTTTAACAAGACAGTGATCGTTCTCAAGAGCATCCTCCAAACTAGACGCATCCAAAAATGTGACGATGAACATGCCTTGATCCTTGATGACCATCTCAAAGTCACTCTTAGAATTCTATATTTGAAGAGGATGTTGATAAGAAGCTTGAAATTCATGTAGATGTCTAGAATGTAACCAGCCAAGTAGTGTTGCCATGTAGTCATGTTTAGTAGCCTCAGATTCTAAGTAGATGATCTTGTCATCTTCCACATAGATTTGAGTTTTACATAGAGGCACTTCCTTCCTGTTACTTTCCTCCCTAAAGAATTCAAACTAGTTCTTTAGGGAACCTAAGGATTCATCAATGCAAATCATCATGTTCTTCTTCCTCTAGATATGGCAATCATATTTCCCAATATGGTGGTGTTGTTCCATATCTAGACCTCTCAAAGTGTATGGATCATGGGTTCCCCTTAGGGTTACTATTTGATCCTTAATCATTTTATCAATTCATTATATGTAATTATAAACAAGAGTTACATACATGTATGATTGACTTCTTAATACTCACATCATGCCCTAATAGATATATTCACATGATATCATCTCAATGAATATTATCATCTTCAAATGAAATGATAATTGCCTAATCAAGAGCAATTTTCTAATGTATAAGATTTTATGCAAGTTAGGGCTTTATCTTTTATTCTCATCCCAATGCTGAATTTTATGATTTTCAAAAAGTCAGCTTAGATGAATACATATTTAATAATCATCATAAGCACCACACTATCCACTAGCCTCATTATATTTACTAATATTTGTTTTATCTATAATACATGGTACCCTATTTCATTATAATACAATCCATCCTTTATGACAAGCATACATCATAACATCAACTCGTTTGAGTCAGTCACACAACATCAATCCTAAACATGGATATCTCCACTAAAAAAATTACATCGATTTGCATACGCAAAGCATATATAGGTCCACCAAGTATTCAATATAAAAAAATGAATCATATTTAAATTATTCGTATTCAATTTACACTACCTTCTATACATGTCAAACCAATTCCCAAGCATTTTGCTCAGACAAATTGCAGTCCGCCCCGACCCCTCCTTAGTAACTTTGGTTTCGTTTAGGCTAGTTCATAAAATTTTAGCATAAAACACTATACTTTCTCTTGTACTATCTTACATAAAAGTACATCATGAATTAAACAAATATACATCACTAAGAATGAATGTGAAACATAAGTTATTCAATCCCCAAAAGGTTTCTCAATTAATTAGCCAACATCCTAGAAATGCAAACATATAGCTCGTTGATCTTTAGTCACATAGAATGAAGCTTTCAACAAGATTAAATAGCTCAAAAGGAAGATATCCTCTCTCCTCAGGTGTTAAATCACCTAAAGTTCATAGTCCAACAACTTACAACCTTAAACCCAAATCAATCTTCAAGCAATAAACTTATTTCCTTCTCCTTCCAACTCAAGAATCATTAGAATGGTAGATTGGAGGGGAAAAAGATAAAAGAAGTGGATTTTTGATCTCTTCAATTCAAATTATAGGGTCGAGGATTTCCTAACATAGGAGAAGAAAAGGTATGAAATTCTATTAAAGATTGATGAACTTACATGAATCCATCAACCTAGAGGGTTGAAACCCTTTTTTTCCTTTTAACACCAAGAACTTCAAAACCCTAAAAATTCTTTTTTATGTGAAGAAAATTAGAGATCTCGAGTATAAGACATAAATGAGAGCATGGGCCAAGTTTCTTTCAAATACACCAATTTCAATGCTTATGAAACCATAAAGGAGTCAACCAACCATGGTATCTACCTCAACCTACGACAGACCCCACCATAAGTTTTGTTATGGTTGCAAGACCTTTGGGAAAGGTCCCACAGAGCTAATGAAATGCCCTACCTTCCATGCCACCCTTTTTTGTGTCATCTCAGGGATTTGCTTCGCAGCCCCCCCCCCCCATCCTTGGCCTTTCAACAACACATCTAGTATGCCATCCATGCGACATACTGGCAGTGATCATGTTGGCACAAGCGAGACTAGCAGGAGGCATACATCATAGACAAACTCTTGCATGTGACAATTCCATAATCTCTTGCTGATTTTTAAAGAATTTGCAATATCTCAGTCAGTTGGTTGTTGTATTATTTGTTAAGTTTGGGAACATTGGGTAAATTTGATTATTATTGTAATATTTACTTCCATAGCGGAACACTTAAATTTGATTTTTCTATCTACTTTTGAAGTATTTTTGTTTATGCAACCTATTTTATGTTATCTTAGGCTTGTTGCCATCATCTTAATAGTAGGCATGATGGTTCCTAGTGACTATACACGTATACCAAACCTAGTTACACAAATTTTAGATACCGAATATAGGCTAACAAATCACATTGTTGACAAAATAGCTGACTCAATAGCGACCGCCATCCTGGACAATCCCAATGATGATGACATTTGATGTATGATACCTAGGTCAGTTAGTATTAGGAGTGGGTACCAAAAGGTTTTAAAAATCATAACTGGGCAACAAAGGGCACATGACATGTACTGAATGCATCCACAAACTATTTTATCCCTCATGGACAAGCTTGAGAGGCGTGGCTTATTACATAGTAGTAGAGCTGTCTCATCAATCAAGGTTGTATGCTACTTTCTACGTATGGTTGGCCATGGCTATACCAATCATGTTTTAGCAGAGGACTACATTCACTATGGTGAGACCATAAGCAAAAAGTTCAATGAAGTTTTGGATGGGGTGTGTGCCTTGTGTTAAGAATATATTGTCATGCAAACCACAACCACAACGCCGCACCATCTCATCTTGAAGAACCCAAGGTTATACCCTTACTTCAAGGTAATAGTTATCACCAAAAACTATGATGCATGCCAATAGTATTTTGTAAGTTGAACCCTATATTGCCTTGTTTTAAGATGCCATTGGAGCACTTGACGGGAGACACGTCCCAATTTTGGTGAGACGTGATAAGAAAAACCGTTATCGAAATAGAAAAGGGTTTGTCTCACTAAATGTCATGACCGTAATAGAATTCTCCATGGAGCTTACATATACCCTAATGGGGTGAGAGGGCTCTACAACATACCAAAGGATTCTACAATCAACAATGACCACAGGCGGTCTTAAAGTACCCACCAGAAAGTATTACCTAGTTGATGCATGCTATGCCAACACCCGTTAGTTCTTATCACCATATCGCAACACATATTACCGTATAGCTAAGTATCGGGGAAACATACACACATACAACAACAAGAAGGAGATATTCAACCGCTGACATGCACAATTATGTACTATTGTTGAAAGAGCATCCAGTGTGTGGAAGAGGAGGTTTGCTTACCTAAGAAAGGCGTGAAGTATCATGTGCATGATATTGGTGTGTTGTATTCTACACAATTTTATACGATGCCCAAATGATGGTGACATAATGATGGATGAATTTGTAGAAGATAGTTTACCAACTGGCCTCTAAGACAATGGGGTCGACTTGAATTCCCTCCAGCAAACAACTCAGGCCGATACTCGTGAGGGTGATGTTTTGCGTGAAAGCATTTCTAGTCTATTTTGACAAACTCAATGACCTTGCTTTGTACTTGGCATCATTTCTGTGTTATTTTAAAACTCATCCCTCACTTGACATGTTCTATAATCTTCTTCCCATACAATCCTTAGTTTTTTTATACAATATTGTTATGCCTCCTAATCAAAAGTGTCACATTATGATTCATTACGTTTTATTACAATGGATAATTGGAATGCCCTTGTGTCCATGTGGCCTTCAATGCACCATATGAGTTTACATGGATGCCATAGATGTGGCTAATGGATGGTTCAAAGACAAGAACCCCCACATGCTCTATTCTACATGTGGTAGGGGTCTTGTTCAAACCAGATGTCATATGATGTTACCCGTGCAATGAGTACAACATACCATGACCACCCTTACTAAAAATAGGAATGCATTGGTAACGGAACTTACTTAGTCACACAATGAACACAAGCATTGGCTTAAACGTCTTGACTTTGTATGTTCCACGAGAGCAGACACCAATAGGTTAGTAACTGAAATTACGTCTCGGAGGAGGATGCACCAATATCTTTGCTAACAACTTAACCTATCAAAAAATAGTGGCTCTTGAAAAGATGATGAGGGGTACAATACATCATAGTTGTAATATACTTTGTCATATCAAAATAGACTTCAGTTGTATATCATAATAGTCGTTTGTCCTGTCCAAATAGACTTAAGTTGTATGTTAGTTTTAATATACGTTGTCCTATAGAAATAGACTTCAATTTTGATTTTAAATCTATGGTTTGAACCCCACATTATGTTACTGATGAACACAAAATTTTAGATGTCAATGGATGCATCTGAAGTTCAGAGGTGTGTTTGTGGTCTAGATGCAGCAATGCAGATTAACACAGAAGATGCAAGGTTATATGACTTTCGGATTCAGTTAACTGCCTAAGGCTCTAGTAGAGTTTCAGGAATGACGAATGGCAGACCACTGATAGCCTCAAATCCTGAGATGTTACAATCTCCCCCACTTAAGCTCTTGACGTCGACCATGGATACCCAACTCCCATCCACGACCACCAATGCAAGGGTGACTTCATGTTGTCTCAGTGGATAGCCCTTTCCATCTTGCATGGACTGCAGTCCCCACCTACTGGAAGGGATTTAGCTCTGATACCATTTGTAACAAATGGGCCCACTACCTAAGGCTCTAGTAGAATTTTAGGAATGATGACTGGCCCCACATACCAATACTAGCATTAATTGCACGCTTTGTCCTCACTCACGCACAAGCTAGGATAAACTTCCCCACTGGTCACCCATCTTAGTAGTAATCTGGGCTGAGCATGCTTAACCACATAGTTCTTTAGTGACAGGCTACCTAAAAAGGAGGTGCGCCTTGGTGATATGGGTAGTCCAGTCATTCCTTTTTATATCATGTTATCTGAGACCTCAAATCTTGGGATGTTGCACTATCACCACGCTGAAAATGTTTACACCTCCAAAAAGTACATGTTTGAAGTTCTAGAAATCGTTGTTAATAAGTTGGAGGAAACTTGTAGTCTTCATTTGGATATTACTTCACCTCTAATGACTCCATAAGATTTAATGGCAGAGTTAAATATAGATGGATCATTTTTACTTCCTGCATTGGGACCTCTGAGTTTGGTTGTTGTTACACTTACATTATAAGCTTGTTAATTTTTATCATAATGTTGTTGAATGTTTATATTGGACCAGATAGCAGGCTGTATGTTATTTGCACATTATATCTTTACATTATAATTATCATATTACATACGCATAGTTGTGAAATGCACCCTTACGATTGCAATATATTACATACATATTTTGTAATATGGTTGGGCAAAGCACAAGGCCGTATGGTATGTGGTGTAGGGAGAATGATCAGATCCTACTTGATGCGATGAGAAACCAATATGACATGGGAGATGTGTCAATGGAGTATATATTGGAGAGGCTTGGAGGGAGACATTGCGTGACTTTCGAAACATTATCGGGGTGCCTTACATATCTTTCAGAAACCCGATGGAAGAACCTCAGGAGAGAGTTTATTAGACAAAAATGTTTCCTTTTGGGAGATTTATTGCCTACTCAACACTTAAGTGTGCAATAGATGATTCCACGCAACTTTTATGACTCATCGCACTTACCCCCCAGTGGTTGCAAAATACCTTAACAATGTTGAAAACATCAATGATGCAACTACAAAAGTAAGTTGTGAAGGCAATGAAAGCAATTTCAAGAAATTGCTCGCCAACTTTGGGCATACTTTTGATTTTTTTTATGCATTTCAAACCATACCTAGTCCAATGATTATGAACTAGTACATGTTGAAGTTGATGTCAAATACACTACCCATGTATTTAACTCTCTTAACTATTTTCCTATTTTGTGTTAACTATTGCCATTGTTAGTTTTTTTATTATAATTATGTGGTCAAACTTGTATTTATTAATTAATGTCTAGATGTCAACGTCGCACTCAAAGATCAAAAAATATGTAATGGAAAAACTTTGTGCAAATGTTGGGAGCCTTCACACTCTCATTCTCCATCTTTGAATGAAGAGGCCATACATGTGCGCCCTGGACAAAGCAGTGATAGGGTTACTCACCCTGTTTTTTATTTGCCACTGTTGTTTGATTGGTCGAAAGATGACGTCAAGCAAGAGGACAAGGCAACGGTGCATGAAGATTGTGTCGTCTCATGGGACGAGTACGATGAGGCCCTAAAGTGGGCCAAATGGGACAATCCTACTTGGGATCAATGCAAACCTTCCTCGACATTGAAGAATCGGAAACACAGTGGTTGGTCTCCATCTTAGAGTGTTTGTGGGTATCTAGATTTAGGCATCCACCAATGCCTTTTGCCCAGGACACACTACTCCTTTTTTGTTTGCGCTCCCTTGGATCATGCCACATTTACCCAATATCATGCTATACTTATTTTTTTGTGCACAATTTAACTTTTGATCTAAACTATGTAATCTCTTTTTGTGTAGAACAATTACTTCTACACCGGTTTGAATAAAATTTGAATCAGAGAATGTTTGATTTATTTTTGGTGTCGTTGGTTGAATAAACACTTCTACGTCATTTTTAATGACAATTTGGATTGAATATCATGTAAGCCTACTAAAATTATGTTTGTTTCCTTTGTTGGTTGGACATCTAGTAAAATATATGTTAGATTCCTTATCAAATTACGTTTTCTACTGTATATTACAATGCTTAGTTTTAATTAGTATAATAATGTTATAAAGATAAACTTGTTTTAATTATTCAATAATTTTCATAATGTTGTAGATGTCGCCATACAACAAGTGAAGTTGACAGAGGAAGTAGTCGACTAGTCCAAAATTGGATGCAATGATTTGGGACCCCCCTCGATTCTAATCTTCATCTGCTCAAAATAAACATAATGTTGTTGATCAGTTGTCCATGTTGTTTGATTGGACAAAGGAAGAGGCTATGGAAAAGGTCAAGAAAGCAAATAAAAAGGCTGCTCAGTAAATGTGGGCTAACTACGAAATGACCCTCAAGTGAGACAACTGGGATGGCCCAAATTGGGATCAACACAAGACTTTGCCAAAACAAAAGGAGAAGCACAATGCTTGGTCTCCATAGTAGAGTGGATGTCGATATATGGATCTAGGCATCCACCATGAGCAGTTGCATGGCGCAAAAGAGTCAAAGGATGCTTTTGGTAGTAGAGTCTCACCTTTCTTCCACACTAAAGCTAAGGCAGACTTTGAGTGATAGGGGTCATATGGTTCACCTTGGACTGACGAGGAAGAAGCTTTATCACTTTCTAAATTTAGATGGGATGGTAACAGTATGCAGTTTGATTTCGTTTGGCAATCCATCCATAATTGAGCTTTGCCAAATATAATCAAACGCTATCCTGTTACTGTCTGAGCTAAATTTAGCAACACATACTGATTCTTCCTCACTAGACCCTTGTGGACCCTATGAATTCTATCTCTCAAAGCCTATCTTAACTTTGTAGTTGAAAAAAGACATACTTCTCTACTAGAAGAATCCTTTGACACCTTTGGTCATGTCTAACAACTCATGGAGAATGTCCAGCTTCAGTCTTTTTTGTTTGGGGTCATCTTGTATTTGTCTAGTACGTAGTCGTGCTATGTTAGTTTTGTAATTTTTAATCTATGTTTCCAGAATAAGTTTCTTATACTGTACATCTAATTAAAATTTATTACCGTCCCTAGTTGGACATATACTGGTAAATTTTGTTGTATCTTTTGTTGCACATGTATCAACTATCTATATTTTGTTAAGACCATTTATTTCACCTATTTTTTTTATCAAATACATTGGTTTTGATGTTTATTAAACTATGCTACAAACACTCTAAAAAATGATGAATCATTTTCAATGGGAGGATGAGTCAGATGCCGCACCCGACACAATGTTCAGTCATTAATACTACTTGCGTCGTTCACGTGAACCTCATGTGCGCCAATGTTGATGTGATGTCCTTGTGAAATTCCATACATTAACTAGGAGGACTGACATAAACATGGATATGTTTAAGGCAAGGTGGAAAGTGTTAAAAATTATTGATACAGTTCCACACACATTCTGGACCAGTCCCTGTACTTACCCACCAGGAATACAACAACAACTTGATTAGGTGGGAAGCTTTCAACCATGTACAACAATCGATAAGGAGGGAGACACAAACAAAATAATGTTGTTGGA
The DNA here is from genome assembly GCA_963693085.1 of Alisma plantago-aquatica. Taxonomy (NCBI): domain Eukaryota; kingdom Viridiplantae; phylum Streptophyta; class Magnoliopsida; order Alismatales; family Alismataceae; genus Alisma; species Alisma plantago-aquatica. Next base: position 124,128,138 of record OY856411.1, read on the forward strand.
GCCAATAATGACGCAAACAACGAGTGAAGTGAATGCATATTAGTGACTTTTTAAAAAATTATGTACTGAAGCTTTCAGTTTGTGATCGGAAAATTTTAGCTGTTTTGTGATGTAATATTGTATAACATACATAATAAGTTTGCAGACCAGTACCTAACCTTACATGAACTTCTTATATTTCAATTGTGATGGTACACATGTTTAACTTATATTGTTATCATTCCTGCTACTTCAACAACAATGTATTATGACAATTTTAATTGTTTTGTTAATTACCGATTTATATAAACATATACAAGTATACATACATAAAACAAGACATATGCCATGTATTCTTACACTAGTGGATAAATTAATATTTATTTTAACTCATACATATAAAAGTAATCATATCAACTCATATTCATAACATAAAGACCATAGATTTATACATTTATTTTAAATTTTTATTCTGTAATGCAGTGTCATCATAGTTTTATATTTTCTAAATTGTTATATACTAACAAAATCATTCAGATTCTGATTTCGCTGCCAAACAGGATCAGACTAAATCCTAAATGGTTGCCAAATACAATTAGACTAAATCCTGATTCAATCCTGATCAGCCGATCAAAATCAAACTAAGTTGCCAAATACAATTAGACTAAATCTTGACTCAATCCTAACCAATTGACCAAAACTAGAAAGTTAACAGAATCACACTGACTCCAAACTAACATGACATAGTGATTTGTGTGCCATATATGTTTTTCCTAGAATCATACTGACTCTAAACTACCCCCGACATAGTGGTTTGTGTTCCGTACATGTTTTTCTTTTTTCAACATCTCTTACATGTCACTTTTAAAAAGAATATTGTTATGCCCTCAAACATGCGGGTGAAGAATGAGTGGAGTTCCGTTTCTATTCCAAATTGGGTTTAGATATACGAAAATCCTATGTTGACGCGGCTAGCCCATGACGCGTCCCGGACGCGGCAGTATTCCTGGTGGTTTTGCATTGATAGGGTGGTATTGGCGTGGTAGGTGAAGCTGCAATCAATGCACTGTAGCAGGCTGGTAGGTGAAGCTGCAATTAATGCACCGTGCCATCAATTTACAATGTGGAATGGGTGGAAATGGAGGGACAAAACGGAGGGAACGTTTTGGAGGGAATTTTGTGCTTGTTCCCTAAGTCTTCATCCTAGCTATTGTGCACGTTCTCTTCAAACTTTCATCCCAGCTACATCATTAACTACTCCAACTAACAACACGTTCTCTTCAAGCTTTCATCCCAGTTACATCATTAACTACTTGAACTACTTGCTTGGATGCAAACTGCTGCATTTATTGCTTAAGTTCATTAATTTGGCATGGAGTTTGACGATGATACTTTATTTCTAAAGTTCCCAAGTTCATTTATTGTGTAAAGTTCCCACATTTATATTATCATATTAAACAATATTTGTAGTGTTAGAGATATTACTTGTACGTTTTTAACCCTATGTTCCCTCATTGTCGTTAGATGTTGATGTTGAATTTGGAAGTGATTACGAGTTAACATACTCTGATGAAGAAGAAGAAGAAGAGGTCGAAACTGATTTCGCAGAACTTGAGCATGGAAGTCATTGCGAAGAAATTACTGAAGATGTAGATAACCATGGTAGCGAGCAACATGGTAATGCATTTGATCTAAATGTTCCAATATACCAGGACGAAGATGTGCAAGAAGTACCCCCTAATGATCAAGGTAAAAGATTTAACTGTTTTGTAATTCACAGAACCTTGTTCCGCGTAGTATTTTCAAATATTATTGAGAATGCGCCTACTTAAGACGTCAATGTGCCTACTTTAGATGTAGATGCGCTTAATCTTTACACATTTATGCGCCTATTTTAGACGAAAATGCTAGTTGACACGTCAGTGCGCCTACTTTAGACGTCTATGCGCCTACATAAGACGTAGATGCGCATACTTTAGATGAACGCGCGTAGTTTACACGTTAGTGCGCCTACTATAGACCTATTTGCGCCTACTTTAGACGAATGTGCCTATTTGAGATGCTAATGCGCCTACCTTATTGATAGATGCTTAACTTGATTAGAAATGCGCCTACTTTATACGAATGCGCCTATTTCAGATGCTAATGCGCCTACATAAGACGTCTATGCGCCTACATAAGACGTCTATGCGCATACATAAGACGTAGATGCGCATACTTTAGAAGAACGCGCTTACTTTACATGTTAGTGCGCCTACTTTATACGTATATGCGCCTACTTTAGACGAATGCGCCTATTTGAGATCTTCGCCTAGTTTAGACGTCTATGCGCCTAGTTTAGACGTCTATGCGCCTACATAAAAAGTCTATGCGCCTACATAAGACGTAGATGCACATACTTTAGATGAACGCGCGTAGTGTGCATAGTTGAGACGTCAGTGCGCCTACTTTAGTTATTGATCGATGGCAGTGCGCCTACTTTAGACGTCTATGCGCCTACATAAAACGTCTATGCGCCTACATAAGACGTAGATGCGCATACTTTAGACGAACGCGCGTAGTGCGCCTACTTTACACCTATATGCGCCTACTTTAGACGAATGCGCCTATTTGAGATGCTAATGCGCCTATCTTATTGATAGATGCTTAACTTAATTAGAAATGCGCATACTTTAGACGTATATGCGCCTATTTCAGATGCTAATGCGCCTATTTCAGATGCTAATGCGCCTATTTCAGATGCTAACTTAATTAGAAATGCGCCTACATATGGATGTTTATGCGCCTACTTTAGAAGAACACACTTACTTTACATGTTAGTGTACCTACTTTATACGTATATGCGCCTACTTTAGACGAATGCGCCAATTTGAGATGCTAATGCGCCTACCTTATTGATAGATGGCAATGCGCCTAGTTGAGACGTCAGTGCGCCTACTTTAGTTATTTGTGCGCCTATTCAATGCGAAATGTGCTTAACTTAATTAGAAATGTGCCTACCTGATTGATATAGGACAATGCGCCTACTTAAGACGTCAATGCGCCTACTTTAATGGTATATACGCCCACCTTTAGTTGAAGCCCCCTAACACACTCACCATTCTCATACATGTAAAATATATTTTGTATTTTTTGTAGATGCAAGTATCATCGTCTACACTTTGCTGGAGGATCTTCGCCTTCTTTTTATCTTTGGTGGGTGTCAATTCAGCATTTGGTGGCCCTCTTTTTGCAGCAGTTGACGGCCTTCTTGCTTGCGCCCTAATTTCTTCAGTTTGCGCCCTCTTTTCTTCAGTTTGGGCCCGAATTTGCTTGACACCCTTCTTGCTTGCGATTTTCTCAGCAGGCCTTGCGCTAATTTCCTTTTCCTTTCCAATTGCGTCCTTCTTCGCTCCCTTCTCAGAAGCTGCAGTAGAACAGCTCGGCCCCGCAGTAGTTGCTGTCTTGCTTCTTACCACGAGCTTCAGCGACCCCCTTGCGCTTGTAAGGGTCATCGTCTCTTGGAAGTCGTCGTCGGAGTTGCAAGGATCCATGCGCGACGCAACGTCGGAAGTGGGCGGCGGCCTGCGAGGTGATCTCCGCGGTGTGCGAAACAATAGGCGCCGGCGGCCAGGATGTATGCGCGGCGCAGCGTCAGAAGTGGGCGCAACGGAAGTCGCCGGGAGAACTGGGCGCAGCGGAAGTCGCCGGGGGAACTGGGCGCAGCCGGGAGAAATATCGTTCGAATATCGGGGGGAAATATGGGGGGGAAATATCGTGGCCCGGTTCGATTGGGGTAGTTGAGATCGGCTGGTTCGATTGGGGTAGTTGGCCCGATTCAGCTCAGCGGTAGGTGGCCAGCTGCGACGCGTGCGACAGTGGGATGGCGGTTTACCCGCGTCTAGGACGCGTAAAATGCCAAGGCGTTTCCAAAACTAAACCCTTAGATATAATACCTCCTTTTAAAACGTCACTCAGCCTTTCTTATAGTCAAACCAAAGCCTGTTTTACGAGTTCCCAGTTCCCCGTTCCGACCCAGCTTGAGCAATCCCCTCCCCACTTTCCCTCCATCAGGCGTTGCTCGGGACCGATGAGCCGGTGAGTGATGCGCACGGCTTCGTCAGTTCGCCATGTCTCTGGTGTCCTTGCCTTCCTCCATCTACCCCATTTCCCGTCTCTTCTCACGCCTCAACTCCCCATGTCTTCCCCACCTTAACTTCTCGCACCTAACCACTCACGGCACCCGCTTTACTCCTCTTTCTAGCTTCCTCTCGACTTCTCCTCTCCTTCCGGCCTCGCCCACTAGGACCAGTCCCCCCATCAGTAGGGCTGGGGTATTCATCGGCGGGACCGAGGGGCATTCCTTTGTAGAATGGAGAGGAAAGGAGAGGCTGCCCGACTCAGCGACTGGTGGCGAGGACTTGGGGTCGGATAGTGAGGTGTTCCGCAAGACACTTCGTCTCGTGGAGTGCGCCATGCTTGCAGCCCTCGCCGGACTGACATACGTGCTCAGCAACACTCTGGCAATTGAGGTTCGTTTTCAATGGATTTAGGGCTAGTTTGGTTGGTTGCGAAATCAACCCACACCAATAGTTTCAAAACAGGAAAGCCAACGTTACGAATTGGAACTGAACTTTTTCTGTTTGGTTTAGTTGAAAATGGATTCACACATTTGCATAATTTTTGTTTGGTTAGAGGTTGTTTAGCAGAAAAGGCAGTATGCTTTTATCTTCAGCTGTAACAAAATCAATGGGATGGCCTTCGTGCAGTAGATTCTGACGCCGATGGAAACGAACCGCGCCATAATAGAGTGCAGTCCGTTTTCCTCAGATTTCCATGCACCGGAGTGTAATTGTGCAGTTGAATTTCACACCTTGAATTAGAGCCGCGCACAACCAAACGGTTGGGGTTGCAAAATATACGTACTTGCAACTGGCGGGTTTGTTTGTTGCCCAACCAAACGGGTCCTTAGATTCCAACTTTTATGCTTATCGGACGACGGGTTCCCCACTACCTAATAATTGTATTCGGAGTAAATTAACGAAACGGACACTGCAAGCGAATTAGGCAAGTAGATATCAGAACTTTTTCTTTTTTCAACGGAGTTTGGGAATCTTATTTGGAGATGAAGAACTCTTTAATACAAAGTGATATTCTAGAAAAAGAGAGCTGCTTGGCAGCCGCTAGTTTTCTAAAACTGAGACTTAGCCTGGATGTGCAAGGAGCTACAATCTTAGTTGGTTCTGTCTTCTGCAAGAAAACACTATATTTCCTAGTAACAATAAAGATTCGGAAAACACTATAGTAAGGGCCCGTTTGGTTGTGCTGAGAATTAAATCGCTTGTTGCAACTGCACAGTGTTTTCTAACCCAAACGTTTGGTTGCTTGCGGGATCAACTCTGTCCTTGAAATCTAACTGTACATCCGCTGGACGGCATACAAAAATTGGGGGAATCAGGTAATAGGTACGGTCACTCGTACAGCTGAATGCCTACGATGGTTCTATTTGCTGCATACATCCCATGCCCAATAGCCATGTGAGTACTACAACTATTGGCCGAGTAAGCTACTGATCAGGTAATAGGTACGTCCAACCAAATGAAAACAAGTCAAACAGCTGAGTAGCAGCTGCATCTAACCAAACGATTACAGTTGTACTTCAATTTCCTGAATTGCATTTCCTGTTTTCAAACTAACCGTTGCGTTGCAAGTACAAGCAACCAGACAAGCCCTAAGTCTTGTTTCTTACAGAAACCACTACATCTCTGAGAACTTCCCTCAAACAAGAGCATGCGAGTAGCCTTGTTCAATTTGAACACAGAAGATTCTAAATATGGCCAGCGAGGAGTCAAGTGATAGTGGATGGATAACCCAATTAAGAGACGGGGGATCGACCCTTGGTTGTGCCCTTCGAAAATGATTTATCCCCTCTAAAGTAAAATATTTGTGGTAAAGAAAATATCCCTCTGCCAATGACCCAACAAAAGTAAAGAAAATATTCTTTTTGAAACAAGGCACTCCAAAAGTAGGATATAGATGAGCCTCTTACTAACAATCTGAAGGAGTAAGCTTGTTGTGGTTGTAGCAGCAAAAAAACTCTAGTGATAGGCATGCTTGGTAGTAGCAGAGGAAATCTTTTGTAGCAACAAAAAAATTCTAGTGGTAGGCATGCTTGGTAGTAGCAGAGGAAATCTCTTGCTATTATCATTCTTGGTAGTAACATGTATGTATATTACATGCATACCCTGTAACTGAAATGCCTATGTCGTCGCCTGTAAAAGAGAACACAAAAAGTGCTAGTTATAAACACAAAAAATGTATGGTTGAGCATGAACACAAGTAGTTGAATTGATGTAGTCGAATTATGCACCATTTATGTTAAGTTACATACTAATTGTGTGACAAATTGAAAAAGTCATTGGAAATGATAACAGCTTGTCTCTCATAATATACTGAAGATAAACTAAAGGCTGAAGCCCCATGGCATATCCTACAAAGAAAATGTTTCATGTTTTCTCATCATCTCACTCTTCACTGTCATTCTTCTCACCCTCCAAACTCTTCCATAGCCTCCTTCACACCAACTAATTAACTACAAACAAACCCGGGAGTAGTTGGGGTGGACAAAACAAAATTTCGCCCTTACATGAAATGAGAACTATTTAGAAATAAATGGAGCATTGGCAGAGGGATGCGAAAGGAGTGAAGCAAGGTTTTTAGAACTGATCTGGGGAACAAACTAGGAGGCTTCCGGTTCTCGGTTTGCTGGTTGTTCAACCGGTGACATCAGCATGACGTCATAAATTGTTAAAAAAAATCTTATTATCCATGAAAAATCAAGGAAATGCAAGCATATCAAGGAAAATATAAAAAGTAGCATATAAATGACAATAATTCAATGGAACACTGCATTTTTTATGCCAAATTATAGTGGAAGAGAAAAGGGGGATGAGAACGTTGGAGGATCAATAAAATTGGATTATACACACGGTCAAGAACTGGCCCATTGGAGAAAACCAGGACTGCTTCATTGCTCCAACAATTTAACTGGTCCATTGACCTTTTTGGCCGTTTTGAGGTCATTTTTGGGTTTGCGAGAGAACCGAACCGTCCCAACCACTGGTTCCCAATTCAACCGGCCGGTTTGGTTCGGTTCTAACAACCATGGAGTGAAGTATGTTGAGAACCTATATATTTTGGACCGATGAAGAGAGCTAATCTGGTAAGGAGGGCAACTTGTAGGTATTCAACCTTGGAATGGTTTAACACAACTGAAATTTCTTCTATGAAAAGGAAGGAATCAAGGCAAAATCAGAAGGGGCAGAACCGCTCCTCTTGCCCAAAAGAAGAAAAAGATGATTACCGTTGGTTTAGTGGCCTTGCTCACTACATATGGTCGGGTGCTACTCCTCTTTCAGGGTCACCATGAGCCCGAGTGGTTCTGGACTTCAATGGCAGCTGCTAGATTGATGGGCTGCTTGTGATAGGAACAACATGGAGGAAGAAGGCTGTAGCAACCAGAGAAGTGGTATGAAATCTTGTTTTGTTAGTTAAAGAGATCAAACATGGTATGAATCAAGTCTCAAGAACAGTCAAACTGTATGGATTATGGTTGTTCGTTACTTTTCTGTCCTCTGCTTCCTCTTTCTAGTGGCTGGCATGGTTTAGTTGGGTTCAGTTTACACTTCAAACCGCTATTTGAACTGGTCGTATCCAAACCAAATGAAGTCGATCAAATATTGTAAACAAATAGTGAAGGCGACACATGCTGTCTTGTTAGGAAAAGATAAAATACTTTGAGAAAGAGTCTCAAGTTTATGTACATATGTGATTTATTTTAGTTCTTAAGGGAGGGTCACTTCAAACATTTAATTTTCAGAAACACGACAAGCATCAAAATGCATGAAGTTTGAGGTTTTTCTTATCTTACTGTAGATATATTTGTTACGTATATCTCCATTATTAAAAGCCAGAGATGCATAACTAAAATTTTAGAATGTCTCCCTCACTTATGATCCAAGGTGTTGCATATACTATCTTTGCAAATAAAAACAATCTTCGTAACTCCCAAATTTTGATCCCTTACTGCTATATATGGAGAGAGGTGCAGAAATTTGCTTGCGAGTTAGACAAATTGAACCTAGATTTAGACAAAGTTGGTTTGCCCCTTCCCACGAAAAATGCACTCAACCACCATTAGGGTTTTTGTAAGCACAACTCACATATCTTTTGTTTTTTGGTAAATATTTGAATCAACATGCCTTGATCATATTAAAAACCCAATATAAGGTCCATCTGAACAAAGGATTTTTTATATTCCTTTGATTAAGAAGCTGTAAATGAATAACCAATGAAGTGCCTTATACTACATAGAGCAATCTAACTATATATATCATTTGGTTATTTTTTGAATGGAACACATGCATTCAAGTTTGCTCAACAAGTCATATCCTACAACAAGATTCGTTCAATCAACTGACACATATGTCTATCATTGAATATGTGCAACCACTTGCCTATCCCTTGCTAACATATTGTCATCAAGGTTACATATTTTCTAAGCAATCAATCCATGTACAATCTAATTCTTGTTGCCATCCATTATGCCCTATAACTATAGTTACTAGGGTTGCATCCGAGGGGAAAACCATTCAATGCAAGTGATTATAATCAAATTGACTTCCTAAATACAATAAATTGCTTTATCTTTGGTACCATTATATATAAAGTAAAAACAATTATCCTAATATAGTTAAAAGCAAGATTACAACATCGCTACTACTCCATGTGATATCGTCTAGATATCATCGCAAATTTGTGAAGTCGGCTAATTCCATGGTTATGAAAAAAATATATGCAAAAAATGAACAATGCTTTTGTTGCAATTTGTGAGTTATAAAAAACAGTCCCCGTCTTACAACTCAAAAGTAAAAATTCTAACTGTATTCAACTTCCTAAATAAAATAGGCTAATTGATAATTTTCATAAAAACATACATGAAACTCAAAGTTAACTATACAATCAAAGTTAAACAAAATAAGAATTTTGTTCTCTTACATCAACTAGACATTAATGGAGACATTAACCGTAGCTATTTGCCCTTGCAAAATTTCAATATTAATATTGTGGCATCTTCACAACTGTAGTAAACTCCTAAATATGCATAGTACACATTGTTATTATGACCTTGATAGGGCAACAACCCTTCCATGGTTCCTGGTCTATTTGGTCATTTATCTCATGGTGTTTTGCTCCTCTATTCTTTTCATGGAAGAACTCAATGCCGTTTCAGTGGGCACTTACATAGAAATTTATGGAAATTTTTGATGAAAATTTCAATGACAACGTTCCTGATGTCTGGACGCCAAAATGAACAAATTAATTTATGAAATTTTACCAGATTGATCTACAAATCTAAATACACTTGTTTGTGCAGTAATGTATCATATTGGATATGTGTGTGTGGGGGGGGGGAGGGAGTGTCTCCTACATGTGCGAGTAAGGAGCAAACCTGCCTATCTCTTTGTAGGATGGCATGCCCAAACTTCATTTCATTTGAGGCATTGGACTATTTTGATGGGGATTTTGATTTCTACTTCAATGGTGAAAGTAGTGAATCAAGTCATCATAGTTTGCAAGCACAATGTATATACATAAAGACACAAATCCATGCAAAGAAATTATGGTCTAGATAGTACATAGTATATTAATAATAAAAGAATAGTATCTGAAGGAATACAGAGTAATAAAAGAAATTTCTATGGTCACTGCATTTCATTATTGGATGGTCATAAGCACAAAAATTTTGTTGAAATTTTTATAATTTTGACAGAATTTTGAACAATGATTCTCATTGATGCATACTTGTTCAATTTGGGCTCCGCCACATCTTGAAGTTGACCACACAAATTCCAATATATCATGCCACAATGAACACCATCTCCATTAATGTATGGGTAATGCACTTATATCATTTATATTTTTACTTCTCATGTACATTTGCCTTTCCAATGTGAATATAGCCATCATAGTAGCCCACCCCTACATGGCATGTATATTTCTTACACATAAAAATAGGTTAGGGAATATGTCCAATAGGAACATCTGTGGATGCTTGCCTTGCTCCTCTTACAAAAACCCTAGCAAACTCGTCTAAACCACAAGTGCATGATAGATTGTGTATCAATTAGGTGTGGGATCCACAAGGATTGGTGGAACAAGCATCGAAGCTTCTCATAGGAGGTTATCCATGTCAAAACATATCGTAGTATGTAGGAATAAGGAAGTGAAGGTTCCATGGAAGCAATAAAACTAGGCCGAGAGTGAATGCCACAAGATGGAAGGATGTATAGAAGAACACAAGACAATATATCATGGTACGATTGCTTCACAAGATGTTTTCTTCCTTCAATTTTGAGGTTAAAAACCTAGTCGTCCTCAAATTTTATTGCATGATGCTTGATGTCTCGGCTTCCGCCACAAGCTGCCACGTTTAAAATAGCATTCTCCCTTGATTCCGCAGCAAGACTCGCCTTTTATGTTATGGCGGTACGGGCAGGTCTGGTCACTGTTTCTGGAAGCATCCTTAACTTTGTTGTTCACAGTAGCAGCTTGCCAAGTGAGAGAACGAACTGGGGTCATTAATTTTGTCTAGTGACCTGTCGGTTTTGTTTTGGGGTTGGTTGAATTCCTCCCCAAACATATACTGTTAGGATGGGGCTTACACCATCCCTCCCAGGCTAGGCACGGGTTGAAGGCACTGATGGTTCTTTGTTGGAGCTACCTACTTCAGTAGTACATGCTAAATGTTCAAATGCTTGGGTTCGGGTTAGGATCACATCCTAGAGCATCCTTCTTCCCTGAAGGCACGATCAATGGTGCTGTATCAAAAATCATGGAGAGAAGATACAAGTGACTAGCTGAAAATAGTAATAAACCAAATGAAACAAAGGTAACAATAAATAAGATTTAGCCTATAAGAATTCAAGTTCAAATATGCTACTCAACAAACATGGACGTGTAATGCAAGGGATAAACTCTGCACAAGGAAAAGATGATGCAGAGCTGGGGACTGAAGATGGAGTCGAGTAAGAGCTCTCTTTACACTTTATCCTTGGATGAGAGCACCTGTGTGCTCATTTATAGACGTTAATTATCTTGACAGCCAAGGAAACGTTTTATCAGATTGCATTTCCGGCCAAAGACTGATGGTAATTCATGGGGAAGCATGTGCCAACAGAAAAATCGTACAACAGTGTCATGTATCCCAGTAGCAATGGAGAAGACCTAAGCAGGCTTTCAGGTGAAATTGGTCTAGAGATGGCGGGATGAATGCAATTATGATGACTGACAGTTCACAAGAGGCACACCAATGAGGAGTTTCTAGTAGAGTCTCCTTTAAGGATTTAAGATAATAGTGTTGACGTGTCCCGTGAGAGTCTAGGTTATGACACCCGTTAAGAGGTGGGTTCTTTCTAAAGGTGTTGGGATATAATGTCGGTTGCGACTCCATTGGGGCACTGGCATGAAATCTGTGGTATGGTGTGTCTCGGGTGTCGTGATGTCAGATTTTAAGGCTCAATCGAATGGCCTTGATGTTAGTCGTCTCCTTAGGGGATCCATGTATTTGTCTGATGCAGTGTCCCAGAATGGCCTTCACGCTGATTGGGTTCCTGGGGGTGAGGGGAGAGGAAACTGCTAAAATAATACTAAATAGTAAATCTTTAGTTTGCATGAAAAATAATTAAGCTGGAGTCCTTTGTTTGTTGTAAAATATCTTTTTTTACGCAAAGTAGGGTCTGAATTGAAAGCAAAAACCTATACAACACTGCGTTACTTGTGGTTTGACAACATGAATTAGATGTTGTATCTACTTCCAGGATGTAATCATGGCTTTCTCCACTGAGCTTAACCCCAGCATATGGGTGAAGATGTTGTTCTTTGTTCTTACTCATTTAAGACGTCTTTCTGCTTGAAGGTGTCCTCTACTACTAATGAGACACTCCCGATTCAAGCCTTCACCGTGTTCCAACAAACTGATTCTGTTATCTACCTAGTGATCTCAGTGGGGATATATAGGGTAATAGATCCTGGTAGGTTTAGCACTTTAGCCCCTCAATGTGAGATCATGGTACCCATGTCCTAAATTCTTTTTCATGCTTAGACTTAACTAGAAATAAAATGACTTGTATTACAAGGAAGATATCCAGATTCCAATGGTATCTAAAGACATGCTTCACATTTGAGAAACAGGAATACTCTATTTACAATCCAGGGTTTGAAACTAAACGAGGAGGTCTTTGGGCTCCCAATTGACCCTGAAAGAAAACAGATTTGTAGTTCGGATCACTTTTTGCAAATGTTTCAGCAAGATTTAGTTCCCACAGGGGTCTCAAAAGGCTCTTTGGTAGTTGCCATGGCATATGGGAATAAAAGATGTTTTGGCCCTTTTGGGTTAGCTATACTGCTTTGTTTCTGGAAGGTCTGCCGACTTTGATCCCTACTCCTGAATTCACCGGCTTGGTCACCTTGTTCGATGTGTGCCCAATCCTTTTGAAGCCCTGTTGAACTCTCAAGGTGGATTCCTCTATTGTGTTAATGCCATACATCTCTTGTTAAGAAAATACATTGATAAATCAGTGGTAAAGAAGTAAAAAGGATTTTGTAATTCATGCATGGTTTACTTGTACCATATGAAACTGTGATCCTTTTTTTTGGGATTTTCATGCTTTTCCTTTCAATCTAAATGTTATTTGATGATATTTGGTAAGACAGTACAGCATATTCCATAGTTTGTAAGGCGATAATGCACTAAAGCGCTCAATCTAGGCACCTTGAAAACTTGGCGTGCTTAGGCGGTCTAAATTTGTATTTACTTCAGACCAATTTTGTTATTATATACATATATTTCATTGGTATTATGCGTGCTTCCTTTATGCAAATATATTTCATGGTTATATACATGGAGTTATTAGATATGCATCCGTTTTTAGTAGTTGGTGCTCATATTAAGACCCAAGATGAACCTAAACAAGAGATATTATTCAAGGCGTAAACCAATGCAAATCTGAAAATTGTATATTAATGGCATAAAACCATAATTACAGAGAAATTATGTTTCTAGTATGGATCATGGTTTAAAATTTCGATTTCGACGCCATTTCCGATGGCTCAGAAACAGAAATTTACAGAAATTTCGATGAAAATTTAAAGATTTTACGCTTATTTCAACACAAGATTTCGACGACCAAATAAAGGAATTAAGTCACGAAATTTTATCAGGATGATGTACATACATAAATACACCTATTTATGCAATAACATCATATATTGATCTTGGTGAGGGGTTCTACATGTGTGAAAAGATCAACAATTGTTTCGAACGAGATTTCGATGACTTTTTAATATAATGAAGGAATTAGTTTATAGGTCATCACGTTAATAATTGATTTCAATTGATACTTTCTAGCTTACACTATGGATCATCAAAGAGTAAAAATACTAAAAGTATTCTTAATCTAGGCCTAAAATTATTCATAAAATTGGAACAAATTACTAAAATTTGCTGATACTAATAGTCTAATGTATTGAATATATCAATTGAATACATTTAACTATATATTATTCCCAATAGTAGTTGAAATTTGATGTATGTAACAAAACATTATACACAACAATTCTAAATTGTTTTAGTTTATTTTCATTTTAAAAGTCTAAATTATAGATAATTAATATTCAAAGTATTACATAGTTGTAAATTATTGTTACAAAATTCATCTTTAATATAAGATATTTATTTATAAATTGAACATTTGTTAAGTGTTAGATAATATATATGAATATAACGTTACAAAAACTTAAAAAAAAGCTCATTTGAAAACTATTTTATCCATTGTTATGACGAATAGGATATATATATATATATATATATATATATATATATATATATATATATATATATATATGTCATACTTGTTAAGGCGGCAAGGCGACACGGTGTTGGGGCCGGACGCCTTGCGCCTTGGCGCGACTAAGCGCGCTTAGGCGTCGCCTAGGCGACCTTTAAAAATAATAATTTATGTATATATTTTATTTATAGATACATGTGTCATGGTTTTTCCCCACTCATATACACACATTGTGTAGTTATATATGTAGTTATCTACATATTTATAGTCGATCTCTCCATATATATATATATTATTGTATGAAAAATAACCAATTACATTTCTAATATATTATCATTTGACAATAATGTCAAGGACACGAAAAGAGTTATTGTAAAGAATGTAAGAGTGATCAACATATAAATATATATTTATTGTCATACATAGCTACAAATATTAAGCAAAGTAATCACTATCCTTCATAGCATAACTACTTAGTACAATCTGAATTGAAGGTGCAAACTAAGAAAAATCAAATGTGTACTAAGAGTATTAGATCCAGTCAAACAAAAAAGAGTATTAGATCCAGTCAAACCCAAAAAAGAGTATTAGATCCAATTAAAAAGTGATATTTGGCACATAAAATAGGCAACACTATTAATTTTGAGCATTGGTGTAGCCATATCAAACATTAAAATAAGTAAATATACAACTAGACCCACAAAACTAGGTCACTGTAGCATTATAATAAAGCGTCCTCGCCTAGGCGCAACCCTGGGGCGCCTTGACGCCTAGGCGCGCGCCTTGACAAGTATGATATATATATATATACACACACACACACATTAAGTTAGATTTGCAAAATCATTGTAGTTATATGTAATTTATAGCTTAATTTCATAAATCATCAAGTATAAGTTGTAGACTATCACTTGTAACTTGCAGTTCGGTAGTAATCTTTTGATTAAACTGGGGTAAAAGTGGAAGATATAGATGTAGATGGGAAGGAGAAACTAAACTTACCTTAGATCCGAAGAACAAAGCCTTTAAGAGCAAGAGAATGAAAAAAAAAACCAAAGAAATAACCCTCCAAGTACAACAGGCTTTGTACCGTTGATTTTCGAAATTGTAAACCAATTTCGGTTGTGTTTCGCGAAATGCATGCCCAAACTGGCCTTTTTTCAACGAAATTGTTGTATTTTGTCGAAATTTCGCCCCCCTTTGCAAAATTTCTATCAAAATTTTGAAATTTTACTTAATTATTCTGGACCGTTGCATTTCGAGATTTCGACCGAAATTTTGAACCATGGTATGGATAACAATCCTTAACTAGAATAGGATAACCTTAAAACTTAAAAGGGATTGACATACCCTTGTATGGGCTCGAGAACTCATAAAAATGACTCAAGCTGCACATGTTGGTGCCTAGGGGCGTGCTTTGACAAGTATGGCATATTGGATTTAAGAATGATTTAGAATGCAACTAATTTGGTTGCTGGAATAGTCCATATTCTAATTTTCTAGTGAGATTTTGATTGCTAGTTAGTTTTTTGTCTCAAGATATCCATATTTTCAAATTGTTTCCTACTTATTTCATTTTCTGTTATGTTTTTCTTCAACTGAATTTTATAAATGTATTGATGTTTCAGAACTATTTCGGATGTTTTTTTGCATTTCCTATTGTGATCTCTTCAATGAGGTGGGGACTGGCAGCTGGTAGAAAAACAATGGTTTGTCACTTTGTCTTGTTATGTCTGCATTACTGGTGATTTATTATGACATGCTAATATATCAGTCTGAACTTTGGATACAGGTTGCAACAGCTATGCTACTATTAACCCTGTGTGGGCCTGTAAAAGCAGCTACTTATTTGGTAAAGTGATGCACTACTCTATACTTGCATACTACCTCTCTTGCAAGATGGCATTTGATTGATTGTTATATGTTTAATTAAGTTAATGCCATGATAAGGCTGTTTTTGATATTTGGAGGGCCAGCGGCAATTTGATGCAGGACAAGTCCCACTTCCAGATCCAAATGCCAGATAGCATATTAGGCTAATTAGTTCATTTATTATGTTTTCATGTTTAATGAATTATCATGCAATTGTTTCTATAGAGATATGTTGTGTTTTGTTATGTTTTGTTGAGTGTCATGTGCATAGCATGTGCCTCACTTATGCTTTTCACTTCTGTAGTTTAGTCCCATATTGCTCACCTCTGCTTTAGTCTCTGTTCTCTTCTGTTATATAAGAGACTGTATTGTACATTGTTTTACTCACTCAATAAACATTTCCTAGTTTCTCTATATGGTATCAAGAGCAGGTCCGGTTCCCCGTTATTTTTCTTCCCACCCCGCCCCTATGCCCTGAGACCTACATGTAGTTTTAGAAACTTACTTGTAAGTTCTTAATTACTTAGTTTCTAATTCTTGTTTAGTAGGGTCTTGAGTGGAAATAAGCCAACTAGGGCTTCACGCGAGTTATCTATAAGTACCTATGAATGAGGTATTGTCCGACAAAGTTGAATGATACGAATTAGCTTTGTCTGCAACGTCGTTTACATCAAGTGGTATCAGAGTCTGAGATCTAAACCCTAGGTCTAGATCAAAGAGACGGCCAAAACCCTAGGTGCACCAACCCACCTATCCTCTTCCTGTTGGTCTCCTAAACCGTAGGTCTAGGAGCCATTGTCACCTCCATTGGATCCAAACCCTGGTTAGATCCATCTATTGGTTAATCCCAAACCCTAGGTTAGGACTAATCCCACCCATACACCCTTGATTTATATTAAACCCTAGGTCTAGGATTAAACCTATCTGACATATCAACTTTTTTTTATACTGCTACTGTGAACAGTGTGCTGCCTGCACTATTCACCCCATCTCCAGATTACTCTTCATCCCTCAAACTTCTTCTTCCCTTCAGATCTTCCACTAGATTTCCTCCACCAATCCAACCTTTTTCCATCTCTTATAATCTTTATTGTATTATTTTCTCACCTTGACATCATGTGCTATAGTGCACACTAGCACATCAAGCCTTGTGGCGGCCACCAACAACAACCATCAACCTGAGGATCGTCACCACCTCCTCCCATCTCTTTCTCAGGTCCCTAGTTGTCTTAAGGAGTGCCATCTAGTTTTATAGTGGACCCTAGGTCCTTCTCTTTTCCATTGCAAGTACAACAGAATTTTACTGCCTAGTCCAACAGCTCCTATTTACAATTGTGGCATCTTTATGCTTTGAGACTTGTTGCCTGAAGGACATCCAAAAATCTATCAACTCTTCAATCTTGATCTTTATGCATGCACAACTTGATTTCTCTAAGCTAGGGTTTGCAAGTTTAGGCATTTAAAGTGTCTATTTGAAGTAGGTCAAGTAGAAGCATTAGACACAAATAAGCGGAATGACTAGTCATCATCAAAAGACAATGTAGCCTCTTGAGTCAACACCGGAAATAACCGTTGTGCTACAGGTTGACAGTTTATACTAAGCGATCAAGGAGATGAAGAGGCAAAAAATGAGAAATCCTGGCACATGGGGGGAGGAGAGGATTAGGGCAATTGAGTAGATTTTTGGAGAGGAGGGAGATGCTACTAAGAACAAGGAGAAGGTTCGGGAAAGAAAGATATAGAGTAGTCTATTACTGTTCAGTGAATAATACACAATTTTTTTGGCTGGATGCGATTAATCCTAGACGTGGGATTTAGGATTAATCAACGATAGATGATGGCTTTTGGACCTAGGATTTAGGAGGCCGATGGTGGATAGGGTGGGAGTAGGCCTTACCTAGTAGGATTTTGGCCATTCAGTGAGTGGAGGTCCTAGGAAGTAGACCTACGGTTTAGATCCCAGGCTCTGAGACCAATTGATTGGAAACCAATTCCTAAAAGCAAATTCACCCCAAGCTTGATATATATGATAGAAGATTGAAGACCTAGTTGTCAAAACAATTTGACCCTAATTAACAACCAAATAAGACTCAAATAATACTAACAAAACTTAAACTTGCAAATACACTCCTTAAAATAACTAATAAGTCTGTGCGATTACTAATAAGTCATGCAATTAACTAAAACACAAAAAATAGCCAAAAAAACACCTTATTAACCTTATCGGGCTTCTTAGAAAGTAAAAGACGGCTATGTGTTGTATTAGATAGGAGATGCCCTGCTCCTATAAATAGGAGAATAGGGAAGCGTACAGGACATAAGACAACCCTAATGGGCCAAGACACTTAGGCCCATATTACAAACTAATAATAAAACACTAACTAAATAACTCTCAACACTCCCCCTCAAGCTGAAGTTGGGAGAATCCCAAATCAGCTTGCAAACAGAGAGTCAAACTAGAAAACAAAGAAACAAAACATAAAAAGGTAAACCAAGCCCATACAGAATTTTTCTCCCCCTCAATATTACATTAAAGCACTCAAACACTCAGAAACTCATACACTCCCCCTCAAGTAGATACTCCAAGCAAGCAGGTCACAAAAGCTTCTCGATCATCTGGAGCAGAAACAAGCAACAACACAATCATCTGGAGCAAAAGATATAATATCTGATAGGCACCAAGGTCTTCATCAACGTCGTCGTCATAGTAGCCAGAGAGTGCTGGGTCACAGACAGCAAAGTCCAGAGAGTGCTGGATCACAGGCAGTAGAGAGTCGATGTGCATACAAGGCACAAACAAGCAGAGAGTCGACGTGTCAAAAACACGGACATGCCAGAGAGTGCTGGCGCACATCAGTAGAGAGTCAACGACGTAGGCAGATAGAAGACCAGTAGGCACAGTAGCAAGCAAATAAATAACTCCAGTAGATGAAGCTCCATGTAAAGTCAGCAACAGAAAGGTCTTCATCATCTTCCCTCTTCATACCGTATCCATCACAGTAGTAGACGTCAAAGTCCAGAGAGTGCTGGTCCACAGAGTAGAAAGTCAACGTGCAAATAAAGCACGGACAACAGAAAGTGCAAAAGCATAAAGCAGCATGTAAAGTGTGCTAATCATAGCACAAGTAGCAAAGATGACGTCCAAGTATGCAACTTCACAGCAGCAGTCGAGGTAGATGATGAATAAACAATAATAGCAGCAGAAAGCACTAAATAGCAGCAGAAGAATCCATATATCAGTAGTAAATGTGGCATGAAGCAACATAACATAATTTTTTTTTCTTCATCTCTCCTCCATCTCGTCTCTTCCCTCTACTCTTTCTCCTCTATTCTCCCCCTCACGCCAAGCACGGAAAGAGTAAAGGAGTGGTTGGCGTGGACAGTAAAAAACAATAGTAGAGGCAAAATTTTTCTATAGGAAAATAGGTGGAGGAGGCAACCGATAACATAAATCAAGGTAGAAAATAACCCGGACAAATACATTGCCTTTGGACAGCAACTGTAGACCAGAAAAGGGTCGTGCTACAGTAGTCCGCCGGTGACAACGGCTGGGAAGAATTACCAATGCTCCCTCTTTGGAGTACCTTTGCCCTTGACCTTCTTGGGCAACGTAGCAGGGTCCGGGGTGCCCCCTTTTGATCAGATTTAAGGGGGGAAACAGTCCTCTGCACCTTGTTTGTTGAAGCCGTAATCTGCTGCAATAAGAGGCTGTTAACAGCAACCCATACTCTTGCTGATTTGAAGAAGAAAGAGGGACATAGCAGCTAATCGCAAGCACCATATGGCGGCTACAACCAAGGGAAAGGTCATCCCAGAAGGGCATGACCTAATATAAACCGGTGTGGGAGCAGCAGCCACTACAATGGCCGCCGTGCTACAGTACGACACTGTAGCGGCGAATAATAAACTCCAAGCTGCTGCTGTTCCACATGATTGTAGACCTCAAGAAAACTTCCTTGGAGGAATTGATGGCTCTCCTCGGGTTTCTCCTATGACTTTGATGTGGAAGACAATTGCGGAAGCTCGAAGAGGACCGAACTGATTTGGAATGATGGGAATTCCCTGCGGGCAGCAAGCACCGCCAAGGGCAGCGGCCGCCTGCAAGGGGGGCGCTTCTACTTTTCTTGCTCTCCCTAGGACGGCTGCTCTGATACCATCTTAGAAAGTAAAAGACGGCTATGTGTTGTATTAGATAGGAGATGCCCTGCTCCTATAAATAGGAGAATAGGGAAGCGTACAGGACATAAGACAACCCTAATGGGCCAAGACACTTAGGCCCATATTACAAACTAATAATAAAACACTAACTAAATAACTCTCAACAGGGCTCTCGCGGGAGTTTGTTCTACATCACATAGTTTGTGGGACAAAAGGGGGGGGGTACCTAGGGATGGCAGTGGTGTGGATATAGTGCAGTTTATACTAAAAGCATAACCACACCACAATAGGAAAATCAAAAATCATATCCACACATATCCACTACGGTTTTTAATTTGAGAAACCATATCCGCACCGCAAAAAGTTTATGGATAACTGCACCACACCATATCATAAGCAAATTTCTATTAATCATGGTATTATTATACATAAAATTTACCAAGTTGTACACAATAAATGAAAATAACAACACAAACAATCTAAAACAATAGTGCTCTGTTCATATTAAAATACAAAAAGATACCAAAGTTTGGTTCATGTGAACGAACATTCTAACTAGTAAATACAAATGTAATATTTTCCAACTGCACGTTCTTTTCTTCTCAGAGTTCAAACATCATCCTCTTCTAAAAAGGCTCATTAACCCCCCCCCCCCCGACTAATATACATTCTTTCTGTTTTCAAACACCATTATTTTATAGAGAACGGCTCCTTGAGTTTTCTATCAAGCTGTCTTCATCTTCATGAATGTAAGCTATGTTTCTTTCCTCTTTATTTTTATTGAGAGAGAAGTAAGATTTAGAATTAAATGTAGTAATATTTTCTCTAAGAGAGAGGGGCAATCTAAAATTATTGGTATAGTAGGGTGGTAGAATATTAAAATTAATTATGAAGGAAAATGATTAATAATAATGGATGTAATTATCTCTTCTTGACTCTCATTCTCTATGTTTTGTCTTCCCATATTCTGTTTAAATTTCTTTGTTTTTCTTAACTTGATATTATCTCCACCAATAAAAACATCTCTTAGTCAATGAATATTAGTTCACTCATAGTAATGAAGCCAATACCCACATTAATTATCTATCTCTCCTTTTGTAATGTTTGCATGTTACTATTTGAGATATGCTTGAGATAAGTAAATAAAAAATAAATATAATACATAAGATGATTCTTAACCATAATTCTCTATGCCATCATTATACAAATGACCATATACGTTTATAAAAATACACGTATAGATATTGAGTGTAATATATATAAAATATATAAAACTAAAATATGTTTGGTTATAAGATAAGCGTCATGTCCTCTCGTCTAGGGTTCTCCCGAGGCGGCGGTCGCGGGGGGAGCCTTGGCGGCGGCCGGGGCAGGGGCCACACCGATCGACCGCCGGATCACACCATGAGTACCCAGGATAGCGGGCGTTCTGAGCAACGCGCCGCTAATGTAGCCGGAGAGGCTATCCATACCGCTCCATCTGAAGATGCGCCTATGGAAACTGACGTGGATGTGAGTGCCGACGCCGGTGCAAAGCCTTCATACGCCGAGACGGTCTCTGGACGACCGATTGGCATGCTTACGTATGAAAACCCAATCTCACCAAACCTGTTATGCGAGTCGGATATCACCGTCGACCTCGGCGGGGTTCTTCCTTCCTTCTCAGTCCGCAACGAGGCGCTTCAGCCGCTGTTGGAGCCATGGAAGCTTGCCGTCGTCGTTAAAGCGATCGGAATCAATGTGGGCTTCAAGGCCTTGATTAACAAGATATACACCATCTGGCAGCCTCAACAGGAGTTCCGAGTCATTGATCTGGAAAACGGCTACTACATCATCCAATTCTCGGGTCACGATGACTATCTGAACGCCATGACGGGGGGTCCCTGGACGATCTTTGGCAATTACTTGTCCGTTCAGTCATGGTCACCATCCTTCCGTCCTTCTGACCCGATCCCAAAGAAGCTTGTGGTCTGGGTAAGAATCCCAGAACTGCCTGTTTTCCTATTCCAAAATCAGCTGCTAACCTCAATAGGCAACTCGGTGGGGAAGACAATCAAGGTTGACGACCACACCCTCCAGGGCCACCGTGGAAAGTTTGCAAGGATTGCCGTCGAAGTGGATACCTCCAAGCCCCTTCTGCCGGCTGTCTTCATCAACGGGGAGCACTATAGGCTTGAATACGAGAACCTCCCGGTGGTCTGCATGAAGTGTGGGAGGGTTGGCCATGAAGACAAAAACTGTCAGCAAGCAACACGTACCGAGTCCAACGGAGCCACCATATCCGCCCCGTTTCCTCTGCCTGGTGTCACGTACACCATGGCAATCCATGCTAAGAAGCCAGAACCGAGGAAGCCAGCACCTAAGAAAACAGTCACTACGACACCTTCCACCAAGGCTGCAGAGAAGCCCATCCCAGTTGCAGACTCGGACGCCGAGATTGATGAGGAGGGCTTCACCAAAGTATTAAGCAAGAAACAAAAGCAAAAGCAGAAGAAAGCGGCAGCAAACTCTGCCGGCCACGCTGTGCCCTTACCCAAGGAGGCCGATAACTCTATCGTAAACGTGGTAGGAAATGAAACCAGTGTTGGTCGTTCCCACCAGGCCGATGAGGGACAACAATTCCAGTTCCAGTCTTCCTCTCACACCCAGGGGCAGAATCCTCGGAAACCCTTTAGCAAGCAAGGGCGTGACAATAGCAATGGCTTCGTCATACTGAGGAATCGTAAAATCGTCTACCAAACTGTGGTTAGCCCATATAGGGTCCGTAAAAAAGGCAGAACGGATTCTAGTGAGGCTGAACCACCAGATGAGGCAGATGGAGATGCCGTCCATGCCCCCCATTCAAAGAAAACTCTTCTGTTTGGCGACGAACAGAACGAGAGTGCCATCGACAATCATATGCAAGACAGTAATGAGGAGCAATCTGAAGGATTGCTCGCTGCAATTTGAAGCAGCACCCCTTTTCCCATCGTTTGTTTTTAATGTTTTGTTGCTGGAACATTCAAGGCTCCTGTAAGAGCAAGAAGATTCGGCATATCAAAGCAATGAAACGTGCTTATAACCTGCAGTTCTTAGCTATCGTCGAGCCACGCTGCAGTGGTGACAACGCTTCTAACATCATCCGTCAACTGGGCTTCTCCTCCTCCCACAGAGTTGAAGCAATAGGTTTCTCGGGTGGTATTTGGATCCTTTGGGATCATCGCAAATGTGAAATTGAGGTCATCCTCAATCACAGACAATTCATTCACCTGAAAGTAAACAATAGTTGGTTTCTAACCATCGTCTATGGCAGCCCCAATTCGACGGTCAGGAATCATCTTTGGGACCACCTTGAGTCCATTTCTTCTACTATCACCTCCGGATGGATAGTCATGGGCGACTTCAACACCATGCTCCATACCTCGGAGAAGAAGGGCGGCAAATACTTTGATAAAAGATCGTGTGATAGATTCAATGAAGTCCTTATGAACACCGGTCTTTCTGATCTTAAAACCCAAGGCAATCACTATACCTTCAGACGGGGCACTCTTTTTGAAAGGCTCGATCGTGCTATAGCTAATAATGAGTGGCTCAACCTCTTCAATGAGGCTACTGTGACCGTTCTGCCTAGATTACTCTTTGATCACAGCCCTTTGCTCCTTCGTCTTCACAATCCTAAGAAGAAATATTGCAAGCATTTCAAGACCAAAGCTAGCTGGTCGCTGAAATCTTGACTTCCAAACTGTTGTGTTGCCTCAATGGGACTCAGCCCTTCCGTTTCAAGAGGCCCTCACTGCGTTCCAAAAGCCTGCCTTGAAATGGGACCATGACCAGATGAAAATACGGAACAAAGAAAAGAATAAGCTCCTCGCCAACATACACCGCATACAGGTACAAGCGGAGCTAACCCCTGATGCACCTCCTAATCTTCTTGACATTGAACTGCAGGAAAAATACAACCAGCTTCTCCTTAGCGAGGAGATTGATTGGAAACAAAGAGCTCATATTGATTGGCTCCGCCATGGCGATAGCAATACAAAATTCTTCCAATCCTTTGTTAAAGCACGAATCCATCACAATAAAATTACACAGCTGAAGAATGAGGCCGGGGTATGGATTACTGACCCAGGCGCCCTTTGCAAACACGTGCGCGACTACTTTGCAGACCTTATGTCTTGCCCCCTTCAACCTGATCTCAGGAAGATTCAACAGTACCCTGGAGTGTTCGTGCAGCTCACTGATGCAGACCGCCTCCGCATTCAGCTGACCCCTAATCCACGAGAAATTCGAGATGTCATGTTTATGATGGCACCATCCAAGGCGCCTGGTCCAGATGGGGTGTATAACGAATTCATACAGACTAATTGGGCCGCAGTTGGTCCTTCCTTGATCAAGACAATCATCAACACTTTTGAATCAGGCGTCGTCAATGCTTCCACAGCCAACTCTCACCTTGTGCTCATTCCCAAAGTTAAAGCTCCCACTTCCTGCAATGATTTGAGGCCCATCTCTTTAAACAATGGCTGCTTCAAATTACTTTCCAAAATACTGGTGGAACGTATCAAGCCCTACCTGAACACATGGATTTCACCTCAGCAATCCAGCTTCATCCCTGGTCGCAAAATTAGTGACAATGTTCTTCTAGTGCAGGAAATAATACACTCGATGAAAGCAAAGAACAACAAAAAGAAATGGATGTGCATTAAGATTGACCTCGCCAAAGCTTTTGATAGAATGAATTGGTGTTTTGTTAATGATACTTTGATTAAAACGGGTATCCCTGACAGAATTACCAGGATTATCATGCAGATTATCTCTGTTGGGGAATCTTCCATCCTATGGGAAGGACAGCCGCTGCCGCCTTTCAAAGCTACTCATGGAGTCCGCCAGGGCGATCCCATCAGCCCTTACTTGTTCGTTCTCTGTATGGAGCGACTCACTCAAGCTATCACCAGTGCAGTTAGGACTGGTTCTTGGAAACCGATCCAGCTCACTCGAGGAGGAACGCCGGTATCGCATGTCTGCTTTGCGGATGACATTTTACTCTTTGCTGAAGCAAATGTCAGCCAAGCTCGTTGTATCAACAGGGTTTTGAAAGCTTTCTCTGCTGTATCAGGACAGATCGTCTCCAGTGCAAAGTCCAAATGCTATTTCTCTAGCAATGTGACTAACACAGAACGCAAGCAAGTGAGTGACAAGTTGGGGTTTCCTTGGACTTCTGACCTTGGGAAATACCTTGGGATCCCTGTTCTTCATAACAGGATTAATAAGCAAACGCACAGTCACATTACAACCCTTGTCAAAAGCCGTCTTAATGGTTGGGCGATGCGACACCTTTCTATGGCCGACCGCATCACTTTAGCCAAGAGTACTCTACAGGCTCTACCTACTTATACCATGCAGACCGTGAAGATTTCACCAGCCCTATGTGATGACATTAATAAACATATCCGCACATTCATCTGGTCTGGTTCAGGCGACAGGAAAACTTCCTTGGTTGCGTGGAGTAAGATCACAGCAAGCAAAGACAAGGGAGGTCTTGGTATCAAGGATGCCAGAGACCAAAACACATCCCTAATGATGAAGAATGTATGGTCTTTCCTCAATGACCATGATAAACCCTGGGTTACAATTCTCAAAGAAAAGTACATGTCCAATGGCAGGATTCTGAAGAAGCCTGGCTCGCCTACATGGCGCTTCATAAAAAGTAAGCTAGCTATTATCCGTCCGCTTTGTGGGAAGATTATCAATAATGGCTTATCTACCAATGTGTGGCATGATAAATGGCTAAACAATCGGTCGATTGCTGACATCGCCCCTGATTGGAACATTCCTCCTTCATTGGAGACTCTGCAAGCAAGCTCGATGGCCCTTGACAATGGGGAGTGGGACTGGGATTTCATCCAGGCATTCCTTCCCAGGCAAACGTGGGATATGATCGCAACCATCCCGCCTCCTTGTCCCTATGGTGGCGCAGATAAGTGGTCCTGGCCACTGGAGACCTCCGGCGACCTGAGCAGCCGATCAGCCTACCAGTTTCTACGTTCTACTTCTGATAATCACACCACTGGTAACTGGAATCTGATTTGGAAAGCCAAAATCCCTGAACGGCTTCGTGTTTTCCTTTGGTTATTGCAACATAAAGCTCTGCTGACTAATGTCGAACGAACTCGCCGCCATATGGACGTTGACTCCCTCTGTCCGGTATGCAACAATGCGGACGAAACTCTTCTTCATGCCTTACGCGACTGCCCACAATGCAAGCAGACATGGAAGGACCTTGTTGTGGACAACTCACACTTCGATATGTCTGAAAATGACTGGATAGCTTTCTGTATTTCCTCGTCATCTCGAGACACTCCAGATGCGCCTGTCTTCGCTGTTACTTGCTGGCACAACTGGACCCTGAGGAACAAGTTCATCCATGAACATGTTGTTGTCCCGACCGCTATTCGAGTCAAATTCATCCAAGAACGATCCCTTTCGATCCGGAAAGCGGGGACCATCCAGACCAATCTCAAGCAATCAAGAGAGGCTGCTCTTATCCCGCCTCATCAACACATGGCAATGGTCGATGCAGCTTACCAGGCTCATTCTGGCCACTCTGGGCTTGGCGTTTTTATAAGTGACTCCAGGGGACATCATTCTCTCTTTGTTGGTCTTCCTTCAGTTAGCTGCTCCAGCTTAGAAGCCGAGGTCCACGCGATCCTACATGCTGTGTACATCTGTACCTCAAAAAACATAGAAGACTATGTCATCCTTTCGGATTCCCAACTGGCAGTAGCTCATCTTACAGGAAGCAGTAATGGTGAAGACAGATTTATACCTCTGATCCGGAGATACCGCGATCTCAGAAGACAAGATTGGGGCAAGCTTGTCTACATCCCTAGAAATCATAATGTAATTGCGGATAGCATAGCAAAAAATGTTCTAAGAACTAGGCATTCCTTTTCCTCTTCACTGAAGCCTATCTGGCTTAGATGTAACCTTCAGGCAACTACCGCCTTTGTTTCCTCCTGTACTAGGGCACATGATCAATAAATACAAGGCCTTGGTTCTTAAAAATATGTTTGGTTATATTTTCACATGCAAGAGGCACATGTCTTTTTACTAGTTGTACAAAGAGAATAACTATGTAGTAATTGTAAAAAGTGAAAGTTCCTACTCCTCTATACATTAAATGCCATTTAAAGTTAGAGATCTAGCTGTCTATGTGAGATCAACAACAAATAATGTGATTAGGATAATGTTCTACGTATCTTATATATATTTAAAATGAATTATATGCGGTGTG
The DNA here is from genome assembly GCA_963693085.1 of Alisma plantago-aquatica. Taxonomy (NCBI): domain Eukaryota; kingdom Viridiplantae; phylum Streptophyta; class Magnoliopsida; order Alismatales; family Alismataceae; genus Alisma; species Alisma plantago-aquatica. The sequence continues at coordinate 124,155,306 of OY856411.1, forward strand.
GTTTTTATCCATGATTTTTTCTCTAGAACCACAACTGCATCACATCACATCGGTTTTAAAAATTAAAACCATATATGCGATGTAAAACACAGTGTGGTTAGCCGCGGATATGTTTTTTTCTCAGCGCCATTGCCATCCCTAGGGGTACCCCCCTTTTGCTGTTCTCATACATGTGCCGACAAAGTGAGCGTAGTTCCCAATCTTGAACTACTTGGAGGCAGATGTGTGAGGATTTTGGACTAGTACTTTATTTGCATATGTTCTGTAATGCTAGCCCTTTCCCCGCTTTTATTGCGGTCCTATGCAAAATTTTGGGTTTGAAAAATTAATCTGCTCTTCGTCTAACATGCATAACCCAGTTTATGGGCATACATGTCAGGCATACTTGTTTATATGCTTAGGAAGCCTAAATATGGTCCTAAACACGGATGCAAATGCAGATACGAGACATGACAAATGCTAAAAACATGGGACAAAGACATGACAACCAGATAAAATAATGTATGTGCTAGTCGTAATGGATGGATATTTAGCATACATGTCTTTTTTCATAATTCTATTGAAATTATAGTCATAGTTATTGATGGTAATCAAGAGTTATTGCTTGAGGGAAAACCATTAGATACATGCGATTATATAGGAAATGGTAATGACCACCACTCCTGATTCCCTAATATGGGACTAAATGAGGAAGTGGTATGGTGTACCACAAATACGAGATAAGAGTAGAGAGAATGGCCCATTAGGCCCATTTCACTTAATAATTTAACACTCTCCCTCAAGCTAGGGAATACACTTCTTGTAGTCCCAACTTAGTATAAGAAAATAAGGTAGGAGGTAGAGGTTTGGGGAGGTCATATGCAAATTTCTCCCTATTTTCACATATGGAGTGACAATTTCTTAGCCTTCACAAGATCACAAACGATGTGGCACTCAACCTCAATGTGTTTTGTTGGTTTGTGGAAGACACGGTTGTTTGTGATGTGGATGGCAACTTAATTGTCACAATACAAGGTAGCTAGAGATTGGAATGGAATGCGGTCAAGGACGAAATTTAACCATTATATATCACAGCATGCATATGCCCTTGTTTGATATTGTGCTTCAATGTGGAGTGAGCAACATGTTTCTTGCTCCTCTAGGCGACTATATGATATCCCAAAAGAATGCAACATCCTAGTTTGAGCATGCGTTGGTGGCGTCTCTTGCCCAATCCCCATCAACTTACGCAATCATAATGATCTCCTTAAACATGGGTCGCTTATGAAAGGACCCTTGGAGCAAACTTCAAGAAATTACAAATCTATTGTACATTGATCCATTGCGTTAGTACTCAGTCGAGGTGCACTCAGTGTTGACTAGCGACTCCTACTAATGAAATATTAGGTCGAGTGATCGTTAGGTAGATCGACTTACCCACAACTCAACGATACTTCTCCAATTTAGGAAATAGCTCCCCCTCATTTAAAAGCTTTGATGACAATAATAAGATTAAAACGGATTTTGCATTAGTCATACCCATTTTGCTAAGAAGATGTATGACATCTCCTTAGAGATAGATTTATCCCCATCCTAGTCCGAAGAATTTTAGTGCCTAAGAAGTATCGAACTGCCCCCAAATATTTTGAATGGAAGTGAGATTGGAGTGCCTTCTTTAGCTCGGCGATGCACCTATTGTCATTGCCGACGATGACAATATCATCAACATAGATTGCAAGACATGTGACAAGTAATCGCTTGTTGATCTCTTGAAGCTAAGATTCTCAAGAACCATGCTTACTTTATTAAACCAAGCTCAAGGAGATTGCTTGAGGCCAGAGAGAGAGAGAGAGAGAGCGACAACAAGGAAGAAAATGTTCGATTTTGATGCCGTTTCGGTGGCCACAGAAACAAAAATTTTGACAAAATTTTTGATAAATGCGTTCCTGGCGTTTCGACTGCAAAATAAACGAATTAATTTATGAAATTTTACCAGAATGATCTACTAGTGTAGATCTACTCAAATATGTAATAATGTTTCATATTGGATACGTGGGGGGTGGGGTCTCGTCATTTTTGAGTGAATGACCCTGAACTGTTTTGATGGGCATTTCGATGGGGATTTTTGATGTCAATTTTCATTGGTGAAATCAATGAATTAAGTCATTATAGTTTGCAAACACAATATATAGACTTAAAGACACAAAACTGTGCAAAAAATATGCTCTAGGCAGTACATAGTATATGAATAATTAGAAAAAAAAATGAGAGTTTCGTCAGTCAACTTCGATGTCCGATTGCCATGGAAACAGAAATTTCGACCATTTCGTCGAAATTTTGAACATTGAGCGACATAGTCAACAAACTTTCTTTGAAACTCCCCCTCATCAACATAGCCAAGTTGTTGCATGTAGACCTCCTTTGCTAGATCCTCATGTAGGAGCGTTCGTGATATCTAGCTTATATAGGTGCTAGTCTAGATGAGCAACAAGGGAGATGAGAATGCAGTCTGAGGTTGTCAAAGGCGTTCTTGATATCTATCTTATATAGGTGCTAGTCCAGATGAGTAGCAAGGGAGATGAGAATGCAGTCTTAGGCTATTCAGTGATAGGGGAATGTTTCAAAGAAGTTAGCCCTATCCTTAGCCCTTTGCCACAAGCCAATCTTTGAGACATTCAATAGCCGTCCGAATGGTGCTTGACAGAGAACACCCTCGACAATTGACCACATTTTGTCAGGCTATGATTAACAAGAATTACATTTCACATGAGAAATACTAGAAGTAGATGTTTCCAAGCTTCAACTTGTCAAGCGAGGAATGGCCATATTATCGGTGGAGTTAAAGAGGGGACTTTGTCAAGCGAGTAAAACTGCTTGGTGTAATAGTTAAGAGGTAGTAGAGGTCACTTGTCTGCAAGTCCCGCCCGATCATCTCTAAAGTCTAAAAATCATGCAAAGTGAAACTAGTTAGATCGAACACCACATAGCAACTTAAAGAATCAACAAGTGTGGAGTTCGACATCAAGTTAAAAGGAAATTGGGGTATATAGTAAATTATCGTAAGTTGAAGATTTGGTGTTAACGAAATAGTACCGCAATGTTTAATAATTTTGATGGACCCATCTTCCAGAGTGATAGATGAGTGAGAGGTGTATCATAAGAGGAAAAAGGTGTTGCATACCGGTCATGTGCTGGATGGCACCGGAGTCCACTATCCAGTTTGATTGGGTTACAACTAGCAAGCATTGAGGTGCTAATGTTACTCGGGGCTTTGAGGCCACAAAATTGGTAAACAAAGAAGCAGTCTGCGAAGAGGAGGGATTTATGAAAGAGACCTATTGGGCCTAAATTAGCTATTTGTAATGTCCAACAGAAAGAGAGACTTCTAGAGCGGTTCATTAAGTGTCAAAGTTTGAGTGAGATGAGTTGTGCCAGGACCCTCCCCTATGTATGGAGTATCATGTATCCTTTGTATGTCCTAACTTCCCACAGAATGTCCACTTTGGATGAGGTGTGTGATCACTTAGATCATTATTGTAAACCACGATAGGAGCCATCACAATGATATTTTGGGTATATAAACTAATAATCTAAAATATAGAATATGCAATATATATATATATATATATATATATATATATATATTTATTGATGTAAACATCTTAATCTACATGTATGGCAGGTTTATATATCTATATATACAAATTTTGAGATTTATACAATATACCAGTGTTCTGAAAAGCGGTAATCGGTGTACGGGCTGAGAGGGTACCGAATAGACAATAGAGTATATACGGTATGCGGGAGTATAAGCGGGAGAATATTCAGTTTTAATCGGTTTTGATTTTTTTTAAATATTAATCATCAAGATATGTAAATTATATATTGACCATATAATAATACCAATGATAAGTAATTAGAAACATTTATAAGTACTAGACTAATATTGCATTCATAAGTAGTTAGAAACATTGATGAAATTAGAGAAGAAACTTGATAAGTAATTACAAACATTGATAAGTCAGACTAATATCACATTAATAAGTAATTAGAAACATTGATAAGTAATAGACTAATATTGCATTAATAAGTAATTAGAAACATTGGTAAGTCATAGACTAATATCACATTAATAAGTAATTAGAAACATTGATAAGTAATAAAATAATATTGCATTTATAAGTAACTAGAAACATTGATGAAATTAGAGAAGAAACATTGATAAGTCATAGACTAATATTGCATTAATAAGTAATTAGAAATATTGATGAAATTAGAGAAGAAAACATCAACAATAAGGATCAGTTCAATAAACATTAGCTATAAACTTATTGAGAAAACATGGGGAGAAGACCAAATATGTAAATTGGAAGAAGAGAATGTAATTGTAATGACCAATAGTAGTATTAGAAATAATTAATGTAAATTTTTTTTATTACTAGCATTTAATTTTGAAAATCGCCGATTAATCGGCCGATTATACCCCCGAACGGCCGATTAATCGGTCCTGGACCGATTATAGGCCACCTCCAAAACCGATTATTCGGCCGATTTTATGAACACTGCAATATACATACAAATATACTAATACTTGTGTAAAGTGTGGGTATGCATGTGACCATAGTCACAATATACTCCGTTTTTTTGAAAAAAACGCGTTTAAAACGCGTATTATTCATGTGTCGTATATGGCGGCCGTTTTAAACTCCAAACCGAATAATACGTTTTAAACGTGTTTAATTCACGTTTTATTCGCGTATTGCGTTTTAAACGCGTTTAATACGTTTTTTTGCCGTTTTAAACAGTTCTGTACTTTTGCTTCACATTTATTTTTTTCACGTCCTTTTTAACTTGTAGCAGGGTTCCACTAAACTGCCCAACCTTTCTCCTCTATCCCTCGACACACCAGGAGGAGTAACCATCGACATTCTACATGTACGCTCCATCTTTCTCCTCCATTCTCCCCCTTTCTTCCCTGATTTGTGCCTGCTGCTCCCACTTCTTCCCCTTCTTCCAATATTAGAGTAATCAGTTCGATGTTTAGTCATTTTCAATCATTATATATGTGGGTGTATATATATGTTTGTATGTGTGTGTGTGTGTGTATATATATGTATATTCCGCTTTTTTGCCGACTTTTTTCCGAATAGTTGATCGAACTTTTACCGTACGTTGACCGATTTTTATACGAATTTTTCGCATAATTCCCGATTTTCGAATTTTTTGACTTGGCCGTTCGTATCCCGAATACCGAATTTGTGACTATGCATGTGACTAATTCAAAATGTATTTGTGAATGTACAAATATGTGTGAACAATGCGTGTATGTGTAGGTATATTGCACATATATATATCTATGTATACACATGAATATACAACAATGTGCTAAAAATTGTTATACATATTTAAATGTATGCATATGAATATATTGACTTTATATACCAATATCAAATAAAATGCATATATCTAAATACATATGTATGTACGGACACAAGTAGTGGGATTTTAAAAAAATGGTGTTTAATCAGTCGCTTAGTTGGCCAAGCAGGCACATATTTGGCCAAGACCGTTTATTGGGCTAGTTAGCAATATGCGGTGCGGCAGGGTGACCTCTTAGGCATATACGGGGAGCGTATGTGACCGTGCGGTCCATTTTTTGTAACACTGGTTTTTGCGCTCCGCCACTCCATTCTGTTGATTGCATGAACATTGATGAATTATTCCAACATCTTAACAGAAGCGAGAGATATTATACTGGATATATCCCAAATTTCCAATGCATTGTCTGCTCAGAGTCATTTGTTAGCGGCTTGCAGTTGCAGTGAGACAATGTGGTGAAAAGAATGATCAAAAAGACTTCATCACGAGTTGAAGTAAATAAAGTCAAGTCACGCAAGACTGACCATTGGTAAAGGATAGAAGACAACAATTATAACTTGTGGTGCCAAAGGACCACAAACATCACTATGAATTAAGTCAAGCAAATGTGAACTTGTTTTTGTAGTGCGAGAAGGAAAGGATAAACAATGATGCTTGCTCAATTAACAAGAATTACATTTTACATGAGTAATACTAGAAGTAGATGTTTTCAAACTTCAACTTGTCGAGCGAGGGATGGCCATAATATTGGTAGAGTTAAAGAAAGGACTTTATCAAGAGAGCAGAACTGCTTAGTGTATTAGCTAAGAGTTAGTAGAGGTCACCAGTCTGCAAGTCCCGCTCAATCATCTTCAAAGTCTGAAAATCATGCAAAGTGAAACTAGTTAGACCGAATGCCGCATAACAACATAAAAATCGACAAGTTTGGAGTCCGACATCAAGATAAAAGGAAATTGGGGTATATAGTGATAATGAAACAGTACCACGACTTTTAATAGGTTTGCTAGACCCATCTGCCAGAGTGATAGATGAGTGAGATATGTATGCATAATAAGAGGAAGGTGTTGCATACTGGTCATGTGCTGAGTGGCACTGGAGTTCACTATCCAGTTTGAGTGGGTTGCAACTAGCAAACATTGAGGTGCCAATGTTTGGAAGCAATCTGCGAAGCGAAAGAATTTATGAAAGAGACCTATTGGGATGCCTAAACTAGCGTATTCTTTAACGGAAAGAGAGACCACCAGAGTAGTCCAACAAGTGTCGAAGTTTGAGTGAAATGCATTGTGCCAGTACCACACCCATGTTTGGAGTATCATCTATCCTTTGTATGTCTTAACTTCCCACATAATCTGTACTTTGGACGACATGTGCAACCGCGATCCTTCCTATGAGCAGCCGCTCTAACGTAAAGCTTAGTAGGCATGGAGGCAATTGTTGGCACGTTGGATTGTAAGCGGCTGCTTTAAGCATAATTCTAGGAGGAAAGATTGTCAACTCGAGGTCGAGGATGATGCTCGAAATGTAACAAACTTTAGGTGCAAGCCATGAAGAAACTTGGCTGTAATGAGGTCCTCTCGTTCTTTAGTTTAGGTTTCCATAGAAACACGTGAAAAGAAGTTTATGTGGTGCAGAGGGATTGAACCGTGTCAAAGTAGACCTCTCGAGTCAACTCTCCCTGGTGTGCACAGAACAACTAGTCTCACAAGTTGTATATACAAACAACATTGAACTACTAGGTGTAGAATTTCTTTGTTGTATCCTAGATGTTTTTGGCGTTGCTCTAGAACATATATCTTGCAGCAATAGCAAGCTCCATACTATACCTCAATCAGTAAACGACAAGGCCGTTATATTGAAACCAGATGTCAATGTGTCAACATGTTTAGTGATAAACTTAAGTTTGTTCCTAAAATCGAGAAATGTATATACGACATTCATCCATATCAAATAGTTCGAACTGTTGAGTTTTATCACAGAAATAGTTGGCATATCATTATTGTAAACCACGGTAGGAGCCATCCCAATGACATGTCTTTTAAGCAAAGATTCACAATAATGACAGAATACAAGGCTACCAGAATGTAACACGATAGGTAACTAGAAATCACATACTCCATCGTAATAAAACCATGGTGGGAAAAGAAAGAGCATTACTGAATGATGCACAATAGGTGGGGAGGGAGAGAGATTGCTATCACAAGAAAGACGCACTGTTATAGGGAAGAATGTAGTTACCTTGTTTAGAAAATCACTCACTTATGCATTAGGTTTGCATGGGGAGGAAGAATACGTGGAGGAAACTGCTGCTACCTGTGAGCGTTGGCAACCTTAGTCCTAGATCAGGACCACAGTGGAAGTTGGGCAGTGTTGTTAGGGGTGTCAAAAGTCAGTTTCGGGTCGGTTCGGGTTTGACAACAACCGGATTGATGCAAAATAGCCCGACCTGGAACCATCCTTGAATTAGATTTTTTTTACAAGATGGTATACCCAAAACTGGATCCGGTTTCATAATGTGTAAGGAACCAAATCTGGATTGTACAATTTTGTTAATCACTAGTGACATAAATTTACTTATACATGATTATAACTTGGATTTTCTAGATTTGTCAACCCAGATTCGACGTAGATTGCAAAAATCACCAATACTTAGTTTAAATTCGGAATCAACATCCAAATCCAGATTGATAAAATCCAAAACAAAACTGGTCTTTTTCGGGTTAGACGAGATCGGGTTCACGAGTTCGGACATATTTTGACAATCCTAGCATTGTCGTTGTTGCAGTCGACAAGCGGTGGTAGCCTCTATGCATCAACTGCGGTCAACCTGGCCGCTGCTGCGCCGACGCGACAAAGTGTTGTTGCGTGAGGACGGCGGCGATAATGACAACTATTGCTACTATGGAGGGCGGAGACAGTCCTGCGCTACTGCTGATTGATTGACGACGGTGGTGTGTTGTCGGCGGTGTAGTGGCGCAAAAAGAAAATGTAAAATAACGAATTAGTTAGGAAAATCCCCATGTGTGTTTCACATTCATACATGGGCAAACTCCTCTTACTTATATTGGAGAGGAGGCTAGTACAAGGAAGCGGACATAACCCTAATGGGCTGAGACATGTAGGCCCATATCAAAACTAGACTAATAATACTTTCTAAGATAGCGTTTGAGGGGGAGTTAAAATTCATGTATGGGGTTTGAGATTTTTTTATTCTTCATATTATTTGATTGAATCTTGTACGCCCAAGCTGGATATGTTTGTCATCCATACTCTAGCTTATGTGGAGTGTTAGAAAGTATTAGTAGTCCTTTTAGTTAATAGGTTCATTTGTAATACGGGCCTTAATGTCTTGGCCCATTAGGCTTATGTCTGCTTCCTTTTACTTGCTAGGAGAGGGGTTTGCCCATATGTGAATATGAAATACACAGAGGATTTTTCCCACTATCTCGTATTTCACAGAAAAAAATTGCTCTAATGCTCTGATGTATTGATGGTAATCAATAGTTATTGCTTGATGAAAAGTCACTACATAAACGTGCTTATATAGGAGATGATATGACTACCATTCCTAATTCCCTAATATGGGACTAAACAAGGAAGTGGTGTACCACATGTACAAGATGACAGAGTTAAGAGAATGGCCTATTAGCCCCATTTAGCTTAATAGTCTAACAATAGTAATAGTCCGTCTAACTTTGTTCTAAATGTTTGACTCAATAACTCGGTTGTAGAAGGATTAACTTTCAGTAGTAATTAACTGAGCACTGGGTTTCCTATATATAGGAGCCAAAGGATACATGGGCTAAGAGAGAAAGAAAATTACAGTGGGCCCAAGCCCAACTAATCAATTATGTAACACACCCCCTCAAGCTGGAGAGTAAACATTGTGAAGTCCCAATTTGACACCCATCTACTTGAATAAAGTAGGGAGTAAGCGGTTTGGTGAGAATATCTGCAACTTGATATCATGTCCATATATGAGGAGTAATAATCTTCTTAGCTTTATCCAAGTCTCACACAAAGTGACAATCTACTTCAATATGTTTTGAGCGATCATGAAAGATCTGATTATTAGCTATGTGTATAGCCGCCCGATTGTCACGATATAGTGTAGTTGGAGTCTGAAAAGTGATTCCCAAACTCAATTAAGATGGACCGGACCAACCGTAAGTCATAACATGCGTGGGCCATAATCCGATATTCGGCCTTCGTGCTCGAGCGAGCCACAACAACTAGTTTTTTACTCCTCCAGATAATCAGGGGATTGCCTATCATGATGCAAAAACTAGAGGTGGATCGATGATCTTGGGAATCGCCTGCCCAATCTGCATCAGTGTACCCGAAAATAGAGACTGTCTTTGTGCTACGATGTTTATAGAACAATCCTCTCCCTAGAGAACCTTTGAGGTACCGAAGTATGCGTTGAATGCTACACCAGTGAGCCTAGAGCGGTGTACTCATATGTTGACTAACTATCCCAACATCATAGGTAATGCCAGGTCGGGTTATTGTCAATTAGATTAGTCTCCCAAGGAGATGACGATACTTCTCGAGATCATCAAAGAGTTCCCCCTCATGCGATAGCTTGGTATGATAGTCCATTGGAGTGGAGACAAGTTTGGAATATGTCATTTTGGCCTATTGAAGTAAGTCCAAGACATAGCGTCTCTGAGACAGGCTGATCCCTGTACCCGAGTGAAGGACTTCTATAGAGAGAAAATAGTCCTGATGTAAGTTCCAAACATAGTGAGTGTAGCCAATGCCGTTTGGGTGTAGTAATGAGGAGATATGAGTAGGAAATATTCAGACTGGGTCAAGCGTGCATATGCATGGTCGGTCGGTTCATTGACGGAAGGGTTGCACCTATGAGGAGTTGTCGGACTGCAACAAAATGAGGTGAAGCCCGTTGAGGAAGCGCCCAGTGAGAAGAGTTTCCCTCTCTTTGGTAATCTTAGCAGAGGTTGTTGGAAAGAAGAATTTCAGCTGATTTGAAAGAACCTTCCTTGCATCATAGTATTTTGTCAAGGGACGGTTCCCTTGCTGCTCATAGAAAATCTTGTCCATGGCATTGTAGATGTGCAGGAAATAGTCCTCCTGAGTGAAGAGCTGCTTCATTTTGTCCCACATGGTCTTTGCGTTCCTGTGCCACATGTATTTGACTGCAACTTCAAGCTCCATACACCCCCAGAAGTTGACTATAGTCCAGATATTGGCTACGCTCAGCTATGTAGTTGCACTACTACACCCGACCGACATTGGCTACACTCAACTATGTAGTTGCAGTCAAATACATGGTTGTTGCTTGTAGTCCAGGTAGCATCGGGCATGGTAGGTGCATCATCAGTGAGTTTACTCTGCGGTTCTAGAAAAGTCTGAACAACATTCATCTATAGTAGAAAATTGTCACCAATCCATTAAGTTTGACAACAGTAATATGGTGCATATCATTATAGATAATAGTATGTGGTGGCTTGGCAGCGTCACCTATATTTAGACAATAACAATACCGAAATAAGAAGCACAGTACAAGCAAAAGATGTAGGCAGTACCGGAATTATAACACGGTAGGAAACAATTACTTTTAAAAAGAGAAGCACTACCAGATTGAAAGCACGGTAGGATACATCAACAAACATCATAGAATAACAAGTACTATGAGAGAAACATAAAGAACCCTAATTCAAGTAAAAGCACCTAACCATGTGGGGTAGGGAACCACATGGAGAGGAAGAAAAAATAATACTTAACCCCTTGTTTGTTTTGGTTCTTTATAGATCAGCACATGGTCTTTTGATCACTCTCTTTTAAACGCATATAGAAATTGCTGGAATTAGAACATAAAGGAGATAGGAGGAGAGGATGGAAGCCTTTCAAAGTGTCTGTCAAATGGAGACTGTGGCCAGTAGTGGCCTGTGGCCCAGACTGGTGCCCACTTAGCCTGCGGCTGGCCCTTGTTGGTTGTGCCTACGGAAGCATGGTAGCCGTGGCTACTACTGGCCACCACAGGTGATGGGCGGGGCTGGTAGGGAGGAAGGGAAGGTGGGGAGGGGAGGGTGAGAGGCGGCGATGGAGAGGGAGGTGAGGGGTGGTAGTGGGTGGTGGTGTGATGGAGAGGAGGGGTGGTGGGTTGTGTGGGCACCGACCGCCGGGTTGGGTTGAGGGAGAGGGAGGGACGGGGGAAAGAAAAAGAAGTTGGGGGGGATGTTAGATCCCCGCTTTTGATACCATGTAGGAGTATTAACTTTCAGTAGTAATTAACAGAACACTGAGTCTCCTTTATATAGGAGCAAGATGATACATGGGCTAAGAGAGAGGAAATTACAATGGGCCTAAGCCCAACTAATCAATTATGCTAACAAATGTTATTTTGCCCTACTTTCTAACTATTTTCTAACCTTCCATATAATTGATCAAAACCTCGAGGAAGAAAATTGGCTTACAACTTTAGGCAATATAAAACAAATAAATATTACACATTGACCTTTTTTTGCTATTTTTAAGTGCCCTTTTGATTGTCTCTAGCTTTGAAATGAAATGGTCGAAGCTATTCTATTACAATTTTCGAAACTAGTATCTCTTAAACTCAATAAGTGATCAAAAGGAAAGAGCAATCAAAAGTTTATTAAAAGAGGGTACACATTTTCACCTTTTGGTGTTCTCCACAAAAGCAGGAGACGTCTAGACATGCAGAGGAGTATCCACTATGTTTCAAGGTGTGTCTAGGAAATGTTAATGCCCAATATGTTGAAGATACAAACACATGAGCTTCGAGGAAGTGTCCCTACTTCCTTTCTCTAATACAAATGCATACTTGCATACTTCGATACTTACGTACCGACATCCATACATATATCTTCGGGTAAGATACATCAATGTTCCATTGTACATATACCGTTGAATTATGATGGAAATTTGGGTGGTGTTGTGGTTTGCACCATGACTACATTCACACACTCCTCTCAAATCGGGCCTCGGTGGGGTTATGGGGTCATAAAGTAAGTGTGCCCCCCCTTGGTCTTCAACACCTATGTCTGTATGTCCATGCATGCATTTATACATCCTTACAAACTTCCACACATCCTGCTTTAATACTTTCATACATCCATATATTCTAAATACATACTTTCGTATACAAGGGACTGACAGCATGTTCAACTTTGTACATGTTAGGAGTATGTACCAACTGCCTAATAACTCCTTGACTATCGCCGCAGTGTGCCCTATCTGCCTATAGAATGTGCACCAAATCTTGGCCGCCTTTGATGGTGAATTGGTTTTCCCATAACCTTGGCAATACTGGGTATTAGAATATATTATTAGCCTATTTAGTTAATAGGATTGTTAGTTAGCAGACTTAAGTGTCCAAGCCCGTCTAGCCTTACTTGAGTTTCAAGTCTGTAATGTCTCCAACCTTTCTCCTATATATGGGACAGGGTGTGCCATCTAATATAAGAACAACACACATGAGTTTTCCACTCACACCTTTCAACACTGGGTTTTGGCTGTATCCTTAAGTAAAAGAGACTACAACATGACCATAAACTTTTTGTATGATTCAACCATAACTTTGTGTGTGTGTGTGTGTGTGTATCAGTGTGTGTGTGTCAGTGTGTGTTTGTGTGTGTGTGTTTACACTTATTGATTAATTCTCTTGCAAAAACCAATAAAATCACAGCTATATAACATCAAAGTAAGCACGTGCTCCATAACCCTGCCGAGCTCTATCTACATTATATCATCTGCACAAGTTTTGAGTCGAATGTTCTGTACATAATTGAAATAACTTACATATCTGAAATGATCCATGCACCTCTACATATTGCCGAACTTCCTCTCCATACAGTTGTATGTTCATATTTTTGTTATCGGATTTCAGGGAATTATGTATATTGCTTAATGCCAGAACTTTTTATCTTGATATGTACCTGCAGCTTATGCACGGATTCGTTGGTTTGGCAATGGGTTCGTTTTGGAGGTGCCGCAGAAAACTTCTGTTATTTCCTTTTACTGTGTACTTTTCACTATGGTGTTATGATAATGGCCATAATAGAAACCTTTATATTCACTGGAATCTTTCTTGTACAATAACATGCAATGATCTCTCCTTCATTTCCTTCTCCAGGTTGAAGATGAACTGGGGTCTTTCTATTCTGCTGTGTGCCTGTGTAATTTTTATTGCTCTTTTTTTCATCACTACGTGTCATGAAGTATAGTTTTATTGTGTTATTAACTCGTGGTCTGCAGGTTCGAGCTTTGGGTGCTGTGGGTTATGTAATCATATCTTCATTCTTAATAAGGGAGAACATATTGTACCTGGTAAGCGTTCAGACTTCCACAGTAATAGTATGGTCTTATTCTTTTATCAATTGCGCTCCTTATGCCCTGCAGATAGCAATTAATATCCATGCATCCTTAATGGGTGTGTTTGCTGCCATTGGTTGGAATTCTTTTCTCTCAATGAATACAGTATACACCATATTCAGTGTTCTTGTAAGTTCCACAATATACTTTTTGCTGATCCAGAAACTGAGAAACCTCTTGCAAAGCTAAATCTAACGGTGTTCTGCACTTATAACAGCTGATGATCAACAGTGCATGCTTTGTATTCTTGCTCCACATTCTCTATGCTGTCTTCTTGACCAAGCTTGGGATGAAGGGATCTCTGGCGGTACCTAAGTGGCTGGGTAGGTCACTTTGACAAGTGCTAAAAGGACAGGCAAGTCCATATATAACTTTTGTTTTAGCCAGTGGCACTTATACACTATGTATCTGTTTTCCCTCTTTCCATTTGAAATAAATTGCTTATCTTTGCTGCAGTAAATTGAAATGGGCAGCATCTGTTGAACTACAAGTAGTCCGTGAACATCCACGATGCAGTTTGATATCATGCCTCTTAGCCAAGTGGTATGTTCAACTTACGAGACGACCTCGGGAAAGAATCTTCATTTGCTGCAATTTAAGCATCATAGGCATTTATTTCTGCGCTTAAGAAATTCTTATTCTCCATTGATATGGCCTATGAGAAACCGCTGGAAGAGATGCATCCAGTTATTGGGTATCCCTCTGAAATGATGTTTAACTTTTGACCTGTGAATTCATCCCAAGCTACCCGTTGTTGCGTTGAATTTGTGATTTCTTGTCACGGATGACCCATAATTTGTATATATCATCATCTTTGAAAAGCCCACCCACATACAACTCTCTTTCTCCATTGAGTAACAAAAAAGCTATTGCTATGCCAGTGGAACTGTCTTGCCAGATTCCTAAATGCGTTGATGGCATGTAGATGGATAGACAGGTGAAAAGCTCACAATTTCACAGTTTCTTTGTACAGCTGGTAATTTGTATGGCAAGAGATGATTGTATCACAATGTAATTATTGGTAATTTGTATGGAAATAAAATGATTATATTGAAATGAAATCACGGTCTTAACATTTGAAATCTTTGATGCGTCTTTGTGCCATCAATTGAATCCTTCGGAACAATTCCAAACGACTCAGTACAGTGACAAAGATTATACAGTGACAAAGTACAGTGACAAAGTACTCAATAGGAATCGTCAAATTGCAAGGACTAGTTTGATCTTTTACAAAAGTTGATTAAAAATCAAGACTTTTGCTTGAAGAACATTCTACTGGCCTCCTTCCCCTTTATAGGTTGTAGATCATGCAACTGATTTCGTCTCCTTTTCGCATGCTTACCAAATCTAGTGGGGCTCAACAACATTGTGCAGATAATCCCATCTCTATGGTATTTTGAGTCTTGGACTTGCTACGTTGTCAGCAATTTTTATCAGTTGTTACTATAAGGATTTGATGGCAGGCGTTGATATGGTTAGGAAAGGTTTAGGCATTACGCTTTAACTACATCGTACTTGTGTTCTGTTTTAACTTTGTAAAGAAAAAAGCGTTCTTTTGCCAACATTCTTGACACGACGTAAACTTGATGGGTCTTTGAGAATGCTCATCAGTAAACTACAAATAAGCCGGTTGCAATTGAAAACATGCAGTTCCGATTCAGCTGAGTTTTCCATCTTCAGGTGATTTGTTGGACGTATGTGTCGCCCACAGTAAGAAAGCGAATGGCACGTCAATGTCCCGCTATACACAAGAAGTTGGAAAAAAGACTGTTCGGGAGAGGTCTGTCTCTTACGGCTGCCAAGTGTTGGAACTCATGTAGAGCTTATTCATAGTCTCTATTTATTCCTAAATTTCACGCCTTTGTTAAATCAGCTGATGTTGTAGTATTTCCTCAAAAATCTCCCCAAAAAAGCTGATGGTGTTGTACTTACGTAGGCACAATGAGGAGAGGCTGGAAACGGTATATGACAGTAGGTTTTTAGCTGGTAAGTTCATCGTAGACAAGGATATTGCAGACAAATAAGCATAAATTCATGTATTAAGTTAGTACATTTACAGTACTAAAACTATTATAAAGTATTTTATTTAGCAAAGAGTACACTATCAGTATGTGTAACATTGGCATTCCAATATGTCTTTTCATACATTACACCACGTCATTGAAAAGATAAGACCAAATATATTTAAAATGATGTTATCAGAAAAATAGTTTGATTGCAGAGTATTACGATATATATATATATATATATATATATATATATATATATATATATATATATATATATATATATATATATATATATAGTCTGGCTAGAATACACTCGAGTGTATCCGGAGCAGAATACACTCAAGTAGTTTTTCATGATGCAATATTTTTTTTTGAAAATCTAATCCGTTGATTTTATTAAACATCTCATGAACAACTCATACGCAAAATTTGAGCACGTTTGGATATGTATAGCTCATGTTATGAAGACCACAAAAATTATGCATTTCAAATTAGTTTCGCGCGTCAATTTTGTTTCCCTTGGATGAGTGACTTACACTCATCCAAATGGGCTCAAAATTTGTATGTAGCCTAGTTATAGTATGACGGTGAATATCAACGGTTTACATTTTGCAAAAAATAATCTTGATATGCAAACACACTTGAGTGTATTCGTGCGATCCGTACACTCGAGTGTATTCTAGCATGACTCTCTCTCTCTCTCTCTCTCTCTCTATATATATATATATATATAGTCAGTCTAGAATACAGTCGAGTGTATCCAGAGCGGAATACACTCAAGTAGTTTTTCATGATGCAATATTTTTTTTTGAAAATCTAATCCGTTGATCTTATTAAACATCTCATGAACAACTCATACACAAAATTTGAGCACATTTGGATATGTATAGCTCTTGTTATGAAGACCGCAAAAATTTTGCATTTCAAATTAGTTTCATGTGTCGATTTTGTTGCCCTTGGATGAGTGACTTACACTCATCCAAATGGGCTCAAAATTTGTATGTAGCCTAGTTATAGTATGACAGTGAAGATCAATGGTTTACATTTTTGCAAAAAATAGTCTTGATATGCAAACACACTTGAGTGTATTCGTGCGATCCGTACACTCGAGTGTATTCTAGCCTGACTCTCTCTCTCTCTCTCTCTCTCTCTCTCTCTCTATATATATATATATATATATATATATATATATATATATATATATATATATATATATATATATATATATGGCCTATCTTTATTGCCCGCACGGGTAGCTACCCGCCCACCCTTCCGACCACCTTTTTTCAAATTTTTTTTTCCCGCAATTGCCGAGGACCATTTTGTCAAGCTCCCTAAAAAATTTCATCCAAAATAATATCATTTGCCCCACTAAAATAAAAAAACCCGTCCTTATATATCTGCTGTATATTTTGTACAGAGTTGCTCTTTTATTCGTGTAGTTACTTTCTTATCACCATAGTTACTTTTCTGACAGTGGAGTTACTTTGTTGACCAGGAGAGTTACTTTTTTGGCTGCCGGATAGCGAAAATCCAGGCTACCCGTGCGGGCAATGAATGAACGCCCATATATATATATATATATATATATATATATATATATATATATATATATATATATATATATATATATATATATATATATAGTCAAGCTAGTGTACACTCGAGTGTACCAGAGGTACCATACACCTCAATCATTTTTGAAGATGCAATAAATTTTTTAAAAATCTAAACCGTTGACCTTCTTAATTATCATAAGAACATACTATATAATAAATTTTAACTCATTTGGACACTTATAGGTCGTGCATCTAAAGGAGGCAAAAATCATGTATTTCAAATTAGTTTAGTGTGTCGACTTTGTTGTCTTTGGATGAGTGACTTACACTCATCCAAATGAGTTCGAATTTTGTATATGACCTATTATTGTAACCATGAAGATCAATGGATTAGATTTTGGAAAAACATGGTCTAGATAGGCAAACATCATTGGGGTGTACGACGTGATCTGTACACTCGAATGTATTCTAGCCTCTCTCTCTCTCTCTCTCTATATATATATATATATATAGTCAGGCTAGAATACACTCGAGTGTATCCGGAGCGTAATACACTCGAGTAGTTTTTCATGATGCAATATTTTTTTTTTAAAATCTAATCCGTTGATCTTCTTAAACATCCCGTGAAAAACTCATACGCAAAATTTGAGCACATTTGGATATGTATTGCTCATGTTATGAAGACCGCAAAAATTATGCATTTCAAATTAGTTTCATGCGTCGATTTTGTTGCCCTTGGATGAGTGACTTACACTCATCCAAATGGGCTCAAAATTTGTATGTAGCCTAGTTATAGTATGACGGTGAAGATCAATAGTTTACATTTTGCAAAAAATAGTCCTGATATGCAAACACACTTGAGTGTATCCGTGCGATCCGTACACTCGAGTGTATTCTAGCCTGACTCTCTCTCTCTCTCTCTCTATATATATATATATATATATATATATATATATATATATATAGGTTAGGAAGTGTGTACCGGTAGGTACATGTAACTTATGTGTACGTGCCATTAAAATAGCACATGTGGAGCATGTTGATAAAATCTAACCATATGGATTGATTCAACACTATATAGATTACATGTTTTAAAAAAAGTATAACCATATCTCATATAGATCATGAGATATAGCAATATATCATTCAATGGTTTCTGCAATTTCTGCAACTTATCCTTGATTAGAGAATACACATTTTCTTTCATTGGATAATCTATAAATATCAGTTTGTGGTGATCTTTTGTACACATATTATCTAAGGGGTATATTTTACATCCGTAAGGTTGGGTTATTCAGTAGAATTCTACAATCATCATAAAATGAATGTGGGTACATGTAAGCTACATGTACTCGGGTACACAATTCTTTTAGCCATATATATATATATATATATATATATATATAATATTGTTATCAAAAGTGTGAGTTGCATCATACCTTACATGCAGTATTTTGGTGACTAAAAGAAGTACTCGTTGATTTTTTTAGCATTTAGCATCAAATTTTTGTTTGACTTTATTAGTAGTATTGTTGTGATTGAATTTGCTACTTTTGTATAAGTATCAATGGAAATTAGTATGATGAGAAAGTATAACTACCTGCAAATTAAATAGGAATTGGTACTGTGTATGGTAGATGCTTAAATTGCTTTGAGAATGATTGAAGTATGTTCTATCACACGAGGATGTGTAGAAAATTCTATTTTATATGTTGGCACAATGCAAATCAGGCTTCCAAGGCACAAGTGGGCAAAAATGTATAGATTGGATGGTAATTTTCCTGGAAAGACCGTTTGTTAACCCTAAAAATCATTTAACATATAAAAATAATTTCCAAATATCTTGTAAGGAGATTTGAAATGTTGATACTCTAGCTTGTCAAAAGAATTGTGTTATATATATAGTATTGGAACAAATGCTTGTTACCCAATCCGTTATTAAATCCTCACATTTTTCATAGTAACAAGTATATGTGTCCAGTTTCTATTACCTCAATTTGAACTCATATTTCTTTTACTATAGCTCATTCCCCTGGAATCCCTACCTTGGACAAAAACAAACATGATCAACCAATTAATAGAAACAAATGGCCACTCCTCCTCACCCCGATAATATATGTGAATGGTATAGATGGTGAGGCGATATACAATATTTCACTAGAATTCCAAGCGCTATTTTGAAAGGCAAGGACCAAAACAACCATTCATACGTAGATTTAAATAGGATAAAGTTCTAAAATGTAAACCACTTGCCAACATTTCTTCCAAAAAATTTCTTCCACAACATTCAGAATGACATATGGTAGGATTGGGTAAATTAAAACATGAACATAGAGTGTGCTTGGGAAGGAAAACATTGGTGGAAATCATATCACAACATGAACGATAGATTGTTGAACACAAATTGTATTTCAATATGACATATGACATACACCATGATATGAAATGTTCTGTATATAGGGTAACAATTGAAACCTAAAAGAACTATTATACTAGCATCCAATCTATGTGTCAAATGCACATCAAATTTGTCCCCACATGTTGGTCACAATGAAATACACACAACATTTTTGTTTATCAAATAACTAGATATACAATGCTACTTTTAAACCATAGACATAGGCGGCAAACAAACCCTTACTTAGGGGTAAATGCTTTCATGGTGAGAAAATATCTGAATAGGAGTGAAGAGACGACAAGGAGGGAAGAACCACCACTGAATCGACAGTCTCAATCCACTATGGATGAATCAAGATGGATAAGGAAGAAAAGAATCAAAACAAAAGGGTAGTTATTATACTTGAGGGATGAATGAACCTAACAACGATGCAACAAAACTAATGGACGGTTTCCTACCTCTATAGAAACATTCAGAGTTTCAAACACAATGGATCAACATGCACAACTTATATGAGTATATGGTGGAGGATAGGAAAAACAAAGCAGGAGCACCTCAATCAACAATTCCACCAATTTAAAGGTCGTCACACACCCCTTACTCTAGATAAGATTTTTGTTGCTTCTATTCATGGACAAGAACTCCTTAGCTTAGAATACAAAGAAAGACCATGGCTCAAAAAACATGACGAGAAAGAAGATGAGAAGGGAAAACCTAACCTAGGTTTTTGTCTCCTACATGCCGTTGTTAGCCCCGTTATGGAAGGTCACATTGATCCCATGGTGTAGGCACCCGTGTTGGTGTTGGATCTAGAATGGAGACAAAACCCTAGCTTCAATGTGCATCGTTGTCGTAGCTGGAATCCACAGTTGGGTTCCCCATTCTAGATTCCAAACTGGAACAGTGGTGTTGGCGATCGTTGGGGAAGAGAGAATATGTGCGCACAGAGATGACAGCAAGAGAGACGGAGTGGGGTGAGAATAGGAGCCATAATGTTTTAGGAGAGAGTTTAGTCTATCCTCTATGTGACTCGTGACTAGTCACGACAAGTTCTAACCTGACTAGGATTTGCAATCCTACCCGAACCAAGACCGAGTTGGTCCAAATTTGGGGGTTACAGAATCCCAAAATGGGGCCTTTATGGGATGTGCAACCAAACACCATTCTTAAGTAACCCATACTAGATTAAGCCTTCTTGGCACAAAAAGACAAGACCCAATCCAAGTCAATCCCAAACCAAATAAGGGCTTGGGGTTCATGATCCCCGTGAAGGATAGGGTTTGGGTTCAAACTTGCTCCGCAGAGTGTTGTAAATAAGTAAGATATTACTAGTTTATCTATTACTTATGTATAAAAGGGTTATGTAAGATTCAACATGTTTTTCACCCATTACCAGTTTATTCTTCCTCTCCACCATAATTTCCCCCTACCATTCTATCCATTTACCCCATAACATGAGGTTGTATAAATAGTTTATAGCTTTAACATATTTCTTAATATCTACTAAATTCCACCAAGCTCACCAATACTTGTTTAATGTAAATTATTATGTGATTCTTCAAACGTGATAAAATAATTAAATATCATGCCAAGTTTTTATATTGTATATCAGAGAGATAAGAAGTTTCTGTAAGTAACATATTAAAAAAGTTAGTCATCTTTTTAACACTAAATGTTGGGTTGAAAAGTAGTTTTTAGGTAAATTTAAACATAACACATTGTTCATTTAATTAATTTTTGAAGTATCTTGTGTTTGATGTAGGGAATAGGGATGAGAATCGAGGTAGCATGGTCCTATCCAACTCACATCCAAACCCACAAAGCATGATTGTGATGTAGTCCATATAGTTTTTAAGGATAGACCTAATCTAAAATTTTAACTCAAGGCTTTTTTGGGTTGGGTTAGATCAAGGTAAACCTACGCCTGAAAATCCAGATACCCAAATTAGTCACATAGACATGTATATATCATCACATGAATATGTATCTTTTGTAAAACACATATGAATAGGAACTTTCAAAAATATTTTTAGTCTAAAATATTTTTAATCTTACATATCATAAGACAAAGAGCAATACACTGGAGTAAATTTAAAGTATATGCACCCATTGTATGTTTAACATGTTTTCAATAATTTACAATATATTATAGAGGATAGATGTATACTACTCATTACATTATATATGCTTCAAAATTTTCTAAATCAGGATATTGGTAGACCATTAATTGTAATAAAATATGCATTTTAATTAACTTCCCAAAATAGTTGTATTTTTTATTACATCTCATAAACAAAAGAGATATAATTATTACTTTTGAACATGTCTAATGTAGATTGTATTCACATTTAATTTATGATACAAGATACACATGTAGTAGTCTTATGGATGATACATACATATGACATGTACTTGTTAGTATACATTTTGAAAATATTTTTCATACATATATGTTGAAAGTATCTTCATTTTTTATGTTATTCGGGCTGAACCGAACCCGATTCACTATTATTCGGGCTAGTCATCAACAAGTTTTTCTAATATTATCTATCTAAACCTGGTGGAAACCATCTAACAATGTGGGTTTGGAAATTATCTATCAAAACTTAGGTAACTTGTTTAGTTGCTCATCCCTAATTGAATGATAATATGAAGTGATTGTTAAAAAATATTTATCTTTATATTTTTTTATCTATTTCACATGTTATCTTATTCATTTCCCTTACAACAAACATGTGTGGATAAATATGGAGTAAATATTTCTAGAAAAAATAATTATCCTACTCGTTATCCACAATTTTGAAGAGGGTATGAATAAAAGCCTTGGTTGACTGCTAATTCTCCAGCAAGGCTGACTAGCTTCCTTATCAAGGTATGCTTCTACTTCTTCTTGGCTGGCGAGGTGAAGGATGGACACCCCTTCCCACCCCTTCATGCATAGTTTTCCCCTTTGTAGGTGCTAGTTTATCTAGATTGAGTTCAAATTTGCTACTCCAATGTAAACACAATATTCTAAACGTTTGTTTATCTTTCTACTTGTGCACAATGTGCTACAAACTATTAGTTCAAATTAAATTGAAGCAACATATGATCTTAATCTGGTAGGGGGTATAGGCTACTTCGTGTTTATATGGAACCAGTAGATCTGAAGACATCTAGGTTTACAATACCTAGCTCTTTCGACACACTTTTAAAATCTAACAGTTACGACCTCCCTTCTCCCAGCCCCCCCGTGGTACTTTGCTGCATTGACCAATAACATAGTTCAAGGGCTACTATAGGTACAAGGTACCTACGATCCATAGGAGAACCTACTTTTGCAAATTTGCATGCTTATCCTTGGTTGCACAACGGGGCTAGTGGAAGTGTCTTTCTACATCATTTGGTTTGTAACATGGCTATTTAGAGCCACTCCCATGGTTTACAACCGAATATGAATCTCATCTTATTTTTCACTATGCATAAGACTTTTGACTCTCTATCTTGTTGAGTTCCACTTGCCCACATAACACTCTAATCCCCAAAAGGGTTATGCCAGTCCCAATTTTGATTCATTATCCATGTTTATACATTGATGTATGCAATGATATTTGAATTTCCATACTATTGAAAATGAATCACCCATGTTGGTGGTCACATCCTCTATTCAAGATACGCAGACAATTAGTTTATGGAGAATCATTCATATTATTTTCGAAGCGTTTAAGGTCTTATTTTTTCATACATATCTCAAACGTCATAGATGAGTTACTATTATAAACTCGACCCCTTAACCCTCCACTAGATAGCATGGATGCGTTGGGGTTGTTTCATTCATGTTGAATAGGTATGTTGACCTATTTTATTATTAGTGGTTGATTTTTTAAGGACATGAACTAATTAAGATCTATATATTTCTTCCTTGCCTGGTGTTGGAGTTTCATATAAATGATGCCCTACTTCACTACATGTCATTGCATTACATGCTATATGTGATTTCCTATACTAATTACCTCAAATCTCCCAGCCCTACAACAAATAATGTTGACATGCTTGTTGGGTTGATTCACTCTTACATATTTATATAACTTGTCATTGTTAACATATTATAGTGTGCTATAGATTTGGGTATCAATTTCATACCATTTATGTGTTATTAGATATTCTTCAATACTCCTTCTATCATGATTGTTCCCAATTGGACCCCAACCCTCTATGAATTGAATTGGGTGGTTTGGTGAGATTGATTGGTTCACATTTGTTTTGTTTTTGGCTTTTCCCACCCAACCATTGAGTGTCGATTTTTTTTGTGGGCATGGCTTGATATAGATTCAAATATGCTAGCATGCATCCACATATGCTCAGTATGGAATGGAAAAACCTTTATTTGATATCTTGTAAAAGGTTATGATGCACTCTCTTTTATAGGACAAGAGAGAAAGGGAGAGCCAAAACTAGGCAATATGGGATTAAAAAAAGCTAAGACAAGACGTGTCTTTAGCACATAACAAAACACACAACACAAGATAACAAAATACACCCCAAAGGATAACACATAAAGCATATATACTAATACCCCCCCTCAATCTGGAGCATAGATGTCAACCATGCCCAACTTGTCCACCAATGTAGAAAAGTGAGTCTTGGGAAGTATCTTGGTGAAGATATCAACAACTTGATGTTTTATCCAAAGATAAGGAGTACAAATACATCTAGAAAAAACTTATTCTTAGACAAAGTGGCAATCCACTTTGATGTGCTTTGTGCGCTCATGGAAAGTGGGATTGCTAAAAATAAAGGTGGCAACTTTATTAGAACAGTGCATAGGAATAGGATCAGAGTCAGAAATATCAAATTCCTTGAGGAGTTCTTGGACACACATTAGTTCATAAGCAGTTTGAGCCATAGCCTTATGTTCTGCTTCAGCACTGACTAGGAAACTACAATCTATTTTTTATTGTGCCATGTAACCAGGTTCCCACCAGCAAAGGAACAATATCCAAAAATAGATTTTCAACCATATCGACTACCGACATAATCTGAGTCAGAATACCCAGTAAGTTTACAATGCCCATGTCTGCGGTATAGTAAACATTTTTCGGGAGAAGATTCCAGATATTTAAGAATGTGGTAAACAACATCCCAGTGACATTGTTGAGGTTTGTACAAATACCTACTGACAAGTCCAACAACAACAGTAATATCAACTCTCGTCACAGTGAGATAGATAAGCTTACCAACCATTCATCAATATTGATCAATATCAGGGTATGAAGGTGAAGATTCATCATCCAAATTGTTATTGGGAACCAGAGCAGTACTAACAAGTTCAGACCTGAGCATACCTGCTTATGTCATAAGGTCCATTACATATTTACATTGTGAAAGGCAGACTCCAAAAGACGATTTGCAAACTTCAATTCCCAAGAAGTACCTAAGTTTACCTAGATCTTTATTAATAAAATGTTGTTTGAGATATCGTTTGGTAGCTGCAATACCTTTAGAATCATCACTTGACAAAATGATATTTCACATAAACAATAAGCACAACAAGTTTTGAGGTGTTTTTTTTATAAAAATAGAACGATCAGAACGTGATTGCTGAAAATGAAATTTGAGGAGTATCTAACTTAATTCATAAAACCACGCCCACAAGCTTTGTTTTAGGCCATATCTCGCCTTCCTGAGTCTGTAGACTTTGGAACACTCCCCTGACTAACAAAATCAGGTGATTGTTCCATATAAACTTCCTCATGTGGGTCACCATACCAGAAGACATTTTTTACATCAAGTTGATAAGGAGGCTAATCTTTATTGACAACTACAGAGATAAGTACTCTCACAGAGTTGAGGTAGGTCACAGGAGAGAAAGTTTCAAAGTAGTCTACTCTGTAGGTCGAAGTGTAGCCTTTTGTTCTGATTGGCTGTCTTGTCTTTCTAATAAGTTGTTTAATAGTTGGCATGTTGAATTGTATATATTATAGAATGGACTGGTTTAGATCGATCTTAACCTGGTGATTATAAATTATTTCCATTCAATTGAATGAGAATATTTTATGGATATAAAATATTAAATATAAATGTTGACTAATTTGGCTAATGTTGAGCTTGGTAAAATGAAATGGTTGAATAATTGAAAAATTAAAGGCGAGCCTTCAGTAGTTTGATAGAACCATCTGGTTGATATTTGATAGTAAAGATCCAATGACATCCAACCATTTGATAGTTTTCAGGACAATCAACAAGATCCTAGGTCTTGCAATCTCATAGGGAATACATTTTTGTTTACATATCTTGATGCTAGGAAGGATGCTAAAGAGCTTGTGTAGCATTTTGTGGCACATAAATAGTAGAAAGAGCAATAGTAAAACATGCAAATATAGCACCAATATTAGTGATAGAGAAGAAATCACTAATCAAATGTTGAGTGTAGGAAGGAACACCTTTCCTTAGGCTGATAGAAATACGCAGGTCAAAAAATACTCAAGGTGTTGTGACCTGCCAATGAGGGAGGAATTGGTTGTTGAGGAACCAGAGGGGGATTTGTAACCTTGGGTCTTCTCTTGGACACCTCTTTAGTTTCATTAGTGTGATCATGTACTACTATCTCCTGAAGAGGAGTATAAAACACCAGATCACTAGATAAAGCATACCATTCATTATAGTAGTACGATATGTTTTCAAAGTACACATCATCCACACTCACAAATCATTGTCATTTGTTAGGATCATAACACCGATATCCTTTCTGAGTTTGGGAATATCCCAGAAAGACACACTTAATGGAGCGAGGGTCAAGTTTAGATATCCTAGGACGGAGATCCTTACAAAAGCAAGTGCTGCCAAAATGTGTAGTGGAACAGAGAATAAAGGAACATTAGAGTAAAGAAGAGAGAAAAGGACCCGATTATGTAGCATAGAAGAAGGCATACAATTGATTAAGTAGCACATTTTAGAAATAGCTTCATGTCAGAAATTTTTAGGAACATGATAGTGAAGAAAAAGAGTGTGTACTACTTCAAATAAATGACGATTCTTTCTTTCTGCCACACCATTTTGTTGTGGTGTGTAAGAATAAGAAGTCTGATGAATGGTACCCCAAGAATTACAAATATGATTGAAATTTTTTTTACACAAACTTCAAGGCATTATCAAATTTACAAGATTTTGATAGCAATTTTGAATTGGGTTTGGATCTCAGTAGAAACAGTGGTGATAGTTTTGCAATATGGTACTATGAGCTTCTAGTAGAACCAACCAAGTTGCCGTTGAATAACTGTCAATAAAGGTCGTAAAATAGTGATATCCTGATAAGCTAGAAATAGAACATGGACCCCCATATCAGAATGAACAATGTAAAATAGCTTTTTAGAACAAATTCTTGTTTCTTATGAAAATGACCCAAGTTTGTTTTCCAAACTGGAATGATTCACACAAAAATTGTTTCTAAAAAATATTTAGAAATAAACAACAAAGTTTAACAGTAGAAGGATGCCCCAGGAGATAGTGCCATTGTAGACTAGTCACAAAAGTAGACAGTAGAGCGGTAGTAGATTGCGGCACATCCAGGTAGTATAGTCCATCTGGTCCCTCATGACCCAAACCAATACTATTCCATGTACGGAGATCTTGAAACAAACAACAATTAGGATCAAAAGTAATCGAGCACTGAAGACTCTTAACAGTTTTACTGATAGAAACTAGATTAAGAGGAAAGTGTAGAACATATAAGACATATTTAAGGGTAGATTTTTAGACATAGATATAGTTTCAACACCATGGACAACAAACTAAGTCCCATATGTAACAGTCATAGGAGGAACGTGTGTAGTCTTAAATAAGGTAGTAAAAATCTTAGAACAACCAAAAATATAGGTAGATGCGCTGGAGTCGATGACCTGCTTGTTTTTATCGGTAGTAGAAGGAGTTGCAAGTAAGGCAGAGGAACCTCATTTTGTAGCAGTTGTTGGTGAGGATAGAAGAGCTTGGAGGATGTTTTTGAACTTTGAGTGAATCTGATCAACCATGGGTTGTGTAGAGCTTGAGGCAGTAGCAGTTGAGTCTTCATAAACATTAGAGGAGACCTGATTTGCCCAGGTAGGTTGCCAAGCTTTTTCTAGTAGCAGTCTGCATCGTGGTTTGTGTACCCACAAAAGTTGTAGAAGTAGTTGGAAGGAGGTGGTTGAGGTTGATCTCATCTAGGTCTAGGAGGATGAAATCTTACAAAAGCACATACCCCATGTCCTTGACCACGACAATATCCACATCCTTGACCCAAATCAAAGGATCAAACTGCAATGATCGAGCTATCAAAATTAGTAGTAGGTAGAGAGGCCATAGATGGAACACGCTGAATGCGCTTGAGATCATTCCTTAGTGTAGGTAAGGGATCACTGGATAATATTTGTTCTACCACTCTTACAAATGAATGAGGCAAACCAACTAGAAATCGAACAAGCTAAAGTTCATCGTGTTGCCATTGAACTTCTTTCATATCAGCATGAGTGGATGATATACTTCAAATTCATTCCAAAGTACCAAAAACTATTTGTAATAGTCTTCTATAGAGTCATTAGTGGAATACTCCATTTTACCCAAGTTCTTGAAGATGTCAAAGACCTTCTTTGGGTTTTTCTAATGTGACTACACATGGGATAGTTGATCCCACATGGCTTTAACATTTTGCAGGTGAAGAAGGGATTGGCTGATCTTTGGTTCAACAATGTTTACAATCCACATCATGATGTTGGATTCATCTTTGGCCCATTGGTCATAGGCCTATTTGGATTTGTCATCTTCCGAGACATCAGGAGGATCCTTAGAAGCATAAGAGATATGATAGTAACATCCTTGGTCTTTGACATAGAGTTCGAATGATGCTACCCAAATATGGTAATTTGATCCATCAAGTTTCACAGTCATAACATACAAGTTCTGTGAAGGATTTACAGTTGCCATGGAAGCCAGAGAGATAACACTCACAAAGATGTAGTAGAAGTGGTACAAAAAGGTAGATTTGGATGATGAGATTTGAGAAACTCACAGTGAAGAAACAACAATAGATAAGGAGTATATCTAAACAACCCACATTAGGGCACAAGAAGTAGTAGCCAGATCTAGATAGAGACAAGGAACCCACATAGGGGTAGAAGATAGTTGTAATGAAATCACTTCTCAACAACCTCCAATTAAGGAAGGTCAAAAAGATGAGATCCATCACCTAAAATTTCCAGGGATCCAATCTTAAAAAAATAATAATCAATGGCAAATAATTTCCATTAATGCAAATACATTGTTTACAAGATGTTCCTCTAGAACTTACATAACTTTACTTCACCAGAATTATACATATGAGAATAAGTATCATCTATCTAGTCCTCCTTAATAGTTAACTTAATTACTTCAAGTTGTTTCATTTGCCCATCATATCTTGATATCATCTTAACTAGCATGTACATAAAATGCTGTGAAACAAAAAAACGGATCAACATATCAAAATATACTGTGTACGCAGAGTGCATGTAAAATGTGTGTAAGTATATAACATCATATAACAATCAATTAGTTGCAAATAAGAATTGTAATTTTCTTTACATATCCTGAACCTTACTAGATATATTATCTTGGGCGTGATCACTGTCCTTTCCAGGGCTCATGTGCATCACCCCCTAATACTCATCATCCTAGGGTTCATAATATGATATCTAAATTTATGTGATACTCATAGTGGCATTATAACTTAACATAATGTAAGTAAACATTCAATAGTTTATTTGTTAAATTATCACTACTACATTTTTGGCCAGAACGTCACTGCCCATAGCGTCGTTTTTACTAGAATAACTAACATAATAGACTAGTGCATCAGTTTTATCATAAAAACCGACCTTATAGGTTTCCCGTGGCAAAAATTCGTGCGATTTTGGCTTCGCACCTCGAACTATAGGGTCGATTTTTTTATAAAATAACTGATGCTATAGGGTCAACAAAAAACGCGGGCACCACTTTGGAACTCTAGAGTCGGTTTTTATATATAACCGACCTTACAGATGTGGTTTGTAGCATCGGTTATCATAAAAAACCATCACTATAGGTTAAGTCTGGGTACCTTTTTTTAATAGACTTTTAGGGTCGGTTTTTTACCCAAAACCGACGCTATAGGTCTTCTACATTGCACATGGAAGCCCGATTGTAAGGCTTAGGTTGCCATTTGCTGCTGCTACTACTCCCCGTTCCCGCTCCCGTGCCCGAAGAAAGGCAGTGCCGCCTCTACAAAGGTGACCTCCCCCAACCATCTCCTCATCTAAAAAGAGGCAAACTAGCACCGCTTTCCTTAGACGACGACACCCAAGCTTCTTACCACCATCTCCGGCGACGACGACGCTCCTTACCACCATCTCTGACGCCATTTTCCTTGGACGTCGCTGCCACCTTAGGCGTTGCTTCTCTCTCTAGTGCTTTCTTCCTTGAAAGTCAACGACGATGACTCCTTAGGCGTTGCAAGGACTGTGCACATCTCTCCGGTTCTTTTCCCGCACAAGCTCCCTCACCGATCGGTTCTTCTCAAGGTATTGTCTCTGCCGCCTCACTCCTCTGTTTACTTCTTACTTTTAAGCAACTGACCAGGTAGCACGGCCATGCTGGGCAGCACGACCGTGTCGGCTGAGTTGCAGATCATCAAAATGTGTCAATTTTGAATTTGTTACTGCTCCTATAAAATTGATATATACTGACCCCTAATTAATACATTATAACAAAATTGAATCATGCATTTGTGTTGTTGCAGGTGCTATTGACTTGTTGTTGACTTGCATATATTTCTTCTTCAACTTACAAGTGAGGTATAATATTCTCACTCTCCCAATGTGCCATTTTATTTGACTAGTAAATCAACCAATAATAAAAATATGTATTCATTCATATCTACATTTTGTTATCAATCACATATGTAATCATTATATATACATTCCAGAAATATGAGGGTAGACATTGTGTAGTCTCATATTGACACTTTAGGGTTTATATATGAGATCATCGATGCATGATGTTTAACTTAATATATAAATATGACAATAATATATTTATGCATGTATCAACTTAGAAACCCGTTCAAAATTTACTCATAGGAGTAAATTTTGGATAGTCCCCGGTTTGGGACTGTTTTTGGATATTTAATCTCACTTAGGATGTAACTGTATAATGTATGTTTAGTTTTGAAGAAAATTTTAGTAGTATTTCCTCATTTGTTCTCTGGGTACATATGCGAGTGGTTATTTACCGTTTACATCAGTGTACTTGGAGAACTTAGGGGAAATGCGGCTGAAATTTTCTTCAAAACTAAACATACATTATACAGTTACTAGTGAGATTAAATATTAAAAAATGGGATAGGTGGTACACTTTAGTATAAAAGTAATTAACTTCCTATCAATAAAAACTTACAACTTATAGTATCAATATTAAATTCTTAGTTTTATAATTAATTTTTAATGTGATATAGAAAATGGATCGAAGTTGGATGTCTATCAAGAACCGTTGTAGTCCAGAGTTTGCCAAAGGTCTTGATGAATTTATCATATTTGCTGAGGAACATAGGAAACTACCTACATATAGGTTCTATTGTCCATGTAGAAATTGTGGTAAAAATTTGAAAGTTGATACTGCTGAGGAAATTAAGGATCATGTCATATGCAATGGGATCATACAAGGTTATAATGAATGGTATTGGCATGGAGAGAAAATTAATAATGGATCAGAAAATGTCGATACTAATAGTTGTGGCATAGAAGATATAGATAATGATGATAATTTCAATGACGAACCGATTCAGGATGACCCGATTCAGGATGATATGGTTGATGAGATGCTACGTAGTTGTCGGGACAATGTCATTGATCCACCTTCTTTATTTGCAAACATTGTCCATGATGCTGAAAAACCTTTATATGAGGGTTGTACTAAGTTCACGAGGTTGAGTGTTGTGATGTGATTATATACTCTTAAAGCTCAAAACCGGTGGAGCGATAAGAGTTTCACTTCAATGTTGTCTTTGTTAAAGGAAATTCTTCCTGAAGGCAACGAGCTTCTAATTTCAACATATCAAGCAAAGAAAATAATGTGCCTAATGGGAATGGAGGCTAAGAAGATTCATACATGTCCAAATGATTGTGTGTTATTTCAGAAGGACTATAGTAATTTAATAAATTGTCCAAAATGTGGTGCGTCAAGGTATAAGACCACAAATTCAGCTAAGGCTAAAAATGGCTCTCCTGTCAAGGTGATGTGGTATCTACCAATAATACCATGATTTCAACGCTTATTTGCTAATACAGAAGATGCGCAAAATTTGTCTTGGCATGGGGAGTTAAAGGCCAATGATGATGGCATCCTACGACATGCATCTGATTCACCACAATGGAAGAAAATTGATTTATTATACCCACAATTTGGTAAAGAACTAAGAAACTTAAGACTTGGACTCTGTACAAATTGAATGAATTCCTATGGTACATTAAGCAGCCAACATAGCACGTGGCCTGTTATGATTGTTATATACAATCTTCCTCCTTGGTTGTGTATGAAAAATAAGTATGTCATGTTGTCAATATTGATATCAGGGCCCAAGCAACCTAGAAATGATATTGATGTTTACCTTCAACCTCTAATAGATGACCTAATGAAACTATGGGAAGAAGGTATTATGACATATGATGCTTCACGTAAAGAGATCTTCAGTTTGCATGCTATGTTGTTTTGCACGATTAATGACTTTCCAACTTATGGAAATTTATCTGGATATAGCATAAAAGGATACAAAGCATGTCCTATTTGTGAGGAAAATACTGATTCAATCAGACTAAAACATGGTGGTAAAATTGTATATCTTAGTCATCAGAGATTTCTCCCACCAGTGCATCCTTATCAAAGGCAACACAAAACCTTTAATGGGTCAACTGAGGAACGAAGTGCTCCTAAACCTATACCAAGAAATGTTGTATATGATAGGGTGAAACATATTGTTAATGAATTTGGAAAGAGTTCAAGTAGTCGTACACTCGCATGTGACAAATCTCTATACAAGAAGAGGTCAATATTATGGGATCTTCCTCGTTGGAGATCTTTGGAAATTAGACACTGCATTGACGTCATGCATGTTGAAAAAAATATTTGTGATAGCATCATTGGTACGCTATTGAACATACCAGGAAAGACTAAAGATGGCATCAAATCTAAAAAATATTTATAATTAATGGGTATAATAAAAGAATTATCAGTGGAGATCAGGGGTCGCCGCACATATTTACCACCATCTTGTTACACTTTGTCAAAGAAGGAGAAAAAGACTTTCTGTGAGTGCTTGTATAATATTAAGGTTCCACAAAGATACTCTTCTAATATTCATAGATTGGTATCAATGAAGGATCTGAAGTTGATAGGTCTCAAATATCACGATTGTCACACCTTAATGCAAAAAATTTTACCTGTGGCTATTCGATCTATATTGCCGAAGCATGTAAGGTTTGCAATCACAAGACTCTATTTCTTCTTCAATGAAATATGCAACAAAGTGATACATCCTGATACTCTCGATAAATTACAGAAAGATGTAATTATTACCATGTGTCAGCTTGAAATGTACTTTCCTCCTTCATTTTTTGATATCATGGTTCATCTTGTAGTACATATTATAAGGGAGGTGAAGATGTTGGGTCCAATTTTCTTACACTGGATGTATCAATTTGAACGCTACATGAGTGTTTTTAAAGGTGATGTTCGGAATCGTTATCAGCCTGAAGGGAGTATTGTTGAGGGTTACGTGGCTAGGGAGGTGATGGACTTTTGCTATGATTTTTTGAATTGCAATGAAACTTCTAGCGATCTAAAAAATTCCCATCACACTGAATCTTATTGTGGCAAAGGAACTCTGGGAGGACGAGTGAAAGGAATCAGTCGTGAGTTGTGGGAACAAGCGCATTTGTATATTTTACACAACATCGATGAAGTTAGTAGCTACACCATAGAACACAATGATCGTATCAAGAGAAATCATCCGCGATCCAGTTCAATGTGGCCTGCAAGAGAGCATAATTGAACATTTATTAGGTGGTTTGAAGAGAAAGTATTTAATCAACTATCTGAATCACCGAATAATGTTGCTGAGAACATAAAATGGCTCGCCTTTAAGTCAAAAATGGATGTCATGTCATATGAAGGTTATGACATAAACGGATTTTCATACTATTCAAAGCGTCAAGATGAAAGTAGTGTAGTTCAAAATAGTGGGGTCACTGTTCAAGCTTGTTTGTTGTATTTTGCTAGTGCCAAAGATAAAAGGCCACATGAAGCTGAGGTGTCATATTACGACGTCATTGAGGACATATGGGAATTGGACTATACAAATTTTAGAGTTCCAATCTTTAGGTGTAATTGGGTTGACAACAACAAAGGAGTTTTAGTGGATGAGTTGGGTTTCAAATTGGTGAATTTTAAAAAGATTAGTGAGAAAGATGAGCCATTCATCATGGCTGACCAAGTAAAACAAGTATTCTATATTGATGACCCAGCAAATAAAAATTGGTCTATCGTTCTTCATGGAAAAAGACAGTTTATTGTAGATCCTATAAATGAAGAAGAATACTATGATAAGTATGCTGATTCCAGTCCATTCTCAGTTGGTTTGCCAAGTGTAAATGTTGAAGATAACATCGATGCATATTATAAACGTCAAGACCATGCTGAAGGAATTTTCCTTGACTAACAACTCAACCAATACTAGAGGCATGTATTCTTTGAATTATTTATTTTATTATCATTCAAGCAAGTAATCTTTAAAATATACATCATATATCATGTATACCTTATCACTTGTGCTTTTATTATCACTTATTTTTTTTATCATGTATACTTGCAGGTTCTAAAATGGCGAGTGAAGATGAACATTCTGAGCATGAGCATGAGCACCATGAGGATGGTAGTGGTGATGCTAAGAAAAGTAGAGGTCCCGCACTGATGCGTATGCTACAGGAGCTCAGGGCTAAATGGGACAAATTTCCAGTCTAGTTTGATATCACAGGAGCACCTGTTGGGGAACATGCTAGTGCTTTTAAGCATTGTGTAGGGGCGACCACGCGCAGTAAGGTGCCAATAGATATAGAAAATTGGCATGATATTCCTAATGCAAAAAAAGACCTCATATGGAAAGATATATCTGTGAGTGGAAGTGATATTATTTTAATATGTTTTTTTATCTATTGATTCTAATTTAGTTTGCTTGGAATTAATTCCTTTTCAAAACAACATTATTAATTGCTTCTTTTGTATGTATAGGGTGTTTTTCATCTAAATGAAAAAGATCACAAGAAAAGAGTGATACAACGTTGTGGTGTACGATGGAGGGGTTTTAAGACATATCTCACAAGGGAATTTATAGATAATCCTAAACAAAAGAAGAAAGCAACAAATGTATATATTTTTATAGATCCTGAGGTGTGGGAAAGATTTGTTGCAGCTAGGAGATCGGAAGAGTTTTAGGTAATAAAGATTGTGATGTATTGTATGAATCTTTAATTTTATACAATTAAGGAGGTGAATATTTATATACATGTTTGCCAAGTCTAAATTGCAATACCTCATTTTAAATGATCAGGCTGTCCACCATGCTCAAAAGGAAAGACGGGCCAAAAATGTGCATGACCATCGCTTGGGGCCCGATGGTTATGCCTTCTGCTGCCAACTACAAGAGAAGCAATCCTCTTTTAGAGAAGAATCTAGTACAACTCAAGTTGAGCGTCCACCCTGACACTTGACATGGATTGATGCTAGAAAGAATCGAGCAGGTGAAATTGTCAACCCTACAACTAAGGAGGTGGCAAAAATGATGGTAGGTTTATCCCAACTAAGTAAAGAGTAAATCCCACAAACTTAGATTTATTTATATCTAATTGATATTGTGATTTAATATTTTTATTAACTATGAATGGATTGATCTCCATGAGCAAAATAAGGAAGGAAAGTTCATCCCAACTGGCCACATGGATGAACTATCAGTTGCTCTTGGTATGAAGGAGCATCCTGGCCGTGTTAGGGGATTAGGAGCTGGCATAGTATTCAAGTCTTATTTTGGCCCTTCACAATCTAAAAGAGGTCGTGCAGGAGGTCTTACACAAGAGGAGGTTGAAGCATTAGTAGCATAGAAAGTAAAAGAAATAATGTCTTCATTTTAGCCTACTCAACCTTCTTAACCTATTCATACTGTGCGTCTCTCAAGTGATGAGGTACAAGCCCATGCTACAGTTGTAGAAGGTCATGGGAGCACTCCCAATGACCCACCAAAACAATATGTAGTAAGTTTTTGTTCTATATGTTGTGTTATTAGTATGATATATATATGATAATATATATAGTTGTAACATGTATTTGTTCTACTGCTTCTTATATAACTTATATTATTTCAATCTAGGTTGGTATGAACTGTAAACTTGTAGTGGAGGTTCCAGAATATAATATTGTGGCAGCGGGCAAGGTGTACAACCTTGGTGGTACATTGCATTGCCAACAAATTACTGATGACATTTGCCGTGTGTCCATCCATCTTGTGTATGACGGAATGGGGGACAAACCACTACCCATACCTAATCCTGAATATAGTACAGTTGAAGAAGCAGAAGGTGCTATGGTGGGTTGTCCTAGACACTTGGTTATTAATGACAAGGTATACTTGAATTCTACCATGTTTTTCATATTTGACTGCATATATAATCTCGTGTAATAGAAGTATGCAATTTAATTAACAGATTTGCAAACCAAAAAGTAAAAATTCTACTAGTCATCCTCCTATGCCCAAGCCATCTATTATTCCAGAATCCACATTCGGTGAGTTGGGAAGTAAATGTAAATGTTTGTGTCGATACTTAGCCAACCAAAGCTCTGGACTACAAATGTTGATCAATTTAATAGAAGATGCATCTGGGAGGGACTTTGACAATTATATTTTTCTTGATGATATTATAGAGTTGTTCCGGTATGATTGGATGAATACTTAGATATTAGAAGTATGGATAAGGTAAGGATCTATCAATATAGAAAATTACAATACACATTTTTAACTTATTTCTACATATGAAAATAATTACAAATGTTTAACAATCATTTATATACCGAGGCCACAAACTTTGATATAAAGAATGTTGGATTCTTAGTTTCTTTGGTCACTAGTCAAGTGGAGACACATATTGAGGAAGTGAGTGAGTACTTCTCTGATGCATTCAAATATTTTGCTAGTGTGGGAAAGGAAATTATCCTAATTCCTTTTAACGTCCAGTAAGTATTATTATTCAATATAATTTTAATAATGAACAAATGTATTTATTTTAATGTTTGTTTTATTCTTACTCAGATCTAGACATTGGTAATTAGTGGTGATTGTCCCAAAATCGATGACTCTTTATTATCTTGACCCAATGGGAAAAACAACAAGGGGTCACAAACTGAAATTGCCAGCTATGGCGTAAGCATAAATATAGTCAATGCTTCAACATGATATTTCTGTTTAGAATTTCTATTTTACCAACTATCGTTTAATTGATAGGGGTATAAAAGCTTTTCGTGAAGGCAGAGGACAAATACCCACAAAATTAAAGACATTGACTTTGAAAAATGTCAAGGTAGCTACTTTGACAACTGCTTAGTCTTATATGTATTAATTTTCAACTCTTATATGTCAACTCTTATAATCTTCTATTTATAGTAGTTTACTAACATTAAGTATAATTCGTTATTTGTAGTGTCCTATACAAAATAATGGCTGGGCTTGTGGCTACTATGTAATGAAATATATGCAAGCTATTGTCAAACAAGCATCAAATGACATTCAGACTATAGACCAGGTAATAAAGAATAACATCATAAATTTACAAGTGAGTTGTAGTCATTTTATAAAATATTAGCATGTGCATTTTCTGTTACAGATATTTACAACTCAGCCTTACACACATGTGGACTTAAATGAATTCCGAGAAGAGTGGTCAGATGCTTTTCTAAATGAAGTCAATATAGAATTGGAATAAATATTTCAATTATGTTCCATTTATGTATGCGGTTTCAGTACTCTTTCATATTTACTTTTGTATCTGACATTTAATATCATCTCAGACTTGCAATCTATCATTTTGTAAATTATGATGTGACTATGTGTAGTCAACTCAATATATGAATCATTTTTGTTATGAATGTGTGGTTTGGAATGGTGACAGTTGAGCATCAATGCTCCCCTCTCCCATATCTTATTCTTGTTCTTCTATTTTGTTATGTTCAGTTTCTATAGAAATTAAAAAAAAATTGGACCCTATAGAATCAATTTTCTTAAAAAACCGACCTTATAGGTGTCTTGGCTGTTCCGCGTAGAACGACCGTACTGCATAGAATGACCATGTTGGGATGAGGTAGAAAGGTCGTGTCACGTAGAACGACTGTGTTGAGATATGGTAGAACGGTCGTGCCGTGTAGCACGGCCGTGCTAATATAGACCAACACGGCTGTGCTAGGTGGCACGGCCGTTCTATCATATTCCAAGACTCTATTGAGTCGATTTTCCTCATATAACCGTCCTTAGAAAGAATCTTTAGAGTCAGTTATTTAGTAAAAAACTGACAATATAGGTATAGGTACAGTTTCATTTCTCATTTGGGTTTAGTTTTTGAGAGCCTATAGGGTCGGTTTTTACTATACAAGGTTGATTTTTTTTGGGTTAAAAA
The DNA here is from genome assembly GCA_963693085.1 of Alisma plantago-aquatica. NCBI lineage: Eukaryota > Viridiplantae > Streptophyta > Magnoliopsida > Alismatales > Alismataceae > Alisma > Alisma plantago-aquatica. The sequence goes on from OY856411.1 coordinate 124,193,719, forward strand.
ACCCGACCCTATAGAGCAATTTATGTAGCGACGACCACTTAGGCGTCGGCTGAAAAGTGACGCTATAGGCTTAAAAAACCGATGCTATAGACCATTTTTGTACTAGTGTATCAAGAAACATTCGACTAATATTGACAAAAATATGTGAGTAGTCATAGGTGTAACCATGTACCTTTTAGAATCATGCATATCTTGCTATCATTAATCATATTATCCAATAAAGCAAGTAAATCAAGTAATCAACTTTAATATACATGTTTGTAAATCATATAGTGTTACCATTAAATTGATTAAACCCTACTCGGGCCCTAATCTTGGGTTTAGGTTTCCTTGATATCGAGTTATCATTAGAGTTATATTTTATACTCTAGTTCCTATGTTTATTGATCTAACAACTCAGGAAACATAGGGTTATTATTATGTGTTGCCATGATTATTGTATCTACCATGTTATTGCATTAGGAACACTTGTATTGATTAGTGCATTAACATTACAATAAGTTACATCATTGATGTTCAAGATATTAATTACACATGTTATGGATCATCCACCCTAGAAAACCTAGTTTCTCATCATTATGATCATAACCATGTTAGATTATCAGTATAGTCCACAATATTGCATAATAGCATAAATGAGAGGTTTTTAACAAATTCAACATGTTAATACCCAAATCTAGAGTTTAAATGCATTAATCACCACTTTAGCACATATATCTAATTATCCAATTTAGAAACATTAATTATCTTATCATCACTACTATGATCATCTTGATTATTATTATACTCTACAAGATCAACACAAATGAAAGGATTGTAATATTTCCAACATTTTAAAACCAAAATCTAGGGTTTCTACATATTAATCATCATTGTGATACATAATAACATAACTTTTGGAATTTGGATTAGAATTAAGTTTTAATTTTATTTTATTCACATTCCTCTCATTTTTTTGATCAATTTGGTGTATAATTTCACAATTTTTTGAGTTACACATCATTTATTAGAATATTCACAATATTAAGTTACCCGAGCCAATTGAGGCTTGACACGTCAACAAGAATATGTGTTATCTAGGCCGAAATATCATGGAAAATACATTCATGCTCTTTTTCTTATTGCTTCTACTCCAGGGATATTTAGGTCATTTGACCCTTTCATTCTCCTTCCTCGCGCATACACGACACATATTCCATGTTTCTCTGTTCTTGCGTCGTGCAACACTATCGCCGGGGCCACATGCCCCATGATCCCCGCTACACCACCATCTTCCCCTAGTCCCTGCTACACCAACTATTGCCATCACTGCCACCTCGTGTTCCCTCTCGATTTCACCAATGATTGTTCTTTCAGGCCCTGTGAGTAGGGCATCGCCTACTGCGTAGGGGTGTAAATGGTGTGGGTACGGTGTGGGTCTAGCCATACCCATACCCATATCCTCTTTAGTTTAGTGGATCTGGTTCCGGTTCTTGACTCACATTATAAAAATCTAGACCCACACCATACCCATACCCATAATAATAGCGATTATGCGGTGTGGGTAAGTGGTTCTCTATGTAACATCATATGGGTTAGGTAAGAAAATTTACATATATATTATATATAATGCAATACAATGAGATATTTCTATCATGTAGGATGTTAACATGATATAGTTATATTAAATATTGTAATATTTTGTATATTCAAAATTAGTTGAGTTAATTGTTTACATATTTGTAGTCATCGTTATAGTGTTTTAATTATGTAGCATATAATGCTACTATTTGATTTTAAGTGTATATATGTTGTTGATGATTTTAATTAGAACAAATAATTCTCAATTATATGACTAGTCTCAACCTTATTATAATCATAGAATGATATAATCACAAGTATTATATTAGGTTGACAAGTAAAGTATGATATAAATAACATATTATTTACATAGTTATTTACGTGTAGCGGGTATGCGGGTCTGGGTCCAAGCATATCCATTAGTGGACCCACATATATGCGAGTCCAATGGTATGCGGGTCCACGGGTATGCAGATACACATTTTTTGACCCATGATGGATTTTTAAAGGGTCCAGATTTGCGGGTCTGCGGGTCTACCCGTACTCATTTACAACCCTACTAATGTGGTAACTATTGCCTGGATTCTATGACTTCTCTTCCAGCCGCCACCTCCATGCCAAAGACCCCCAGGCGATGCCCAGTCATGGTCTAATCCATCCAATGGTCAAGGTCTCAAGAAGGAGGGTGGATGGTAGGAAGTTGTCAGGATTTGGTAGCAAGTCTCCTTGTTGGATGGATATCTGGATCTGAGCATGTTGCCTAGGTCTTAGGAGGCCATCCTCACAACTCCCAGGTATCTCGTGCCAGACCTTGGCACCAGGGGAAGCTGTCCATGCGAGAGTAGCATGCCTCAACACATAGAGAGAGGGGGTGGGTACTATGATCATGGAGACTATATCAACAATAATGGTGATCCACCACGGTAACCATCACTAATGTCAGTGTGATCCTACACTAGATTTGGAGAGAAGTAGGGGGTAGGTTGGACAATGAGAGACCAATAGGGATAGGGTATCCGACGAGGGGATGAGCCTACAACCATGTGTGTATATATACACACACACTAGCCTCATTAAAGCCTTCCATGGTGCTTGCCTCTTCGAGGATGGTTCATAAAGACTTGCTAATTTATCCTTACTTTGTCCATCTTTCCCTTTGCCTACAAGAAAGATGCCAAAAAGGCAAGGCATACCGTAACTCCCTTCCACACATGCATTATAGGATATCCTTATATCTGACAACTAAATTATGGAAAATCAAGGAATTATCCTAGAAAAGAATACATTCCTCCTGCAATACTTTCTATAAAACTCTTGGCTTTTATTCTTATTATTCCAAAGTCATGAAAAGGCACTACCATATTTTTATTAAAACTTGGATTTGGCAAAAAACCCATTAAGGAAAAACACTTAACGCTTTGGTGTTCAGTGGATAATTGGTCCTTATTCTTGTTAGGAAACACTCATAAATTGGAATCTAGACAGTTCCTTTTATATCTCCTTGATATATTCCCCCAAATTGATTATCCTCACTTCAAGGAAACTCATAAAGTCTTTTCCCATATATATCTAGTAAGTTGGGATTTATAGGGATGTCATTCACATATGAACTTTCTCTTTTAAACATTATTCAAAACAATACTATCATCCCATGGAATATTCATTTTCTCTCACTTTCTATAATTATCCTCCTTCTATTATTATTTTAAAGTTTACCAAAAGTTAGATTAAAAAAATACTAATTGGCGTCTCAAAACATGTGCTGCCAAACTGGCTAGATAATTACTCTTTTAATTATCTAAAACACATGTATCTTATTTCCCTTTGGAAACTTGACAAAGGGCCATTATTATAAATTCCTTCTATTTATTTATTTACCTTGTGTCACATGCACCCATGCCGCAAAGGTGATTAACAATATTATTCCACAAATAATACCACCGGAGAAAATTATTTATCAAATCATGATTTATATATCATTCAATTTTATCAACATTGAGGATATAACATTCACCCATCCTTAGAAAGAATTTTGTCCTCAAAATTCAAACCTAGTAAGGTTAAGGTGTTTGATAAATCATCTTAGTTTCAAACCTTAGGGTAAGCCACCATACCTAACATCTTTTATGATATGCAATTTATCATATTATTACTAAGATCGATACCTGAATTCAATTCAAGACATAACCACATCCTTGATATTTACATAATCTCATTTCTTGATGATTCCATTTATTATTTGTGATATCAATTCCACTTGGTGAGTACTCTTTTCATCTAAGTTTCCAACATATTCTTCATTTATTTCCACATTAGGGTGAGGTAAAACCTCAAACCCTAGGTCAGTTCATCAAATTCAACTTAAGGTATTCATTCTCATATGTCAATTTTAAGCATAACATGCGTCTAGCACAATCTCCCTCACTCATAATGAGATAAAATAAGTGTTTGACTACAACCCAAATACAAAGTTCATCCCATTTCAAGAGTAGAGATGGTGTATCCACACACTATCTCAAAATTTCAAAATTTAGGTTGAATCCTTCTTATCATGACTCCAAACAATACTTACTTTTCAATTCTCAATTTTCTTATATTTCATGAAGTCAAAAGCCTTTTTCAATCTTGAGTTTGTGCACAAATCCTCTTAAGATTTCATTAAAACATGACTTCTTGTATCTTTTATATTTCTATCTTGTGTATTATGAGTCTTAGCCTCTTCCTTGAGGTCTCTAAGGGTAGAAGTACTTTTGGAATGATCTCATCCTTATGCATCTAGGGAGTGCCTCTCACATTCACCCATTGGGCCACATGAACATCATGAAGGTGGCCAATCTCCTTAGACATGGGCCTCAGGCAAACGTAGATGTTGCCTCCCGGCCAGATGGTCTTGTGCATTCAGGAAAAATCAACTTCTAATTCTATCGGTCTTATGTACCTTTCATACTCTCTACTTGACCTTAGGATTGACTTAGGACTCTACCCTTCCCAAGGTTTTACCCATAGCACATTATTTTCATATGTGATTCTTTAAACCAGATTTCCTGCATCTCTTATAATGCTCATTATTCACTTTATGTCCCCTAATTGGGCTCACAGTGACTTTCTCTTCAAGGCTCGATTTAATTTTTTCACCCACTTCCATAGTGAATTTTTCTCATATTACTTAGAGATGGCATACTTGGGTTCAAAGAATCATACTCACTATATATGTTTTTATACTTTATATCCTTAATACTTTAGGTGGCATCTAAGGTTACCTCAAACTTTAAATTGATTTATCATCTCACCCTTCTAGGGAAGGTCCTAACCTATGGTGCCTTCTTGGCTCATAAGAGGAAGTTAGGCTCTCTAGTCACAACTTAACCCCAAGGTATAAGGTTTTGCCTCCCCCATAGGTCCTTTTTCCCACTCTCGGGTGACCCATCCCAGGTCGGGATCCCAACCCTAAAAGTCAAATTTATATTTTTATGTAACCATAATATGTTGAACACACATTTTGTATCATAACTTCTCATCCCATACTTGCTCAATCTTTGTGGTATAACCTCTTGCTAGAATGTATTCATACTCACTCGTGGAGAGTATTTCAATGATCTACCCACTCTCTGGGGGTCATCTTCATCCATACCCACTCATTAGGGTATTCACAACATCATACTCACTCACTGGGAGTATTTCAATGGTATATCCTAAAAGACCACTAGAGGGGGGGTGAATAGGGTTTTATGGATATTTTAAAGATAACTCAACCAAAGAAAGCAACCGCAAAAATATTGGACAAGGGAACAAGGATTTAGAGTGGTTCCAACCTTAGCAAATACTAAGGCAGTCAGTCCACTACCCGGTTGCTTACCCAACTGGGATTTTGAAAGTATTTAATTTATTACCTCACAAGGATGTTACATAAAATTACAACACTTTCACCAAACCCTTCAGACAACCTTCACCTAGAAGTAGTCTCACCAACCTCGAAGCAGCCTTCCTTGAAGTAACCTCAAGCTCCCCCTTGAAGTAGCCTTCCTCTTGAAGTAGCTTCCCATTGAGACAGCCTTCTTGAAGTAGTCCAAAGTCTACCTTCTCCACCGAGAAGACCCTTCTCCACATGAGAAGTTAAACCCTCTCCAATCCGTAGCCTCCAACCCTAGGAGTAGCAAGGAGAGTACAAAAGATATAAAGGAACAAGAAGGAAAAACAGAAATTACAATACCGTTGTAGCACAAGGCTTGATTTCCTATATCAAGCGTTTTAATCTCCTAACCAATGTATATGGAAGTGTTAGTGTTGTGGGTAGGAGATGCTAGCTTATAGGACACGAATTTGGAGCAATGGAAATGTATATCCAATGTTGGAGTTGCTTAATTGCTCACTAGAGTGAATAACCAATTGCAAGTATTATGCTCAAGTGTTGCACAAGTGTACTTTGGGTGTCCTATGGCTTGTCCTATTTATAGGAATGGCCTATAGATTCTTAAGGACGTTCTAGACACTTTCTAGGGGGTTCTTAGTGCTCAAATATCCGTTAGGTATCCATTAGTTGCTTTAACAACGACTAGTTAATTTATTCTGAAAAGTGCAGACAGAGACATTCTCAGTCAAATATTTGTCGACCGAGAGTCCTAGTCAGTCGAGGACTTGTCGACCGAGGGACTGTCTGTAGCAACGTTCTGATCCAACTCCCAACTACTTTGTCTGCTGTGTCTAACGGCTATTTGGGTCATTCTCGGTCGAAGAGTTTGTCGACCGAGAGTGTCTCGGTCGAGAAGTTTGTCGACCGAGAATAACCCTGTTTCAATATTTTAAACTAAGTACGAAGTGTGTGTATGAGTGTGCAATTGTGACACTATTGTAGGGGATGACCTATCTAAGTGTTGTGATTGTCTAGGAAAGATCTAAATGCTTGATTTACATGATATCTAAGTACTTGTACATTATATACTTGTACAAGTTTTTACATTTGATTACAATCATGAATTAAAGCAATTTGAGCATATAGATCTTCCAAGTAGTTTGTCATCCACCTAATTCCTGCAACACTCAAGTAGCACATTAGATCCACAAGAATGAAATGTTTGTCATCATCGAAAAAAGGGATTATAATAATGTCCAATTTAGCCAACATATCCACTCGTTGGGGGCAGCATATCCATTCTCTGGAGGTAATCTCAATTACATACCCACTCACTGGGGGTAGTTTTAATTACATACCCAATCACTGGGGGTACATTAAATAACTTACCCACTCACTGGGGGTAGTCTCAATAGATTACCCACTCATTGGGGGTATTTTTTAATCCTCCAGTCCTCCAGAGATAGCATTAGGAATATGAACAAGTTATATTTATATTTTCATCTTTTTATGCAACCTAAATAAGCATTTCTTATTTTAACCTCACCACTGTTATCCTCTTTTATCAATTGTGTGCCCTCTCTTTAGGGTATCCTATTTTTGAGGAACCCTCTCTAAGGGTTTTAGTCCTAGTGTACATTCATAGCATCCCATTCGGGCTTGGTATTTCTCTGGTCTTCCCATCCGGGCTACACACCTCATATGACCATCCCATCCGGGCTTGGTATTCCATTGTCCATCCCATCAGGGCTTGACTCATCATATGACCATCCCATAAGGGCTTGGTATTCCATTGGACATCCCATCCAATCTTGGCACCTTATATGACCATCCTATCCGGGTTGGACTCTTAACAACCTTTCCATCCAGGCTAGGTTCACAATCATTTTCAAAATGACTTTATTTCACCAGGCATTCTTTAGCTCACCAAAAATATCTTATTTAGGGTCTAAGCAAGTTATATCCATAAATGAATTATTTGTAGTTTTCTTATGTTTCTAATGTCATGAATGAATTTCTCCATATGTATGCATGTATAGGGGCTAGGTCACCTAGACTCACTTTTATGTTTCTTATTCCTTTTTGAGGTTCATATGGGTAGTGTTACTATATCATCACAATATTCTCATTGCTCATGATTAGATTTTTAGGGTTAGAGTTAGAGACTACACCCTACCTCTTAAGGTTTCCATGTCTCTTAACCCCCTTAGGGTTCTTCTAGACCAACCCTAACTCCATCTAGAGTTTACCCTTGCAACCCATAAAACCATTTTTCATAATTTCCACATTGCATATACATTATTATTCCACATTATATGTGCATTATTATTTCTACATTGTATGTACATTATTATTTCCACATTACATGTACATTAATTGGCAGAGGATGCCTTAATCATACTTCTTCTTAAAAACCCTAAATTTAGATGGGGAGGGAATTTCATCTTAGGGTTTATTAAGTAAGAGTATGAGAAGTGGACAAATCAAGATGGGAAGACTTAGTGGAAACATTACTTCAAGCAAACCTAGGTTCTGTCTAGGCTAGAAACATATTTTCTAAGGGGGTCCTCGTATACCAACTCAATGGTGAAAAGGGAAATATTTCCAACCCCCAAAACCATGATCCATTATAGACATCATTTCCATCAAGTCATGCCTTAATAATTTCCCTTATATTTCTAAAAATTACTTAAAATTACAAATTATTAATAATTATTTGAAAATTTTGGGGCTTTGATACCAAATGTAATGACATCACTTTTTAGCAACCACCAATTAAGGAAGGCCAAAAATATGTGAGCCATCACCTAAAATTTTCTCAAAGATCTAGATTTTAAACAAATAATAATCAATAGCAAATAATTTTCATTAATTCAAATATGTTGTTTACAAGATGTTCCTCTAGAACTTGTAGAACTTTACTTCACTAGAATTGTACATATGAGAAAATGTATCACCTATCTAATACTCCTTTATAGTTATCTTTAATGAATTCAAGTTATTTCATTTTCCCATCATATCTTGATATCATCTTATCTAGCATGTACCTAAAATATTGTGAAACAAAACAACAGATCAACATATCGAACTGTATTCTGTACGTGGGGTGCATGAAAAATGTGTGTAAGTATATAACAACATATAAAAATTAATTACTTGTAAATAAGAAATGCCATTTTCTTTACATATTATAGCCCTTAATCTTGGGCATGATCACTGTCCCTTCCCAGTCTCATGTGCATCACCCCTTGATACTCATCAGCCTAGGGTTCAAAATATGATATCTAAATTTATGTGATAGTCATAGTGGTATTATAATTGAATATAATGCAAATAAACATTCAAAATTTTAGTTGTTCAATTCTTGAGAAACACTTGGAAAACATCGGAAAACTAATGCGAGCAGTCATAGGTGTAACCACGTTCCTTTTATAGAATCATGTAGATCTTGTAGTCATTAATCATATTACCCAATCAAAGAAGCAAATCAAGCAATCAAATTTAATCTGCATGTATGTAAATCCTAAAGTATCGCCATCACATCAATCATTACATAGATTAAACCCTACTCTGGTCCTAATCTAGAGTTTAGGTTTCCTTGGTACCGAGTTATCATTGAAGTTATATTTGATAATCCACCCCCAAGTTTATTGATCTAACAACTCAAGAAACCTACTTCATATTATGTATTGCCATGATTATCATATCTACCATACAATTATATCAGAATAGTCACATTAAGATTATAGTAAGTTACATTATTGGCGTTCAAGATCTTAATTACATATGTCAAGGATCATCCGCTCCAAAAAACCTAGTTTCTCATCATTATGATCTTAACCATGTTAGATTACCATTATAGTCCTCAATATTACATAATATCATAAAAGAGAGGTTTTTAACAAATTCAACATGTTAATACCCAAATCTAGGGTTTAAATGCATTAAACACCACTTTAGCACATATTACTGTGTTACAACCCCAGTTTTGGGTTCTTTTGGTGAGAAATGTAATTTCTCATATTAAATATATTGGAACAAATAATGATATATTTTGTTTTGAATAAATGAGTTTTCATTTACAATAGCCTTGATGTTGTGTTGTGGGCTTTATTGGCTATTGGGCCCAAATAATAAGAAAATTCAATTAGTGAATAAATAATTGAATATTTGAGAAAAGAAAAATGTGGAAACCTCTAGAAGCCAAATCCAAAGAGGGATTTCGTGCCTCTTGGGTTCCTTGGGTTCCAAGGAGTCCAAAGTTGCATAAAGAGAGCAATAAGAAAAGAAAAGATCAATTAAGTATTTCTTTATTAAGAAAGAAATTAAAAATATTGATAAAATGTGGAAAATAAGTGAAAAGAGGTATAATGGAGCAATCCTTGGTGGAATTTCGTGTCCCAAGGATTCCTAATGATAAAAGAAATACCAATGAGGAAAATAAAAGAGAAATAAAGAGAAATCCTCAAAAAGAACTATTTTAATAAGAAATAAATAAGATAATGAGAAATCATGAAGAATAATGCATTTAGATGCATCTAGAAGGATAATGAGTATTGAATAAAAAGGAATTTCGAATTATTATAATTCCTTAGGGTCCAAGGAGCCCAATGAATAAAAAGAGGAAAGAGAAAATACCCATAACAGAAAATAAGAAGATAATGTGAGTATACAATTAATATATTATGTGGTATTGCTAAAAAGAAAGTAATTCCTATTAAAGGAAAATAGGATTTCGTGCCTATGGTTTGAAAAGCAAGAAACAAAGAGAATAAGTGGGATAATTCTCGAAATCGTAATATCAAAAGAAAAAGGAATATGAGAGAAAGAGAGAGAACTAGCTTCTTGATGAAGGAATTCCTTTCCTATTAGGAAAAACATCATTTTCTATGTGGACAAACGTTCATGGGCCTGGGTACCCCTCTATATAAAGGGGTAGACCCCCTGGATCAAGTTTCAGAGAGATCCCACATCTCCCACTCTCTTCCTCATCTTCTTCTTCTTCTTCTTCAACCTTGCATCCGTTCTAAATCTAACCCGAGGGAGTGGGGCGATCCCAGAACCAAGGAGGGTAGTATGAAGGGTTGCGACACTCCGACGTCGTCGGGGAGAGCCTTGACGATCATCTGATTGACTCTTTTCATCTACACGATGCCTGTAGGTGGGCAGCAGGTTGACCAGGTCACAGACCTGTGGAGCTTGCTTCCGACCATATTGTCTGCATTTTGCTTGTGTATCGAGGATGCCAGGATGGGGCGGAGCTGGGGCGGCCATGGGCGGCCACCCCCGAGCCCTGAGGAGGGAAGAAAGGAGCCCACGTCGTGCTGTAGTCGACCGCTAGGGCGACGCAGCAGATCTGCGTGAGGAAGAAGGAGGCGGAGGCGGCTTTGGACCATTTTTCCCTTCACGGGCTAAAGAGTCGGCCAACTTAACCAGGGGTACGATTGTCTTTTCGAAATGTTTCCAAGCAACCAAGCAACGATTGCATGGCAAGGCCTACTTGGCAGCCTCCTATTGGCCCAAAGTATGTGATTCTTATTAAATCTGTATCTCCTCAACTGTAGCTCGGATAGATGCGCTTTATACATGAATTTTGATCAAGAGAACTCAAGGAATGCAATAAAAATATAATTGGAGCCGGATTATTCTTGCAATTCAAAAAGTATATAGAGATACTATCTTTAATAGTTTAATCAATGAACAACCCTAACCTTTGATGATTAATGAATTATAAAGGGTTAGATGAGTGTTTAAAGTTGATATTAACCTGTTAATGATGAAAGGGAACATTAGGAATAAAAAGGATGAACTTTGCATGTAATTAGTTAATTTCGAGTTTAATGTGCATGAATAATACTTTAATAGGCCTTGAAACCCTAATGTTGGTAATTAGGACTACTAATGGCTTTAATTATTCGATTTCATGCATAAAACTAAGTTTTCATGGTTATAAGATATTTCGAGCATTAAAGTTCCTAATTTGTGGATAAATACCCTAAATTTAGTAATTAGGGTTTTCTCATGAATAAAGAATAGAATTAATGGAAAATCAAGTTCATATGTGAATTGGACCATAATGAACTATGAATTGATGATAAATGCGTATAATGATCTTGTCATGTATTAAAGGGATAAAAATGGTAGCTTTAATGAAAAAGAAGCTTAATTGATGATTAATGTGCCTGTAATATGAAAATAGGGTTATATGTTGTTAAGATAACCTTAATGTTGAAGAATAGACAAGATAATTAGGGTTTAATATGGTAAAAGATGAAGGAAAACCCTAAATGCAATAGAAATCCTAAAAGTGGACTAGAAACCCTAGGAAGCGAGTTAGATTTAATAGATCTTGATGACATGAGTAATAAAAGGGAATTGTATAATTGTTTCAGGATTTTATTGAATGCTTGCATGCTCATTGTTGTTTGGATTATTCCTGCACCTGAATCTACATGTGCAGGTATGTGGTTACACCTATGAATATCCCAAATTAGTTTTTTGAGGATTTTTGATGTTTTATCGATGACTTAAATTAAACTGTCTGTTGCATTTAATTCATGCAAATTATAATGTGAATATGACTATCACATAAGAGATGTGCCTACTAGCTCAGATCCTAGTCCCCTCTGTAGCTTTATAGATCGACCTAGTAAATGGCTACCAATGGGGTAGGTCCATCAATTCATTAAATGACTTAGTAAATGGCTACCAATTGGGTAGGACCATCAAGTCATCATGAGTTAGATATTGGGCTACCTTCGGGTAGTGCCATGCGACTCTATTACCCTAGGTATTGGCTACCTGTAAGGTAGGTCCATGGGGGTAAGAATCTACCTAACGAGAGGTAGCATATAAATCCACTGTAGGGATAGCACAGAGTTAGGGGATAGGTAAGGATTGAGTAGTGTGGATTAAAACGTAATCTTGGTTGTTAAATGAGTAATTGAATGATTACATTGTTAACATATTTGCATGATTATTGTTTCCCCCACATACCAGCTTCTTGCTGACCGACGTTTTGTTTGTCGGCGTTTTAGGTACAATGAAAAGAACAAATAGTAAAGTGGCATATGTGGAACTAAATGATAAATAACGTACACTGGAGGATTAGTTAGATTAGTATCTTCATGGATAGAAGTTTAGAAATCCTAGATTTTAAAAGGTAAGTAAAGTTTTTATTTTATACCAGTTTTCAGTTAGTAGTAGAATTTCATAATTATTATTGATTATTTGTCGAACCTTTGATCCTGTTAATTGAATAACGACTCTGAACTTCGGGTCTCCCTTAATTGGGGGTTACCGGGAGGCGGGGTCGTTACAATTGGTATCAGAGTATAGGTTCCTCATCTAATCTTTAATAATTGTTAAATTTTACAAATTCTATAGAACCCAAGGGAGTTATTAGAGGATTATCTGAAGGACGGAGGTGTCTAGAAAAGGGTCACGACTGGGGTCTGGTAATATTTTCCTCCACACCGCTAGTTGGAATACGAGGACTCCCGGATCTGTGTGACTGCCTGGCCAAAGTCTTAGGGTATGAATCGAAATAAGATACCTTTAGGACTCTCTCATCTTGTTCATCCCTTCTCAACTCAAATGTTGATAAGGAACTTAAGGATTAGGGTTTCTTCTCTTCTCCTCACCCTCTTGAGGTATGGGTAAGGTTGATAAGGATTAAGGAATCCTCCACCAAATTAATAAAAAGAATGTAAATAAGATGTCATGGACATAAGCTTAATAGAGTAAGCGTAAATGATTAGATACATGCTTAGGTCGTATGGCACGAGTTGTCCCTCAGGAGATACCTGAGGATAGACCTCCTTGGTAGGAGGATGAGTAGAGAGAGTTAGTCTTGGAGGTAGAGACCTCCATTAAAAGTAGAGACCTAGCACATCCTTTGAGGATGATGTTAACCCTAACCCTAAGTGAAGGTTAGAGAGAGAGATGACATGATGAGTTAGATGTCAAGGTTGACTGAGTGTTTGGTTGGTCACGCCTTTGGGACGCAATAAGAGGGTAAATGACCTAGTACCTTTGGCGACCCAACCCTGGAGAGGGTCATGCATGTTTGAGCAAAGGATAGCTCCTTCATGGATGAGGTGAGAGAAGAACCTATAGAACCCTATGGGTTTGTGCAAGTAGGGTATAACTTGCACCCAGAGTACGTCAATAGTGCTGACAATAGGATGAAACCCTAGATAAGGAATCATAATGGATGGCTTATGAGATAAGCATAAGGGGGTTATGGATAATCTTGAGCCAAACATGAGTTGGGCATAGGCTTCACCCACATAGGGGTATGCTTGTGAACTTGAGCGTTCATAGAGAAGGGACCTCTAGTAGTATGGCTGGAGGTGGAGTTAGCTCTAGAGAGAGAAAGTAGGACCCCAACAAGGAGGTTGGAAGCCTAAAACCCCGAAACTTGAGGAATAGTGGGGGTTGAGGATGATGCAACCCAAGTGGATGATAGTGGTTGCCTCATGCCTGATCCCTGGAGGCTGATGATATCTTGGTGTCCTTTAGAGGAACCAAACCCTAAAGAGAGAGTGATGCTTCTGGTACCTATGTGACTATGGTATAGGTGTTTACCTACTAAGTGGAGATAAAGAGTGCCTTAGACCCTGAGGAGGTTTAAGTAATGAGTTGTGAGGCCTGGTACCTGGTTGGTTGTCCTTGAGGAGGACTCGACCCTGATGTGTTACTCGAGCAGGAGGATGACAGGGAGAGCATATCATTCCTTATACATACTTGATTCTTGGTTAAGAGATTGAACATGCAGTTGGACACCCAAAGGTGAACCTAGGCCTAAGAGGGGAAGTGGTGTACCCGATGCTCATGATGAGTTTTGGGTCTCTATAGTTTCGAGCATGGTACTCCTCATGTGTAGAGGTAAAGGAAACCCCTTAAGTTAATGGTATGGTTGATGAATCCCTCACAACTATGTTGATGACATGGGAAGGTATAATCTTGATCCAACATTGAGGAAAGAGAACAAGTATGACTTATCATGGCTTAGTAGGTGGTCTGCTCGTGCCTTAGTAGCTACTGGGAATATAAACCCTAAGGATGGTTATGACCTTTGTTATCAAGGTGTAGTTTTCTCCCATCCTGGGAGAGGGACCCTTTTGTAGGGTGTATACCAGTTTTGTTGGCTTTGAAGTAACCTAAAGAAGTTTCATAAGATCTGAGGAGCTAAGTGAAGAGTACATGGTATGAGAATGAACCTACAGACCCATAGATAACCATCTCTACGTGCATGTGAATGTGTTACCATGGAGGTAACCGGTATGGGGCCTGACCAGGGTAGGCAGGTTGCCACGATCCCTGAGAAAGGATGAAAGACAACCCAAGAATGCAGAAAGAGAGGTGATGAAAGCTTGGGTAAGGTTCTAAATTGGACATGTACTATGATAAAATCCTAAGTCTATCCTAGGGTCAGGTGGGGATAAGACCGATGGAAGTAGGGTTACCTAATTCCCTAGTTGCACATGACCATAGGGTCGGGAGGAAACAACTATCATTGTCTGAGGGCCATGGGTTAGGAGATTGATCACCTTCATAAACTCATGGGACCCAAAGGGAAGATGAGTAGGGCACTCTCTGATGCATGAGGGAAGAGGGATGACCCCAAAAGTGCCGGCACCCTATAGACCTAGAAGAGATGACCAAGGATTGTGTAGTAACCCAAGTAGAGATCAGTTTTCCATGGAAGCAACTTTGATATCATGATGTTTGTGATGTAGAGATAGGTGTGGCACATTTCAACTCAGCTTTAAAGGTGTACTGGCAAGGTGGGATGTACCATCCCTACTCTTAGAATAGGAAGAACTCTATATTTGGACTACAGCCAAATGCTTATTTCCTCTTGTTATGGAAGTGAGAGATAGGACAATACGCATGTCATACACCAAGGATAAAGATGGTGTGAGTTGATACGTTGCTACAGAAAGGATACCATACCTTAGTGGGGTGATTGATACATGGATGGTTTACAAACACTCAGAGAAGTAGTGTAATCAGATTATGAGGATGTTTTATCAGTAGCTATGTGGAAATTTGCAAGTTAACCAAGGTTGAGTTTGATCACCATGAGGATGAGCTCAGAGATTCTCGAGGAAGACCAACTTAGAGTTTGAGGTGAGATGATAAGTATAATACATGGAGGTGTATGTTACCTAATACTTAAGGATAAGAAGTGGTGATGAATGCTCTGGTTGAGATATAGTGCCTAGTTTAGCTGGAAGCTAGAAGAAGTTGAGGTTGTCAGGCTAACCTTAAGTTGAGAAAAAGAGATAAGTTTGGCTAACACTCAGATATAACGAGATCTGTTGAACAAGATTAGTGGTTGTTTGGATAGCCAGAGGAATGGTTGTGGAACCCTGGACACACTTCTTTGGATAGGAAGGTAACAACACCCTGTTGAG
Organism: Alisma plantago-aquatica; assembly: GCA_963693085.1. Classification (NCBI taxonomy): domain Eukaryota; kingdom Viridiplantae; phylum Streptophyta; class Magnoliopsida; order Alismatales; family Alismataceae; genus Alisma; species Alisma plantago-aquatica. Next base: position 124,209,553 of record OY856411.1, read on the forward strand.
AGTGGTTTAGGGTTTTTGAGGAGTCAATCTTGAGGAATCATGACATACATGATATCATGGTTTTAAGATCACCAAACACCGTGATACTACAAAGATAGTAAGTGATAGTAGCACGTTGGTTGCTTGATGTGAAGTTGCATGTAGCATGTGGTCATGCAAGCCAAGGACGAATACCAGTAACCCAGTGCATGGATATAAAGTATAGAGAGTCCCCGAGAGAGAATGGGAGTTCATTACTATGGATGTTGTGGTAAGAATCATCTAGACCAAGGAGGGTCGAGGTGCAATATGGGTTATGGTAGATCGCCTTACCTAGATGACATGAGAAAGGAAGAGTACTGTCACGGGATAGATTCGGTTGAACTACTTAAGAGAGAAAGATGGTTCAGCTACACCATGATGCAAGTTCAAAAGTTCTTGGGTATGACCAAGGTTCACTTCCATGAGGTAGAAGTGGATGCATGATGAACTCGACGACAGTACAGCTTATCACCCCATACTAAAGGACAGTATGATCCAGACTAGAGGGTCTGATGAGAGCATGTGTGCTCATTCAGGGTGATACATAGAGACAATTCTTAAGATGTGATGTTAACCACCATAACCTGTATCGGGATGCAAGAAGTATTATAGAGAGGTTGTGTCGGACACCACTTCATTAAGATGATGTTGGTGAAGGAGGCCTCACAAAGGTCAGAATAGAACCATAGTGTGTGAAGATGAAGTCGCTTTGATCGTGCAATGGCTAAGAGAGAGCCCAGTGGTGACATGAGTCATGAGCTGGTATAAAGCAGACTGACATGTAGTTCACTGTGGGATAATATAATGTGAAAATCCGACCCCTCTGAGATACAACTGAGAAAGCCGAGTCCCCGATCTATGAGTCCATGTGAGATGGATTGGTGGAGATGGTTGTGTTTAGCCTTGCCCCTCAGGATAACGTAATGGATAGATGTGTTCCATGAGTCCGATCTAGAGCACTATGTAAGATACCCAAGCCATGTGCTGCGCCTTGAACCTATTCAGCTTTTGAGAGGCTGAAATGTCCTGAGTCACCTATGAGGGTACGATATACCAAGGTAAGAAAGAACTCAGATGGAAGAATATGAGATGATAAAGGTTCTTGGGAAGCACCATGGAAAGGGTAAGGCCACATGGGAGCCATGATGGACATATGAAAGGCTTATCCTGTTTGTTTTCTTGCTTGATGGAATTTTGAGGGCAAAATTCTTATAAGAGGGGAAGGATGTTACAACCCCAATTTTGGGTTCTTTTGGTGAGAAATGTAATTTCTCATATTAAATATATTGGAACAAATAATGATATATTTTGTTTTGAATAAATGAGTTTTCATTTACAATAGCCTTGATGTTGTGTTGTGGGCTTTATTGGCTATTGGGCCCAAATAACAAGAAAATTCAATTAGTGAATGAATAATTGAATATTTGAGAAAAGAAAAATGTGGAAACCTCTAGAAGGCAAATCCAAAGAGGGATTTCATGCCTCTTGGGTTCCTTGGGTTCCAAGGAGTCCAAAGTTGCATAAAGAGAGCAATAAGAAAAGAGAAGATCAATTAAGTATTTCTTTATTAAGAAAGAAATTGAAAATATTGATAAAATGTGGAAAATAAGTGAAAAGAGGTATAATGGAGTAATCCTTGGTGGAATTTCGTGTCCCAAGGATTCCTAATGATAAAAGAAATACCAATGAGGAAAATAAAGGAGAAATAAAGAGAAATCCTCAAAAAGAACTATTTTAATAAGAAATAAACAAGATAATGAGAAATAATGAAGAATAATGCATTTAGATGCATCTAGAAGGATAATGAGTATTGAATAAAAAGGAATTTCGAATTATTATAATTCCTTAGGGTCCAAGGAGCCCAATGAATAAAAAGAGGAAAGAGAAAATACCCATAACAGAAAATAAGAAGATAATGTGAGTATACAATTAATGTATTATGTGGTATTGCTAAAAAGAAAGTAATTCCTATTAAAGGAAAATAGGATTTCATGCCTATGGTTTGAAAAGAAAGAAACAAAGAGAATAAGTGGGATGATTCTCAAAATCATAATATCAAAAGAAAAAGGAATATGATAGAAAGAGAGAGAACTAGCTTCTTGATGAAGGAATTCCTTTCCTATTAGGAAAAGCATCATTTTCTTTGTGGACAAACGTTCAAGGGCCTAGGTATCCATCTATATAAAGGGGTAGACCCCCTGGATCAAGTTTCATAGAGATCCCACATCTCCCACTCTCTTCCTCATCATCTTCTTCTTCTTCTTCAACCTTGCATCCGTTCTAAATCTAACTCGAGGGAGTGGGGAGATCCCAGAACCAAGGAGAGTAGTATGAAGGGTTGCGACACTCCGACGTCGTCGGGGAGAGCCTTGACGATCATCTGATCGGCTCTTTTCATCTGCACGATGCCTGTAGGTGGGCAGCAGGTGGACCAGGTCACAGACCTGTGGAGCTTGCTTCCAACCATCTTGGCCGCATTTTGCTTGTGTCTCGAGGACGCCAGGATGGGGCAGAGCTGGGGCGGCCACCCCCGAGCCTTGGGGAGGGAAGAAAGGAGCCCGCGTCGTGCTGCAGTCGACTGCTAGGGCGACGCAATGGATCTGCGTGAGGAAGAAGGAGGCGGAGGCAGCTTTGGACCGTTTTGCCCTTCGTGGGATAAAGAGTCGGCCACCTTAACTAGGGGTACGATTGTCTTTTTGAAATGTTTCCAAGCAACCAAGCAACGATTGCATGGCAAGGCCTACGTGGCAGCCTCCTATTGGCCCAAAGTAAGTGATTCTTATTAAATCCGTATCTCCTCAATTGTAGCTCGGATAGATGCGCTTTATACTTGAATTTTGATCAGGAGAACTCAAGGAATGCAATAAAAATATAATTGGAGCCGGATTATGCTTGCAATTCAAAAAGTATATAGAGATACTATCTTTAATAGTTTAATCAATGAACAACCCTAACCTTTGATGATTAATGAATTAGAAAGGGTTAGATGAGTGTTTAAAGTTGATATTAACCTGTTAATGATGAAAGGGCACATTAGGAATAAAAAGGATGAACTTTGCATGTAATTAGTTAATTTTGAGTTTAATGTGCATGAATAATACTTTAATAGGCCTTGAAACCCTAATGTTGGTAATTAGGATTACTAATGGATTTAATTATTCGATTTCATGCATAAAACTAAGTTTTCATGGTTATAAGCTATTTCGAGCATTAAAGTTCCTAATTTGTGGATAAATACCCTATATGTAGTAATTAGGGTTTTCTCATGAATAAAGAATAGAATTAATGGCAAATCAAGTTCATATGTGAATTGGACCATAATGAACTATGAATTGATGATAAATGTGTATAATGATCTTGTCATGGATTAAAGGGATAAAAATGGTAGCTTTAATGAAAAAGAAGCTTAATTGATGATTAATTTTCCTGTAATATGAAAATAGGGTTATATGTTGTTAAGATGACCTTAATGTTGAAGAATAGACGAGATAATTAGGGTTTAATATGGTAAAAGATGAAGGAAACCCTAAATGCAATAGAAATCCTAAAAGTGGACTAGAAACCCTAGGAAGCGAGTTAGATTTAATAGATCTTTATGACATGAGTAATAAAAGGGAATTGTATAATTGTTTCAGGATTTTATTAAATGCTTGCATGCTCATTGTTGTTTGGATTATTCCTGCACCTGAATCTACATGTACAGGTATGTGGTTACGCCTATGAATATCCCGAATTAGTTTCTCGAGGATTTTCAATGTTTTATCAATGACTTAAATTAAACTTTTGGTTGCATTTAATTCATGCAAATTATAATGTGAATATGACTATCACATAAGAGATGTGCCTACTAGCTCAGATCCTAGTCCCCTCTGTAGCTTTATAGATCGACCTATTAAATGGCTACCAATGAGGTAGGTCCATCAAGTCATTAAATGACTTAGTAAATAGCTACCAATGGGGTAGGACCATCAAGTCATCATGAGTTAGATATTGGGCTACCTTCGGGTAGTGCCATGCGACTCGATTACCCTAGGTATTGGCTACCTGTAAGGTAGGTCCATGGGGGTAAGAATCTACCTAACGAGAGGTAGCATATAAATCCACTGCAGGGATAACACAGAGTTAGGGGATAGGTAAGGATTGAGTAGTGTGGCTTAAAACATAATCTTGGTTGTTAAATGAGTAATTGAATGATTACATTGTTAACATATTTGCATGATTATTGTTTCCCCCACATACCAGCTTCTTGCTGACCGACGTTTTGTTTGTCGGCGTTTTAGGTACAATAAAAAGAACAAACAGTAAAGTGGTATATGTGGAACTAAATGATAAATAATGTACACTGGAGGATTAGTTAGATTAGTATCTTCATGGATAGAAGTTTAGAAATCCTAGCTTTTAAAAGGTAAGTAAAGTTTTTATTTTATACCCGTTTTTAGTTAGTAGTAGAATTTCATAATTATTATTGATTATTTGTCGAACCTTTGATCCTGTTAATTGAATAACAGCTCTGACCTTTGGGTCTCCCTTAATTGGGGGTTACCGGGAGGCGGGGTCGTTACATACTGATTATCCACTTTATAAACCGTAATTATCTTATCATCAATACCATCAACATCTTGATTATTATTACACTCTACAAGATCAACATAAAAGAAAGACTTCTAATGTTTCCAACATTTTAATACCAAAATCTAGGGTTTCTATGTATTAATCGTCACTTTGATACATACTAACACCACTTTTGGAATTAGGATTAGAATTAAGTTTTAATTTTATGTTATTCACATTCCTCTACTTTTTCTAGTCGATTTGTTATATCATTTCACTATTTTTTGAGTTACCACTCATTTATTAAAATATTTGCAATATTAAGTTACCTAAGCCAATCAGGGCTTGACACATCTACAAGCATATGTGTTATCTAAGTCGGCCCAGGTCAGGAAAAGGTGTTCATTCCCTTTTGCTTATTACTTCTTCTCTAGGGATATTTTGGTCATTTGACCCTTTCATTCTCTTTCCTCACACATACACGAGACTCCTTCTATGTTTCTCTATGCTTGCATCGCACAATGTTGTCACTGAGGCCACACCCCATGATCTCTGCTACACCACCAGCTTCCCATGGTCCCCACTACACCACCCACTGTCGCCAGCACTGCCACCTCGTGTTCCCTCTCAATTTCACCAACGACCGTTCTTTTTGGCCTTGAGAGTAGGGCAACGCGTGCTGTAGAAACTATTTCCTAGACACTTCGACTGCTCTTCTAACCACCACCTTGATGCTAAAGACCCTAATGTGATGCCCAATCAAGGTCCAAGCCATCCAATGGTCAAGGTCTTAAGGAGGGTGGATGGTAGGAAGTTGTCAGGCTTTGGTAGCATGTATCCTCAGTTGATGGATATCTGGCTCCGAGCATGTTGGCTAGGTCTTAGGTGGCCATCCTCACAACTCCCATGGTATCTTGTGCCAGACCTTGGCACCAGTGGAAGCCCTCCACACGAGAGAAGCGCACATCAACACACATAGAGAGAGGGGGTGGGTACCATGACCATGGAGACTATATCCACAGTAATGGCGAGCCACCACTGTAACCATCACTCACGTCAGTTTCAAGGAAACTCATAAAGTCTTTTCCAATCTATACCTAATAAACTGGGATTTATAGGGATGTCTTTCACATACAAACTTGCTCTTTTAAGCATTATTCAAAACAATATTATTATCCCATGGAATATCCTTTTTCTCCCGCTTTCTAGAATTCTCCTCCTTTTCTTATTTTTTCAAGTTTACCAAAAGTTAGATCAAAACAATACTAATTGATGTCCCAAAACATGTTTTGCCAAACTAGCTAGATAATTACTCTTTTATTTATCTAAAACACCATGTATCTTATTTCCCTTGGAAACTTGAAAAAAGCCATTATTATGAATTCTTCTATTTATTTATTTCTATTGTGCCACAAGTACCCAGGTGATTAACATTTTTATTCCGCAAATATCACCGGAGAAAATTATTTATCAAATCATGCTTTATATTTATATCATTCAATTTTATCAAAATTGAGGATATAACAATAGTAGTACCAGTAGATATGGATCAACATATCTGAGAAATCCACATAGGAGTAGTAGATAGCAACAACAAAAAATCTGGAACAATAGATCCAAGGAACCCACATAGGGGTAGTAGATAGAAACAACAACAGATATGATCAATAGAGTTGTGAAGCCCTCATAGGGGCAGTAGATAGCAACAATAGTAGATCGGGATCAACAGATCCAAGGAACTCACATAGGGGTAGTATAAATAAGAAAATACCTACACCGCCATGGTGTGATATTCACACCACCATGTGGCATAGGCAGAAAGAGATGTGATACTTTTTGGGTTTCAACTACTATTATGGGACTAACTGGAAGAGTAAAGGATTGAATGTAGCTCGATGGGGTGGAGGTCGATGGGTTATAGGCCGATGGTGTGGGGGTTGATGGTGGTGGAAATAGGTGGAAGGTAGATGGGTGATAGGTTGATGGTTATGATGGATGGTGAAGGGTTGGTCGATAGATGGCTTATGGAAGATGAAGGGTTGGTTTATGGGTAGAGGTTGATGGGTAGAAGATGAAGGGTTGGTCTATGGGTGGAGGTTTATGGGTGAAAGAGGAAATGTTGGTATATGTGTATAAGATGAAGGGTTTGTCGATGGGTGGAGGTCGATGGGGGGAAGATGAAAGGTTGGTCGATGGATGGAGGTCAACAGGTTCAATATGAAAGGTTGGTTGATAGGTGGTGGTCGATGGGTGGAAGAGGAAGGGTTGGTCGATGGGTGAAGGCCGATGGGAAGGTGGAGGTGGTGAAGGTTATGGATGGAGGAGATGACTAGGTGGTGGGAATGGTGGAGAAGGTGGAAATGGTGGAGGTAGTGGGGGTCGATGGTAGGGAAGTGGGGTGGGTCAATGGGATGGCTTAGGGAGGATTCAACATGTCTGATACCATATAGAACGAAAAAACCATTATCTGATATATTAGAAAAGGTTACAATGCACTCTCTTTTATAGGACAAGAGAGTAAGGGAGAACAAAAAGTAGCCAATATGGGATAAAAGAAAAAGCTAAAGACAAGACATGTCTTAAGCACATAACAAAACACACAACACAAGATAACAAAACAAACAACACAAGATAACACATAAAGCATATATACTAATACACACCAACACAAACAACATATTATTCTTGCATTTCGATTTTGTGTACACCCCCTAATTAATTACATTCCATAGCATATTCTTCTATAAGGTTTATTATACCAATTACACTAAGTATCCTAACCCTTCAAAAAATAACATTGATAAGTTTGTAGGGTTGATTCACTAGATATATCTATGATGGTATATCCTACCATCCAATAAATACCCAATATATGGTTGTGCTAGGTTGACATGATTCATTTCTTGCAATATGTTAGTGATTGGGTTTTTTTCCATTTCATTACACAATGATAGATATGTTTAGATACTCTTATTATCACAACTTCTACTTATATGGATCCTTCAACCCATGACTCTTGATTTGGTTTGTTCGTCTAGGTTGATCTAGTCAAATTTATTTTTACTTTATATTTTTCTCATCCATGTGTTTTGTAGTTGATTTTTGTTTCCATGGCTTGGTTAAAGTTTACCTCATAATTTTCCTTATATTTCTTATAATACAACTTCTTCATGTGCCACTATGTTTCTCTATATGGTTTACTATACCAAAGACCCCAAATTTCTCAACCTTCCAACAAATTATGTTGAATGGCTTGTTGGGATAATTCACCATTATATATTTGCATGGTGTTCTATAATACCCAACCCATCAATGTTGATTATGTAGGTATGTTGTCATGTTTTGAATATTTTTTTTACAATTTTTAGTCATTAGGGTTTCATTAATATAAGTACATGTTGAAAAAAATGTAATATTTTTACTATCTTGATACCCAACAAATGGCCATGCTAACCATCCATTAACTAATGCAGGTGGTTTGGTGAGATTAGTCTACATGTTTTCATTTTTTACATTTCCACCCTAGCATATAAGTGTCCCATTTCATTGGCTAGGTTTGGTTACACCATACATGTTTTTACTAGTATATCATTTGGGTTTTGTATACACCCTAGTTCCATTACATTCCATTAAGGTTTCCTCTATACTATATACTATACCAATCACCCTAAAGCTCCCTCCCTTCAAAAGTGTGTCTTAGGTTTTCTAGGTTGATTCATTATTTTATGTTTATGTGTTGATCTACTCTATCCAAACCAGTAGTGTTAGATTACATAGTTATGTTGACCATCCTTTCTTCAATTTTTCTAGTTTGTTATTAATTAGGGTTTTCCATTTCAAATCAATATCTATTGAAAGATATGCTTCAATACTATTTACTACCTTGACTATCCCCTATCCAATTCCCAACCATCCATGAAGTGATTTTGATGGTTTGGTGAGGTTATCTCAACAAATTGATTTCCAATTTGTCTTCTCCAAGAAAACCAATTAGTGGTTGTTTGTTGGTTTGGTCGGGTTAATATTATCCCAATATTGAATATCATTATGTACACATGAAATTCATCACATGACATATTTTTTATATGGTTTACTATACAAATTATACTGAATCTTCCAGTCCTCCAAAAAATAATGTTAGCGATCCTGTTGGGATGTTTCTTTCTTACACGTTTGTGTAGTGCTTATTATATCCCATGCATAGATAATTGTTTATATATGTTTCTTGACATATATTTGTTTATTTTTTTCATTAGCATTTCAATTTCATATCATTAAATCTAGAAATAAATACTACCTCTATTTCCCATATCTTATCTCTAGAATCCTCCATTGGCTAATTTGGAGTATTGATGAGGTTATTTATATTATATGTGCATCATTTTCTCCTTTTTCCACTATTATCTAGGTCTCAATTTTCTTTTTTGAGAATGTGTTGGTTAAGACTTTCATATTTATTACTCATATTGCAATTGTATCTAGAATACATTCCCAACTTCATTATAGGTCATTGCATTTTTCTTTTATATGCTTTAATAATATCCATTTCCCTCAATCTCCCAACCCTCAAATAAATATTCCAATAAATATATTTGGTTGATATTGTTATATACTTTTTATGGTATATTATATCCAAGTCTTCAATGATCTAAGCTATATAATTATTATACTAACATATTTGAGTCCATTTTTGTAGCTAATTAGGGTTTCTGTTTTATACATATTCTAATTGAAAGGTACGGTTTAGTAGTATTATTACCCCAATTTCTTCTATTCAACCACTAACCATCCATTAATGAATTTTTCTATATTCTCTAGGTTTATCCATGCATATTTTGTACTTTGTATATTTAAATACTTATAAGTCATTTATCCTATCCATGTTTTATTTAGATTTACTTATTTGTTCAAATCTAGCATATCAATTTAATATGCACCCTAACTTCTCTACATGTCATTATATTTTCTTATTAATTATTTAGTACACTATAATCCTAACCCTTCTGACCCTCACCAATAAATAACATTGAAATGCTTGCTAGGTTGATTTTTCCTTACATACTTTCATGGTGTTTTATTGTAATAAACCATTGGTGATTGATAATATAGGTGTGCTGGCATAGCTTGGTCAATTTCATAAATTTGGTTGTTGAATTGGTTTTATTCTCATATTAATGAGTGTGAGATATATGCTTCACCAGTGTCACTATATAAATTCTTTACCAACTGATCCCAATCCTCCATGAACTGATTTTGATGGTTGACGAGGTTCTTCCATTCAACTTGCTTTTGACTGGTCTCTTTTTCCTTCTAACCATTTAGGGTTGATTTTATGGATAGCCCAATCTGGTTAAGATTGGCATAGTTACTAATCTTGCAGTTGAATTTTGTATAAACCCCCAACTTAATTACATGCCATTATGTTTTCCTCTGTTTAGTTTACTTTTATGATTAAACAAAATCTTCTAATACCCAATGAAAAATGATGATAGGTTTGTTGGGATGATTTATTTCTATAAGTTTGTATGTTTTTGTTTTATACCCAACCCAGGTCCACCATATAGCTATGTTGACCTATATTAGTCCTTTTTATAGTTTTTTACAAACAGAGATTTCAAATTCATATCAATGCATGTTCAGATATGCACTTAAGTCTTATTGTCCTCATTCTCCCACGTGTGGTCTCTCAACCCTTTATGAACTTAGTTGGGTGGTTTGGTGCAGTTTAGCCATTCGTACTTGTTTTGAATTTGTATTTTTTTCCACTATGTAACACTTGGGCCCATTTCCCAAATCTCTAGTGGAGTTTCAGGATTGATGATGGGCCCCAAAAAAAACTAGCCTTAACTACATATTTTGTCCTCACTCACGCATAAGACAAGATTAACTTCCTAATTGGTCACCCATCCCAATACTACTCCAAGTTGAGCATGCTTAACTTTGGAGATCTTAGTGATGGACTCCCTTAAAAGGAGGTGCACCTTTGTGATATGGGTAGTCCAAACATTCCTTTTAGGATCATTTTATTTGAGGCCTCAAATCCTGTGACATTATAATATCCCCCACTTAGCCTCTTGACATACTCATCAAGGCTCAACTATGCGGCCTCATTTTATTTTCCCATTTAAATGCAGACCCATAATGGACTATAGACACCCAGCTCCTGATCATAGAACTCTAGTACAAGGGTGGCTACATCACCATGGACAACCCTTTCCAACATGCATGGACTGTAGTGTTTAAGACTGGCATGCCACATGCCCATGTGGGCCCCACCTACTAGAGATATTTTAATTCAAATACCATTTGTACCATTGGGGACCACTGCCCAAGGCTCTAGTGGAATTTCAAGAATGATGACTGGCCCCAGAGACCACCACTAGCCTTAAGTGCACACTTTATCCTTAATCATGCATAAGACATGATCAACTTTCTGACTAGTCACCCATCCCAATACTACTCCAAGCTGAGAATGCTTAACTTTGGAGTTCTTAGTGATGGGTTCCCTGAAAAGGAGGTGCACCTTGGCGAGATGAGTAGTCTGATCATTCCTTTTAAGTTTGATTTTATCCGAGTCCTCTTGGAACGTTAAATTGAGTCACTTGAGGGTACATTGCTGCTGCTTTGGACTTTTCATATTTGCATAATTTTATTATCCTTGCATTTTGATTTCATATACACCACCAGTATATTCATCTGCCAATGTATTTCCCTTCGGTAGTTTAAAGTACCAATTGCCATTCACTTGCCATCTCCTTGATAAATAACATTGATAGGCTTGTTGGGATAACTATTATTTTATGTCTATATGGTGCTTAGTTATATCTAAACCATCAATGGTAGATTACATGGTTGTATTGGCATGTATTGGATTATTTTATAGATTTTTATATTAAACAATATTTTAATTTGAATATAATTACAATTGAGAGATATGTTGCCATACTCATTCCCTTATTCTCTCCTATTTGATCATAAACCCCTCATGAACTGTTTTATCTTTTGGCAAGATAAATCCATTCATAGTCTTTTTTTTTACTTTTTCAAGAAAACTATGTTGCAATAAGTTTTTGATCTTTTGTTTAAGTTAAAATTATAATATTTTCTAATCTTGCCTTAGGGTTTGTAAACAACCCAACTTCATTATATGTCATTGTAATGTCATCCATACAACCAATATGTTTGTTGGGTTTCTTCAATAATATATATATATATATATATAAATACACACACACACACACACACACACACACACATATATATATATATATATATATATATATATATATATATGTGTGTGTGTGTGTGTGTGTACATACATATATATGCATCTATATATGGTGGTATCTTCTAGTTAAACCATAATTCGTCCAATAATTACTTATGCAATCCTACCTTGTATCATTTCTTCAAATATTGTTTTTGATTAAAGTTTTCATTGTATATCATCATATATTTTCATATATTTTAAATAATATTATTACAATTATTATCTCCTATATATCTGATCCTCCAAGCCTCCATTATTGATTTTGTTTCTTTGGGAAGCACTACTACAAAATGACTTATAACGTCACATTTACATATGTCGGTTGTATACAAGAAACCGACACCTAAAACATACAACGTCAGTTGAATACACAAACCAACATCTATCTGTGAAGAGCAGCCAAATACGGGTATCGCTTTTAATTTAGCGTTAGTTCCTTAATAAGCAACCGATGCCTAAAATTGACTGCTAAATCCAAAATTTTGCAGTGGAAAAAAAATTAACATACGTCATCGGTTGTTAACTAATTAACCGACGACTAAAGGTTTTTCGTGAGACAGAAATTGAGCACATTTTTATCTTCAGTTCTCTTGCAATAACTGATGTCGATGTGTTTTCCTGCGTTGTACACGTGAAAAATTTCAACCCCCTTTGGCGTCAGTTGTTTTGTGGTAACCAACGCCCATTGTTATAAGCGTCAGTTGTTTTTAATAACCGACGCTGATTGTTAACTTAATAGCACCCACGTGAAGCAGACTCTTCCCCTTTCTTTGTATCATTGCCGATTGAAATAGGTCCGGCAATTCTGACCCCTACTCCCTCCTCCTTGCGTGCCGCCGCCTGCCGCTCCCTGCTCGCCGCCACAGCGCCGCTCCTTCTCCCTTCTCGCCACCGCCGCCGCTCATTCTCCCTGCTCACCGCCGCCACCACTATTCCCTACTCGATCGCCGGCTCCCTGCTCACCGTCGCCGCTCCTCCCAATTGTGACCTGCTCGCCTGCTCGCCGCCGCTGCGCCGCTCATCTTCTTGATCAAAAGGTATGCTTCCTCCACTGCTGCCGCCTACTTCTCCACTGCCGCCGCTATCTAGTTAGGCCTCTGGGCGTCCTGGGTGGACGCTTGGGTGGCGCCAAGGCACGCCTAGGCTACTGCTAGGTTTTTTAATAATTTAATTAACTTATGTACTTATTTGTGTTTATTTATGTACTGATTTTGTTATTATTTAATCATCTACTTATTTAACTTTATTTATCAACTGATTTAACTTTATTTATCAATTGATATGTATTTATTCATCTACTGTTTGTATTTATTTATGTACTGATTCAGGAATTAATTGATCATCTACTGATTTATATTAGTTTATCAACAAATTTTTATTTATTCATCTACTTATTTGTATTTTTTGTCTACTATTTTTTATTTAGTTATCTACTCATTTGAATTTATTTGTGTATTGCTTTTGAAATTATATAATCATCTAGTGATGTAACTTTATCATAGACTCATTATGAACCATTAGATCTAGATCTTAGCTAGGGTATCTCTACCATCCTAACTATGAAATTGGTAACTTGTTTCCTTGTTGAGTATATTGAGAATCCTACTCTAATACACACACGTGACATGCTTGGAATGTAAATGATGAACTTTTCCCTAGATTGCCAATCATGCTTCTAAAGACATCAATAATCACCCTAACCTGAAGAACTAGGATATGAATGATGAAACTAGGATTGTAGGTATAAGAATGACATCACATGTATTTGTTGGCCTAGACACCCGTCCAAGATTTACTCATTAGGAGTAAATCTTGGATAGTCCCCAGTTTGGAACTGTTCTTGAACACTTAATCTCACTTAGGATGTAAGTGTATAATGTGTATTGGGTTTTCAAGAAAATTTTGGTAGCATTTGCCCGTTTGTTCTCTAAGTACATATGTACTTGGAGAACAACGGGGAAATGCTGCCAAAATTTTCTTGAAAACCCAATACACATTATACACTTACTAGTAAGATTAGGTGTTCAAGAATGGGATAGGTGGTATACATTTATTATATATAAGAATGACAACACATGTATTTGTTGGCCTAGAAACATGTCCAAGATTTACTCATTAGGAGTAAATCTTGGATAGTCCCTGGTTTGGGACTGTTCTTGAACACTTAATCTCACTTAGGATGTTTTAACCATTTATTATATATAAGACCTTAAACCCTAAAGTTTTAACCATAAACCCTAATCTTTTAACCCTAGACCCTAATCTTGTTCTAATATATACTTGTTTTCTCTTTGATCATAGAATGGATAGATCATGGATGTCCATTCCAAATCACTGCACCCCAGAGTTTATTTCTGGTCTTGATCAGTTTATTAGATTTTTTGAGGAACATAGGAAACAACCTGGAGATAGGTTCTACTGTCCATGTAGGCATTGCGATAACAACTTGAAAGTCAGCACTGGTGACAAAATCAAAAGTCATGTCATGTGCAACGAGATTGTACAAGGCTATACAGAATGACACTGGCATGGAGAGATTTCAAACCTAAAATCAGTGGATGATGATAGCAGTGCTTGTGTGGAAGAAGAAATTGCCTCCGATGATGTAGATGTGAACGAACCAGTTCCAGTAGACATCGTTGATGCGATGCTGGATAGTTGTGGGGTAGAGCACACCGATCCACCTCCCATGTTTAGAAACATTGTGCATGATGATGAGATACGTTATACACAGGTTGTAAGTTTACGATGCTTAGCACTGTGTTGAGATTGTATAAGCTGAAAGATAACAATAGATGGAGTGACAAAAGCTTCACGTCATTGTTGTCTTTGTTGAAAGAAATTCTTCCTGAAGGAAACGAGCTGCCAATCTCAACATACTGATTAAAGAAATTGTTGTGCCCAATGGGAATGGAGGCCAAGAAGATACACACATGCTCGAATGATTGTGTATTATTTCAAAAGGACTATGTGGATTTGAAAGATTGTCCCAAATGTGGTGCATCAAGGTATAAATTGATGACTTCAGGGGAGTCCAAAACTGGTTCTCCTGCCAAGGTGATGTGGTATCTACCTATAATACCACGATTTCAATGCTTGTCTGCCAATCCGATAGATGCGAAGAATTTGATGTGGCATGCAGATATTAAGAAAAGTAATGATGGGATCCTACGACATGTGTCTGATTACCCACAGTGGAAGAAGATTGATTTATTGTACCCTAAATTCGATGAAGAAGTCAGGAATCTAAGACTTGGGCTTTGTACAGATGGGATGAATCCATACGGGACATTGAGCAGCTAACATAGCACGTGACCATTTATGCTTATTATATACAATCTTCCTCCCTAGCTGTGTATGAAAAATAAGTACGTTATGCCATCGTTGTTGATATCGGGCCCTAAACAACCTGGAAATGATATCGACATTTATCTTGAACCTCTGATTGATGACTTGAAGAAACTCTGGGGTGAAGGTGTGATGACCTATGATGCTTCACGAAAAGAGACATTTTGTTTGCATGCTATGTTGTTTTGCACTGTGAATGCCTTTCCAGCATATGGGAATTTGTCTGGATATAGTGTCAAAGGATCTAAAGCGTGTCCTATATGTGAAGAGAACACTGATTCAATATGACTAAAACACGGCGACAATACTGTATATCTTGGTCATCAAAGGTTTCTTCCAAAATTTCATCCGTATCGTAGGTTGCGCAAAGCATTCAATGGATGGAATGAGGAACAGAGTGCACCTAAACCTATACCAGGGAAGGATGTTTATGAAAGAGTAAAAGACTTTTCCAATGAATTTGGTAAGAGATCACAATGTACGATGGCCACACAGAGTGACAAATCTTTATTCAAGAAGAATTGAATATTTTGGGATCTTCCTTATTGGAGTTCTTTGGCGGTCAGGCATTGTATCGATGTCATGCACGATGAGAAAAATGTCTGTGATAGTGTCATTGGTATTCTGTTGAATATACCAGGTAAGACTAAAGATGGGATAAAATCCAGAATGGACCTACGTGAAATGGGAATAAGGACAGAATTAACAGAAGTAGTTAGTAGCGATCGGAGAACAGACTTACCTCCTGCTTGTTACACGTTGTTGAGAAAGGAGAAAAAAACTTTTTGTGAATGTTTGGTAAATGTTAAGGTGCCACAGGGTTACTCATCCAACATCTGTACATTGGTATCAATGAAAGATCTGAAGTTGATAGGTCTTAAATCTCATGATTGTCACACTCTAATGCAAAAAATATTGCCTGTGGCAATTCGATCTATATTGCTGAAGCATGTAAAGTTTGCAATCACCCAACTTTGTTTCTTTTTCAACAGTCTGTGCAGCAAAGTTATTGACCCTGATACTCTCGATAAATTGCAAAGAGAAGTAGTTGTTACCCTATGTTAGCTTGAGATGTATTTTCCTCCTTTGTTCTTTAATATCATGGTACATCTTGTTGTCCACTTGACTAGGGAAGTGAAAATGTTGGGACCAATTTTCTTGCATTTGATGTATCCCTTTGAACGATACATGAGTGTTTTTAAAGGTGATGTTCGAAACCATTATCGGCCTGAAGGGAGTATTATTGAGGGTTATGTGACGAGAGAGGTTATGAATTTTGCAATGACTTTTTGAGTACTAATGATGCTCCTGTTAATGACAAGAATATTGAGGAGCATTTTGGCAAAGGAATTTTGGGATCACGGATGAAAGTAATCAACCGTGGGCAGTTGGAACAAGGTCACTTGTATATTTTACACAACATCGACAAAGTGAGTGTTTATATCGAGGAACATACCAATTTCATCAAGAGACAATATCCTTGAGCCAATTCAATGTGGCTTGGTAGAGAGCATAACAAGACATTTATTAAGTGGTTTGAAGATAAAGTCTTACATCAACTATCTCAAACACCAGATAATCTTACTAAAACTATCAAATGCCTCGCCTTTAAACCAAAATTGAATGTTATGTCTTATGAAGGGTTTGACATAAATGGATTCTCATATTACACAAAGCGTCAAGATGATAAGAGTGTTGTCCAAAACAGTGGGGTCACCCTTCAAGCGTCTTCATTGTTTTTTACAAGTGCAAAGGATAAGAGTCCATGTGAAGCTAAAATGTCATATTACGGTGTCATTGAAGACATATGGGAGTTTGACTACGTAGATTTCAGAATTCTGCTCTTTAAATGTAATTGGGTTGATACCACCAAAGGAGTTATAGTGGATGAATTGGGTTTCACACTAGTGAACTTTGAAAAGATTGGCGAGAAGGGTGAAACATTCATATTGGTATCACAGGAGAAACAAGTATTTTATATCGATGATCCTGCTACTGATTAATGGTCAGTTGTTCTTCATGGTAAAATATAGTTCATTGAAGATCCTATAGATGAAGAACAGTACTATGATAAGTATGATGACTCCAGTCCATTCTTAGTTGGGTTTCCAACACCACCAAATATTGAAGCTAATGATGACTTGTATGTGCGCGGAGATCACAATGAAGGATTGTTAATTGATAAAAGATCGCAATATTAGAGGCATGCATGCATGTTTATATTTTTTTATATGTTTTTTTTTTCTGAATGTGAACTTCACAATGTGAATGTGAACTTTACAATGTGAATGTGAACTTTTAGATGGCTGAGTATTCTCCTGATGACCGTGCTGATGATTACCATGAGGGTGAGGACGTCAATGCGTCACCTCACAATGTAAGTTTTAAAACTATATCCCTGAGGTTTCTATCTATATGTTCATTTATAGTTATATCCTATAAGTGTGTTTTTTTGTCAAATTTTAGGTTGGTGATGTACCCCCCTGAAGAAATTGGGGCACTTGATGAGTAAAAAAAAAATTGAGAAAGTGAGGGGCATCACAATGATGAACAAGTTATTGCAGCAAAGGGGCAATGTATCCAAACTAGCTGTGGATTTCGATCATGGAAGAAATCTAGTTGAAGTGAACCACAACTTATTTATTTCATATCTTGGAGTTCTTACTCGCAGCCGTTGTATTCCTATTTTTGAATCCTGGCATAAAGTTCCTAAGTGGAAGAAAGACTTAGTATGGAAGGAACTATGCATGAGTTATTATTATTTGCAATTCTATTTTTGTAGATTACTAATTGTTAGGATACTAGTTAATAGCAATTCTATTTTGCAGAGTATATTTGATCTGGATGAAAAGCTGCATCGTAAATGTGTGATGCAACATTGTGGGAGGGTCCTAAGGAACTATAGGACAAATCTCACCTGAGATTACATACACAACACTGAGAAGAGGTTCTTGATTGATTTCCAATTCTAGACATTGATCACTTTTTGACTAACTCCACATTAATAATTTTTGTTTGTATTCTCTTTAAAAAATAAATTTAGGCAGAAGGCAGCCACTGAGCAATGGAACTACCTGGACACCAAAGACTGGGAGGAGTTTGTTACCCAAATAAAAACGGATGAATTCAAGGTATTAAGCGCCACTCCCAATTTAATTAATATACATTCTTATGTATTCACCTATTCAAGATTAACCTTTAGTGTTACTAACCAAATCAATGTGCTTACTAACAAGGCTATCCGTGATGCTCAAAGAGCAAGGCGCACAATGAATGTGCATGACCACACAATGGGTCCAAGAGGCTATACAGGCATTCACCAAAGACTACAGGCTGAGTCTACTGCTCAGTCTGCTGCTACTCAGGAGTCCTCTACTATTGGTCCTGCACCTCTACCTCGCCATGCTATGTGGATAGTTGAGAGGAAAAACAAGAAGGGAGATATAATGAAGCCCGTAACTGCTGAGGCGGCTGCAAAAATGGTAAAATTCAACTCTTAGAGCAATTGATCGATATTGATTATTGTTATGTTTATTTACCAATTTCTGTTGATGTCGATTAATAGGAGCTGCACGAGTAGAGGAAGGAAGGCAAGTTCATCCTTGAGGGCACAAGGGATGAATTGACAGTTTCTCTGGGTAACCTAGCTAGAGCATCCTAGATGTGTTAGGGGTGCAGGCACTGGTGCCCACATCAAAGCGTTCTTTGGGGCATCACAGCACAAACTAGTCCCAAGAGTGGGACTTTCACAAGCTGAGGTAACTTATTTTTTTTAGAATGTTATTGCAAAAGAGAATTAAATAATCAGAAGCTAGCGTTTCTTTTGTCCATGTATAGGTAGATCAGTTAATTAAAAGGAGAGTTGAGGAAGCACTTGATAGGAGAGTCGAGGAAGAACTTGATAGGAGAGTCGAGGAAACACTTGATAAGAGAGTCAATGAAGCAATTAGCAAGTGGCATACATCTCAAACTGCCACTCAGACAGTACCTGTGGTGGCCCGCTCTTCTCCTACTGTAGAGGTTGGGAGTAATCCTGTAGATACATCACCTAGCACGTCCGCTGTAAGTATTTTTATGACATATATAGTAGCTAGTCTTTTCAAGATGATATGTTTATGTATATATGTATATAACATTTTTTACGTAAATTTATAGGGGTTGAAGCCATGCCATCTAAAAAGTCTAGAATATATCGTTGCAGAGGCACATGCTTACCCAACCCTTCTAGGGGAGATGTTTCATGGGACTCCAGTACCAGCTGGTGCGGTTCGTGTGAGCCCGATACATATACTCCCCGATTGGAGGGATCTTCCACTGCCATATGCCCACCCAGATTCTGAAATGCTTGGTGAGGCAGAAGGCTGAGTGATAATGTGGCCCAAAGCAGATGTCGTCTATACTAATATTGTATGGTAAATTTACATTACGTTAATTTGTTAGTGTGTATATATGAGTCAGTTGATCTGAAATTAGATATACAAGTCAAAAGGAAGATACCCACTACATCTCAGCCTCCACCTCCAGCCCCTAAAGTACCAAGTTGGCTTCCAAGGGACCTACACGCCTCGTTAGGTCCTAATTGTAGGGGTATGGCAGTATGGATAGGCGAACATGATTCAAATTGTCCTATAAATGTTACTATTCCAGAGGAAGCTGCAGGTCAATCATACGATAATAATCTATTTATATAAGTTTTGCATATGTATTAATGCATACGTAATATAAGTTTTGCATACGCATTAATGCATACGAATTAATGCAGGTCAATCATACGATAACAAGCTATTTATAAAAGATATTTTGGAGTTGTTTCTTTATGATCGGCTGAACACATCTATGATAGAGCTGTGGTTGTGGTGAGATCTTGTTTATACATCCATATACCTTGTTTTATATACGATGATATGATTTCTTATATATTAATGCATACATAATATATATTTTGCAACCACTTACACATGATATGTACAGATTTTGCATTTTCCCATGTGGGATTTTTGGTTCCATCTTTGATTAGTCTTGTAGATACAAACCCTTCTTCAATTACTTCATACTGCTGTACTGCTTTTGAATATTTTGGTAAAAATAAGAAGACAGTGATAATAGCTCCATTCAATGTCGAGTAAGTTTACTTTGCTTGTAATTTGGACTTAAGAAAATTACATTTTTATTGTGGACTTTGAGTTATTAATTTTTAACTTTCTTACCTGTAGTGGTAGGCATTGGGAGTTACTAGTTATTGTCCCCAAGACGTTCACTGTCTATTATCTAGATCCTACAGGGAAGGAATTGAATACATTATATGGACACATAATGAAAAGGACATTATTCCCATGAGAAATATTTCATATTTTTATATCTGTTAACATATGTTATTACATTACTATTTAATTATGCAATTTAATGTGTTACATTAACATGTAGGGCTTTAGAAAAGTTCAAAAAAGTTGAAGGAAAGGTCCCCAGGAAAAAGAATCATCCACTAATTTGGGAGAATGTGAAAGTAATTTCCCGACTCTAATGTATATATTATTTATGTGAACTGTGCTTATTTGTATTTTTGAATATTTTGTATGTTTCAATTTGTAGTGTGCTACACAAGACAATGGCTGGGCATGTGCCTACTATATGATGTGATTTATGGATCTAATCATCAAATATGTCATAATGGAAATCGATACTATACATCAGGTATTATATATAGTCTCATTAGATAATATGAAATATATCAATCTTATTATATATTATTAATTATATATATACGTCATTTTCTTTGCAGATATTTAAAACTGACTTCAACATAGGTGGAAAGTTATTAGATGTACATACTCCCTATACGAGGGAGGAATTAGATGTTGTAAGAGAAGAATGGGCAAAAGCCCTACAAGTAGTGGGAATTTTTAAATATAATTGGGATAATGATGACAATGATGACGATGATGAATAAAGAATGATATTTCTAAACTTTGTTCTCATAAATATTTTTGTGTGAATCTAAATGACTTTTTCTGAATTGTCATATGTGTGAATGCGAATGACTTTTTCTGATCAATACATGAATGTCTGAATGTGAAAAGAGATGAAATGAATGGAACTGAATGTGAATGCAAATGACTTTGTAGGTTTCTACATGTATCTGATCAATACATATGTATGAATGTGAATGACTTTGTAGGTTTGTGGCCTGTTGTTGGCTGATATCAATGGATGTTGTAAACCTACAATTTAGAACTGAACTTCAGGTTGTGCATCCTACTGACTAGCCATACAGTAGGCCTGCAAACTGATAAGAAAAAAATCAGAACATAGGCGTCAGTTATTTGTATAAAACTGACACCAAAGACATACAGCGTCGGTTGTGAGCCAAAAATGGACATCTTTTCCTTTGCTGGCATCGGTTATCTATAAGAACCGATGCCTATTGTGGCCAAGTACCACAACCGTGTTGGGAAGCACGGTCGTGCTGGAAGGGATATGGAGTTGATTATTAGCATAAAACTGATGTCTTTATCCTATTACGACGTAAGTTATTAGCAAAAAACCGACGCTTATAGTTCCCTTGCTGGCGTGTTTTCGGTGGCGGGAAGGGTTATGGCGTCAGTGTTTGTTTAATAATTGATGTCTTCAATCATGATATAGTGTCAGTTGTTTTAAGAACCGACGCCTATAGTTCCCTTGTTGGTGCGTTTTCGGTGGCGGGAAGGATTATGGCATCGGTTAAAAACTGACGCTGAAGGTGTCGACTTTTAGCAGCGCCCACTTGGGTGTCTCTTGGAAACCGACGCTAAAGGCTCTAAATAACCGACACCAAAGACTTTTTCTGTAGTAGTGAAGGTCAATTTATAAAAATAATTATTTTCATTTCCTTGTCTTTTATTAGGTAACATTCCATGATTTGAGGTCTCTTATTAAGTGATCTTAAAATAAATGATTGGACTACCTATATCACCAAGGTTCACCTAATTTTCAAGTAGCCTATCACTATGTACTCTATGGTTAATTCTGCTCACCCTAAAGTATTCCTAGGATGGGTGATTTGTCAAGAAATATTCATCTCTGGATGTGTTTGAGCGAGGACAAAGTGAGTAGCCACTAGTGGTGGTCTATGGGACCAATCATCAATTCTGAAACTCTACTAGAGACTTGGGCTTTGGGATCGAGAATTACATGTAAAACCACGTAGGGTTCAATTATTTGCTGACCTAGTCAGTTGTGATTTACATATTTGCTCTGATTTGCCATTTTCATGTCGTAGGAATCGGAATTCCTTACATGTCATTGTATATTACTCTATATTGTTTACCATATCTGCTACCTTGAACCTATATACTCCACCAACAAAAGTTTATAGGATTTTTGGGATGATTCACACACACACATATATACATATAATATATATATATATATATTTGTATGTGTACACATATACATATACATATACATATATATTATACATATCCACAAATACATACACATAGAGATACACACACATATATATACCTATATATATATATATATATATATATATAAACATATATATGGTGTTCTATTCTGTATGATCCATTTACGACCATTTTATAGGTGTCCTGACCTATATCTATTTATGTTTTCAATTTTTGTCTGATGATGGTTTTAGTTTCATATCATTAAGTGTTGATATATGCTTCACCTCCGCAACTACTACCATGATTCTCTTTTACATAATCACCCCAACCTCCACTAATGGATTTGGTTGTCTTGATGAGGTATGTCCGTTAATATGTATTCTCATTTTGTCCTTCTCATGACAAACCTTTAAGGTTGGAATTGTTTTTAACTTTGTTTGGATGACATTTGCATATTTATCCGTTATACCATTCATAGTTTTCATACACTATATTTGGTTTTAAATCTCATGCATCCATTTTTCATGAGAAGCATGTGGTTATTATCTACAAAAACGCAGACCAAAAGAAGGTTTATAAATTACCTTCCAGAAAAAGAAAAAAATAATTTATTTCTGATATCACTACAAGAAGATTAACTTGACATAGAGATTAGGAGGAAATACAAGGAGATACAGACTACACTTCGACACTATATTGTTAATTTCCTCTAATAATACCAAAAAAACCTTACAAAATAGTCTCCAAAGATGTAGGTCAGTCACAAAGATGTTATCATGAACTCTTGTGTTTTTTCTCTCCAAATCTGATAGAAAACAACCAAAGCATGCAAGTGTTCATCCTTTCTCTTTGAGTATGCACAAATATAAATGTAGGAGGGGAATACCACAAAGATCCTTATATGGTCCTCCTACTAGATACCAATAGTATCTGTGGAATGTCTTTGTATGCATTTCTATGGAGAAAGTTAAGTAAAAAAGTAGATAGATCCATACTCTTGATGGAACTTGTCGTGATGAGCCATCCAAGAATGTATTTTGAATTTTTAAGGATACTACATTTCTACATCCATAAGAGAAAAAATACTCTAGACTTTCAGACTCTTACAATAGGCCATACAACATTGAGCTTAGGAACCACTTCGTCAACACAAAGAATGGATTTAGTTTTCTTGATGTGTTAGCAAGAGAGAGTGAGAAATCAAAAAGTTGTTAATTTCTCTTATATATATATATATATATAGTCAGGCTAGAATACACTCGAGTGTACTGGAGATCATATACACTCAAGTCGTTTTCCATCATGCAACATTTATTTTGAAAATATAAACCACTGAACTTCTTAAATATCATATGAACATACTACATATAAAACTTGAGCTCATTTGTCACTTATAGGTCATGCATCTAAATGTGACAAAAATAATGTTATTCAAATTAGTTTTGTGCGTTGGTTTTATTGGTCATGAAAGGGTAACTTAGAAAATTCCAAATGAGCTCAAATTTTGCATGTAGCCTTTATTTTCTGTTACAATAAATAATAATGATTGGATTTGTCAAAAAATTGTCTAGATATGTAAACACCACTTGAGTGTAAAGTTTGATGTATACACTCAAGTGTATTCTAGCCTGACTCTCTCTCTCTCTCTTCTATATATACATACATATATATATATATATATATATATATATATATATATATATATATATATATATATATATATATATATAAACAAAATTGGCCATAAATGGATCACATAGAATTGAACACACACAAACACACACACACACACACACATATATATATATATATACATATATATATATATATATATATATATATATATATATATATATATATATATAGTGAGTGTGTGTGTGTTCAATTCTATGTGATCCATTTACGGCCAATTTTATTAATGTTCTGACCTATACTATTTGATGTTTACAATTTTTGACTAAAGATGGTTTTAGTTTCATATCATTAAGTGTTGATATATGCTTCACCACTACAACTACTACCATGATTCTCTTTTATATATCACTTAAACCTCCAAGAATAGATTTGGTTGTCTAAATGAGGTATATCCATTAAGACATATACTCATTTTGTCCTTCTCGTGCTGAACCTTTAAGGTTGGAATTGTTTTTAACCTTGTTTGGATGACAGTTGCATATTTATCCAATATACAATTTGTATTTTTTTTAAAATCTCATATGTCCATATTTATGACAATTATGTGACTATTGTCTACAAAAACTAAGACCAAAAGAAGGTCTATAGAATACCTTCCACAACAAAGAAAACATGATAATTTATTTCTTATATCACTACAAAAAGATTAACTTGACATAGCAATTGGATAGGAAATACAAGAAAATAGAGACTACACTTCAACACTATATTGTCATTTCCCCTAATAATACCAAGAAAGACCCTACAAAATAGTCTCCAAAGATGTAAGTTAGTCATACAGATGTTTCATGAACTCTTTGTTTCTTCTCTCCAAATATGACAAGTGTTCATCCTTTCTCTTTAAGTATGCACAAATATAAATGTAGGAGGAAATACCAAAAAGATTCTTGTATGGGCCTCCTACTAGATACCAATAACAATATATGGGTAGTGTCTTTGCATATAATTCTATAGATAAAGATAAGTGAACATGCAGATAATGACATACCCTTGATATAATCAGAGGTAAGGAACTTGTCGTGAAGAGCCTTCCAAGAATGTATTTTGCATTTTTAGGGATACTACACTTCTACATCAATAGGAAGAGGAAGTCTCCAGACTTTTGGAATCTTACAATAGGTCATACAACATTGAGCTTAGGAAACCACTTCATCAACACAAAGAATGGATTAAGGTTCACTTGATGTGATTGGAAGAGAGAGTAAGAAAGTTAAAGTTGTTCATTTCGTTTCAATTGCCTAGTGTTGGAAAATTACTTGTTTTAATGTAGAGAACACTTCCAAATTTTACTCAAATGTTTTGTATTATCTACTTTCTTATATGCTACGATTATTTAAACACACAATATCATGATATATATTTTGAAAATACTTATATCTTCTTATCTTGAAATTTTAATTACTCTAGTGAAAGACTTTATATAGATTGTCCCATAATTTTATTTTTGCTAGTTACAGACTTTAAAATTTTCTTATTTATTTGAGTTTGTAACATGTCACAATCTAAAATATGTTACATAAAATGAACAAAGTTAGTTTGCATATACTATTAAGCCTTAATTCAATTGATATTTTAGTTTTGAACATTCATATTAAGAACATGTAATATTAATACGCATTTAAGTATTACTAGCATCTATAATTTGAGAAAATCAATTTATTGTTGGATTTATAACATAAAAGTATGAATACCATGCCTTGTTAAAAACTAGTAATAATTCTATTTAGTGAGGAAACAAAATATGTGACAATCATCTCTACAAATCTCTTATTGTTTACATTCTACACGTCGAAAAAGAGTAGAATTGAATGTACCCTAATCTTGCATAGGAACGTAACACTGGTTGTTTGTGTAAATAATTAGATATTGATGAATGAGTATGTAATTGTACATAGTTTTTTAAATGTTTAATCGATTGAATACATTTCTATAGTTCTTATGTAATTATCCTAGCATTAGTGATATTTTGTATTATATATTTTGTGATGAAATTATGTAACCATTTTGTCCAAAATTTGGTCAAAAGTAGATAAAAATGTCCAAAATTTTAAAAGCCAGAATAATTGGTTTCAGCATTACAATACAATAGGAACAATGAGTGACAATGTGTAATAAAATGTACCATAGACACATCTCATGTTACCATTCAAATAGGTACTACATGTACAATTCAAAATGATCTTGAATTCGCATATATTAGGTGCATTTTATCAATAAATTTTGGTTCCTCAATCAAGTTTTGGATGGTTTTCTAGTCATATTGTTCATGCATTTCATATATTCAATCTCATTCACATATTTATATAATGAGAGTAGAGTTTTACTCATTCAAATTACACAAATTATAGGCCAAAATGAAGTATCTTAATAACTATAGTGATAAAGAAGGGGAAAGGTAGGGTGGATGCCATGAAAGGAGGTGACAATAGTAGAACTTGTTGTCCTAATTGGATGAATACAATGGATGACTTGCTATAAAAATTAAATGTTATGGTTGAGCAATGTATGATAGGGGACTTTTTTATGATGGATCAATGGGTGCAAGAGTATGAAATTCTTTTCTAGAATAGAGAATGTGTCCTTGAAAATGGAGGTAGATATAGATAATGTTAAGAATAGGTAGAATATTCTTTAGAGATTGTTCTCATTGTACTATCGGGTATGCGGTCATTCTGAGTGGGGACAAGATGAGGCAAAAAAACATACTTGTTCTTCAATTAAAAGGTTTTGGAGGAAAAGGTGAACTAAGTATCATATGTTAGATATGTATCTTGTACAACTCCCTTATTCACATACCCTTTAAAATGCAGAACTAAAAAAATACAATAATTTTTTAATAAATCACTCCAATTTTACCGCTACATTTTAACCCTAGTAGAGAAGGAGAAAATGGTTGAAAATAATATTTTTCATGCAACATCCAAAATGTGACATGAAGATAGTTTAGGTAGATATGATAAAAGTTTTGGGTCATTTGTAGTGTTTGACCAGAACTTCCAATATACAACTACAATGTTAAATGGTGGAGATTATCACTAACCCTCACAAAATATCTATCTAGATGGATCAATCAGTATCCAAAACATTTGGTTGGTAAGAGTTTTTCTTTTACTAATCCTTCCTATCCAAAAAAGTGCACCACTATACTTCATTATACATGGTTCATGGTAGGAGATCCTCCTCCTTTGTAATGGTTAAGTGCAAATATATTCTTACTTACACAAAATTGGATTGATTAAAGATTTAAAGTGAACAATAAAACACCAAGGAAAAGTGGTAATACATACATGGTTCCCCAATTTTCCTCTGAAACGGTACCTCAAGGGCATAGATCACTTCACTTGCACTATCTTTCTTGGTTCCAAGACAACAGAAGCAAGATGTGTTCTCGTCAACATTGAAACACGAGAAAAAATTCCATTGTAATCATATAATATAGTTAAGTGTATTTAATGCGGTTCTAAAGCATTAATTCTCACTTAGTATTAGTAGGAACTTTTATTCTGTAGAAAATTTATATGTTTTTATTATCAGAAATTTAGTTTAACCTAAATTTATCTCATGAACTGTATGTTACTTTTTATCTCTCATATAAAAAGGATGCATATGGTTAATATTATGGATGACTTTCATGGTGAAGGGATGGTTTTGGAGAGATATTTTATGCAATGAATCATTTGTGGTGACTTGGTTAATTGGTAAAATGTTTTCATAAATCAAAGTTGTTGTATAACCTCAAACGTTAGTATCTTTGATGAATGATATGATGTCCAGGGTTGGTTTGGGTTAAACTGATTGATGTAAGGATACCCATTACAATGGAATAAGTTTATTCATGATGTTTGAGTTTATGACTTTGAAATTACTAAAAGTGGGTTTGACGAATTCAATGTTATGAGTTGTGATATTGATCAAAGTGGTGATTAAGCTCAATTCACATATAAAGTGGCGACCAAACTTGTGAAAAAATTAAGCCTATGTTCAGAATTTAAGATATTTTGAAGTACTTTGACATATCAAATTAACTATGAATGCAACATGAGCTCTATTTAAGACAAATGTTGTAGAAAACCCTAGTAATGCAATTCTAGGTTTGCATTTAGGACCCTAGAAGGAAATGGTGACTTTTGAGCATTACTTCTGGAAAAACCAAATCCAGACAAAGAATATAGGTTGCATACATGATAATGTGCCAAGTTTGATTTAGTTACGATGAATTTATTAGGTGAGTAAAAATTAAACTAGTTACTAAGTAATATTCAATGCTCTAGTGGCTCTGAGATTTTATTTATACTTGAAAAATGATGAAATATAGTGATAATATGCAAATATAGGAATACATAATTGTAAAAGAGGGTTTTATTTTAGCTATGAAACCCTTTTAGTTTTGGGACCCAGAGTATACAGACTCTAGATTCATGCATGGTTCATGAGTTTCAACTCACTCCCCTTTCTCGTGTAAGAGGAAAGGGACCCTGTAATAGTAATACTTCCACCCCTCTCTTCCTTTCCCCTTTATAAATATAGAGACCTCATGGAAAAGGTTCCTTTATAAATATTTGGGATAATGCCCAAATGTCTCGATGGTTGAATCTCACTAGAATCCAATAGATGATGGTCCCATCAACATGTATATGAGGATTTTATAAGCTTCGTGGAACCTCCTCCACCCATCGGATTACTTTAATTAAATTAGGGTTATAGCCAATACACACAACAACTTGGTATTCTTTGAGGACAAGATAATTAAGGAACCATAAATCCATGCCATTGTGGATTTATTCACTTGGCAGGAGAGCCTGAGGAGTGGAAAAGGTGTTTCAAACCTTTGAAAGCCACATGAACCCTCATAGATAGACACCAATGTCCATTGCATATTCTACAACACTAAAGTGTGGATGCATGATACCAAACATACAAAATCAAAAGCTCATTCTATAAACCATGTGCATCACTAGTAGAGATCACCTGGTTTGTACCCCATCCTCAACCATGGTAATTTTCCAAACATGATATCCCCTTCTCAAATAATTTATAAGTTACATAACCCAATGGAACACTGCTTTCAATTGAGGAACTTGAGGTATTATGACCTACCCATACCTATTTATATGGCTTTGGACTATATTCATCATGACCAAAATGAATACAAGAGAATCTTAAAGTGAGTGTTATGTAAGTCACTTTACCACTACCCCACTCTAGAGAGTTCATAAAGTTAGAACATAATGGAATGAGTTAATGTATGCAAGCGTATTCCAATCTCTCCAATCTTTTATTAACATATCTAAGCACCTAGGAGTACCTAGATAATATTCAATTATGTCCAACATCTTCTTACCTCCCAACTCTAGTATTAAGCCATCAATCCTCAACCACATCAATAGTTTTGTAAGATTGAACTCTGGGAGACGATCACCTAGATTCCACTTCATGAGCAGTAA